>OU696571.1:4700000-4977500 GCA_916048095.2 Sacculina carcini | reverse complement strand
TGAAGAACGCCTATCTCCAGGTGCCGCTGGTCAAAACAAGCCAGCAGTATACAATTGTCAACACTCACCGTGGTCTATTTGCGGCAACGAGGCTGTTTGATATATCATCTGCACCGTTGATCTTTCAGAAACATATGGACAGTATTTTTGGTGACATAAACTGTGTTGCTTTGTTTTGGACGATGTGTGTGTGATAGGCAAGACGGGCAGAGAACCTCGAGCGAATTTCGAGAAGTCCTGCTGAGGCTGGCCAGCGAGGGTCTGATGGTCAACACAGCCAAATGTATCTGGTCGGTCGCGTCGGCCACATACTTGGGATATCGTGTGAGTGCAAGAAGTGTGGAGCCGCTAGAATAGAAGGTGGCGGCAGTCCAGCGAGCTGCGGTGTTAATGTGCGACAGCAATTCGACAGAAAGACTTATCTTGTCCTGCTTAAGGACTACAGTGAATTTCTTTCAATGCTGGCACATATTGCAGCACCGATGTACCAGCTGCTAAAGAAGGACGTCAAGTGGCGATGGGGAGACCGAGAGATGCGTGCGCTTGAGGATGTTGAGGAACTGTTTTGTTCAGCGACGTGTCTGGCCTATTTCGACGGCACTCTTTCTGTGGTGGAGGCCGCTGATGTTTCACCAGTCGGAGTTATAGCAGTGATGTCGGTTATAACGGAAGACAGAGAGCAGCTGGTGTTGTTATCGGCAGCCGAGCGGAACTATATATGGAACTATAACCGGCTGGAAAGAGGAACCCCGGCGTGGTATTTGCGTTGACGAAGTCGTATCAGTTCGTGCGCGAAATATCATTCATCGTGACAAGAGACCACCGGCCTTTGTTGACTTTGTTGTCAAGTTAGAAGCCTCTGCCAGATGCGGTGCCACCAAGAGTTTTGAGGTAGCGACTGACCATTTTTGCGCACTCGTTCGAGTTGAAGTACATTTTCGGCTAAAGAAATGGTCACTGTGATGCCTTGTTGAGACTTCCATTGCCGTAGTCGCCGAGAGAAGTGCCACAACCATGTAATCTGCATCTGTTTTCAGAAGTGGACATCAGGCTGGTGCGATCGCGCGATATGTGCACATGGATGCGGAAGAATCCAGTGATGGTCACAGTGGTCCGCTATACGTTTCATGAATGGCCGGAGAGACTTCGTGGTGAATCGCAGTTGTTCTACGCCAGAAGAGACAAGCTGTCTGTCGATCATGGGCGCCTTCTGTGGGGTTGTCGCCTGGTGATACCTAAGCGAGGACGTAAACTGGTGCCCAACCTTTTTCACAACGGCCATCTCCGGGTGGTGACCATGAAGTCACTGGCGAGGTCGTTGGTGTGGTGACCTGATCTGTATCAAGCAATGGAGGAATGTGTGTGGTCATGCGACATTTGTCAGAGAAACCGGTCGAGAGGTTTTTGTGTTCCAGAACAATCATGGGCACCACCTTATGGTTCTACTGGGTGTGTCTGTGCGTGCGTAAGAGAGAGTCGGTTTGTCCATTGGTGCGTGCGTGGATGTATGCATGTATGTGTGTGTGTGTGTATGTGTGTGTACGCGTGTCCTGCTCATGTGTTACTTTGCCGTCATTCACTCACTTGCCTGTGTCGTTTCGTCGCAATACATCGTTCCAATTCAACTGCGTATTTGTACTATTACAGACGCTTCCTAAAATATGACGTTTTTACATTTCTTAAATTAGACACCAATTTGGCCCAAAACTTCCAAGAATTTATAAATTATTACTTTACTCCATTGATAATACTCGCCTCTGATGTGTTCAAGCTTGATGCTCTTTCTTTGAACATGGGAAGTGCCTGGTAAAGAAAGTACACACTGGACCGTAGTGGAGCCCGGATCTGACGGAGGTGCATATGTGGAAGAAGTTGGAGAAGAAGTTACTGCAAACACCTGACTGATGCTGCCAATGTAGCCACCATCATACCAGCGTTTCTGCTCCACGGAGCTAGATGATGTAGCAGCTCTGTGCTTTCACAAATCACAAAGTTGCCAGACGTAAGCGATCAATTGATAGTTAACAAACTTTGCAGATAAATATGTTGTATAATATCCATGGAAAATTGAACATCAAAACAAATATACCAAGTATAGACCCTAAACTAAAAGTTTGCTAAAATGTATAAAGTCGGAGTACAAAATTGGTGGACTTAGATGAGCATTCTATGTCAAACTAGACAACATTCTTCGTTGTAGATGCATGTGTAAGTATAAAGCTACGATCTAATCGTAAATGTTCAAGTTGATGTAATTGTAATTGTAATTTATTAGCATAAACGTCAATGCAATTATCTCACACAGACAATGGCGGGTTGTTGGAAGCTTGAAAACATAATAGCCCACATTAAGTTAATCACAAATAATACAACAAAAACAAACCACACTAGATACAAACACAAGCTGAAAGCGCAATGAAAAATAACGCTTATCGAAAGAAACTACTTATATTATATTATATTATATTATACTTAGCAACTTCCTTTTTGATACCGATTTACTCTTTCTGATTTTTTTTCGGGTGGTTTGTTCCATTGGTTGGCTGCAGTGAGAAAAAAGTTAGAAAAATTTGCAAATTTCCGTGAATTTGTGATAGAAAATTTTGGGATGTCGTTTCATCAACTCGAATTTAACTGGTAATTTCACCGGTAGTTTGTTGTGAATGACTTGGAATGTTTTCATGCCGTTGCATAGCCTTACCGTGTCATTGAGGTTTATAAGGTTGAGTTTTTTTAAATGTCTTGATAATGCGAAATGTGATAATGTGATCTTGATAATACGAATTTGTAATGGTACGAATCGCTTGGTTTCGTGCAAATTCTACTTTTAATATGAGTTGGACAGGCAAATTCTACTTTTAATATGAGTTGACAGGATTTCCCCCTGCCTCGCAGCAATACAGTATAAGAGGTTTAAAAATGTGTTATAAACTGTTTTTTGATCTGTAAATTAAACAAGTTTCTCACTTTTTTGGAGAAAAAATTGATCGTCTAAAATTGTTTAGTCACAACCGAAATGTGTTATTTCCAATTCAATTTACTATCTACGATTACTCCCAGAAATTTGGTTTTATCAACTTCACATATTTCTTCGCCGAACATTTTAATAGGCCTATGGGAGGGATTCTTTCGCAAATAGAAAATGATATATTGATCAAGGGCGGATCCAGGGGGCTCAGAGGGCTGAAACCCCACCAAAATGTTTCCATCAACTCGTCATAACCAAGAGACTCACCAAGAGAGGTCAAGAAAAAATATTACTTGTAGAATTTGTTGATACAGTCGAAACCGCCTAATGTCATACCGGTTAATGTCATAACTCGGTTAATTTCATACTATCGTCAGGTCCCAAACTTCGGCCCTATGTTTTACACAGGGGCAGAGACCGCTCAATGTCATACCGGATAATATCATAGTTCGGTTAATGTCATAGTTCGGTTAATGTCATACTTTTTGTGGTCCCGTATGACATTTGTCTATACAAATAACATCGGTTATTGTGATACCCTAAATTTATTTAATTTATACCCTTGTGTTCAGCCAGTTCATGTGTTTTGTGTGGTTGCCCATTCAGTCAAAATCATATTCATGAATTGCGCGTAGTGATTGCGTACTTGGAGAATATGCGGATTTTGGGCACTGTTGGCTCAGCAGGATTTAGGGAGAAATGGAGAAAAACTTGCTGAGCAGACAAAAACAAACTTTTATGAACTTTATCTTAATGAAGCAATCACTTGCGTACTGTGCATAATTTTTACATTTTCGATGCTTATGAAAATATACCGACATATAAACACAAGCTTGGAACCGTAAAATGGCCCAAAAGTTTGAGTTCGGTAAACGTCATAGTTCGATTAATGTCATATTTTTGCAGGTCCCGAGGGTATGACATTAAGCGGTTTCGACTGTATAAGCATTATCGCAAAGAAGTTGCATAGTGATACATGTACATGAATGCTCGCCCCCACGATTCAGCCCCCCCCCCCCAAATTAATTCTGCACCTTCCAAAATTGCACTCTGGATCCGCCACTGATTTTGAGTTTTTTTAATATTCAATGTTAGCTTGTTGCATTCAAGCCAGTGTGAAATTTATTATACCTCTCTGTTGGTTAGTTCACATAACTGTTTGAAATATTTTCCAGTAAAAACAAACTGGTGCCGTCAGCAAACATTAGTGTTTTGAAAGGTTCACTGCTTGAGAAAGTCTTGTCTGTCGTATAGCTCTTGCTATATGTAAATTTACGAGAAAAAATTAAGCAACAGGACGGCTCTATGCACGAAGGAAAAGCTGAAATAGTTAAGTGCAGTTATTGCTGGCAAATATTCAATGTTTGTTTCAGGGAGTTGAGAGCAGCCGTGGAATTTCATATTATTTCACCTATCGGTCCATGCAAATATGTATTTTATTATTGCGTAGTCTGTTCTATTCATAGCACATCAACCATTCAGCTACCGATAAGCTACTTATGTGTGTTATATCAGATATACGTAGATGTTATTGCCCTTGTAAATATTATATATGTTGATATAACAAAAAAGTAGTAGAAACATAATGTATAAAACCACACCCGTAAGTATTTCTACCGTACTTCCGGCTAGGAAATATTGGCATCAAAAGATACACCCACCGAACCGTATAACCTGTGTGCCTGTGTGTACCTGTGTGTGTCAGCTGATTGAACCAGCAGTTGCAGTCTGGGTTCGGGAAAGACTTTGGTCACGTGACAAGTAACGTTATGATGACCGTCTTGGGTGCGCGCGCTGGTCAATTGCATTTCGCCTGGTGGAGCTGTGTTCAACACAAATTATACCACGTACACACACACCCACACACAGACATACCCACACATAGAGACATACATACACACATATATACACACATAGAGACATACATACATACAAGCACACGTACATCGGTAATCATACACACACGCAGAAAGTTGAATGCATATTTGATGGGAAAATTCATCTCAAAATATGGTTATAAATATGATCATACCAAAAATATGATTATACTTCTGAGCCATTTTTTCATTATTACATATCACGTGGGTGGTTTTTCTCACTTGGGTGGTTTTTCTGGAATATAAAATAAATTCCAAACATAAACACAATGGTTGCAACAAAGTCCTAATATTAGCACAAACAATTATCTGTCATGCCCATACATACATGTTACACTGTGTATGGATGTGTGTGTATACATGTGGGCGTGAGTGTGTGTTTCGAACACTAGTATACAATATAATATTGTCAGAGTACAATAATGGCAAAGCTTCTACAAAATTCAAGCCTCGTTTTTTTATGGTGGGAAATCTACTGTGGCGTGTGAGTAATTATTGTAATTCAAATACTGTGTGAGTGATCTAGTCACCCGACGATACCTATTTCAATAGATATGATTCCCAGATTGCTAAGGAGTCGTACGTTATTGTTTTTCTCAAGTGATTCCTTAGAAATTTCAAATTTGAAACAATTGCCCGCGATACAATAGTAATCAGAATTGAAAATGTTACAGGAAGGCATTCCTGTGCGAAGCGTCACCAACCTAAGTCCTTAGAAAATCGCCTAGTATTTCAGGGTTTAAGACGGTCCCGGCAGTGACATCGTCCTAGTGATTAGCAAGCGCCATCTTACAACAGGGTAATATTACGAGTATTATGCATTTCGTATTATTAATTTCAGTCAATTTCGTATGATTAATTTTAGACTCGTATTATTGATTTCAGACTCGTATTATTAATTTCAGACACGTATTATTAAGGTCAGACTCGTATTATTAATTTCAGACTCGTATTATTAATTTCAGACTAGTATTATTAATTTCAGACTCGTATTATCAATTTCAGACTCGTATTATTAATTTCAGACTAGTGATGCAAAAAAAACGTTTTTTTGTTGCGGTTTTTTTGCGAAAAAACAAGTTTTTTTTAGTTTTTGTGTGTGTTTTTGTTTTTATAGAATTAGCCCCAATTGTCAACGGATGTTGGATTTTAGTACATAGAAACGAGTTTAATTCACGTTTTGTACATCCTTACGTGTCTTATTTCAAAGATAATTTGATAATAGTATAACTAACAGAAATATTTATCAATAAATACCTCAGGAGACTGTTTGAAAATGCATCCGGATACGGTGGTTTAGGTTTTTTCATTGAGAAAACCAATGATTTCAAAGATGGTTATAAGTATATGGATATTTGAAATAATTTGTCAGCAGAACAAAACAAATTAATTGAGTAATCAAGTGTTTTTTCAAAAGAAACCATGTTTTATGTAAAGGAAACCATGTTTTATGTAAAAGAAACCATGTTTTTTATTAAAAAATGCAATTATGTTTTTCAAATTGGTTTTAAATTCGTTTTGTTACATTCATATTCGTTTTTCGTTTTGTACAGACTCAGAAAATGTTGACAGCAGAACAAGACAAGTTAATTGGTTGTCAAGTGTTTTTTTTGACAAACGTATATTTAACGTTTTTTTAATGAAACAATGTTTTCTAAAACAGTATCTATGTAAGATAGATTTGATTGATATACGTTCAAATACCCTTTGTATAGCAAGTAGCCTGCTGGTACGAATAAGCGGCTGGGTAAACCACTTGATTTAAAGTGATTTTTTAAAGCATGGTTTTTTTCAAAAAACATTTTTTTGAAAAACGGTTTTCGTAGATGTAGAGATTTTGAAAAAATTGGCGGCAGATCAAGGAAAGTTTAACCAAATAAATTGGTTTTATATTAGTAACCTGTTTTTAGAACTGGTTTTATGGATGATGGTTTTGTGGTGCGCCACGTGTAACTGCGTCTCGCTCCACCTTGCGGTACCGGCTAGAAGCGCAGTGACCTGTGTGTCGTGTTGTGTTTCTCGTATTGTGCGTGTTAGATCTTGTGTGTATGCTTGTCTGTAATGTCTTGCTCGTCCCTTGTTGTATGCACAAATACAGTCGGTCCAAAGAACTCGCACTGCTTGCATGTGACGCTTCGTGGCGAGCTAAACGCCACATTTGTGCCCCGAGTGAGGATGGTGTGATGCTGAGTGAACTTGTTTTGACTGTGTCTCATCTGCCTGTGATTTTGCCTCGTTTTTCCGCGCATCGCCTATCCGTCTGTGTCGCAGCCTTCTGTGCCTCCCTACGAGTGACGCACTCTCAGCTGCTGACCAGACGCACCTGCATCACACCATCCAAGGCCGACTCCGTCCGGTGCCGTACTCAATCGTGTTTTTTCTCCTACGGACGCCGGACGTAAAACCACCGAATAGGAAACGCCTGCGCAGCAAGAAGACAACACAATAATATTGCCTCGTCTTCTTGCTGGATGCAGTTTCCGCTAACCTACGCCAAACTTTGCCTCACTGAACAGCAAGCGTCTGCGCAGCAAGGGGTCAACATAATTTCGTCAGGACTGGCTCGACTCCTTGCTGGATGCAGTTTCTGCTCAACAACCTCGCCACCGAACTGCGCAGCACGAGGTCGACTTCATTGTGTGAAATCTACTTGGCCTCGTGCTGCCGTGCAGTATGGCGCGCCGGTCTACCATACCGGCGAAGCTTCACCGACATTATCGAAAGTCCGACACCATCATCATCGAAACTCATCAATACCGCTCCGCTTCTGGTGGGGGAGTCCTGTGGTGCGCCACGTGTAACTGCGTCTCGCTCCACCTGGCGGTACCTGCTAGAAGCGCAGTGACCTGTGTGTCGTGTTGTGTTTCTCGTATTGTGCGTGTTTGATCTTGTGTGTATGTTTGTCTGTAATGTCTTGCTCGTCCCTTGTTGTATGCACAAATACAGTCGGTTCAAAGAACTCACATTGTGAACGTGCGTAATTCCGTGGCTACCTAAATGCCACAGTTTCTTTGACGTAGTTATTTGTGTTCAAATACCTTTTTGTACATTAAACCACTAAATAAACCACTTGATTTAACTATATAAACCATTAAAGTTTTTTATGTAAAGTGATACATAAAGTTTAAACCACGTTTAAACTTTTTAAACCACGTTTTTTAAACCACGTTTTTTTTCAAAAAAAGTATTTGAAAAACGGTTTTCGTAGATGTAGAGATTTAGAAAAAAATTGGCGGCATATCAAGGAAAGTTTAACCAAATTAATTGGGTTTTTTAGTAACCTTTTTTAGAACTGGTTTTATGGATGATGGTTTCTTTGATGTAGTAATTTGTGTTCAAATACCTTTTGTAGTGTGTGCCTACACCGCCAGAGGGCGCGAGGGTATTAGGCGTGGGTGACGCTAACGGCCGTCAGCGAGTGTGTGTACAGCAGTGGTGGTGTGTGTGTCGTGGCGTTGTATCATCCTATTGTTGTTGTATTGTTATTGTTATTGTTGTGTTGAGTGCTCGGTGAGATAGATCCGTTGCTATAATATATCGTACATGGCGCAGCCGACAGGACACACCACACTGTCAGGCAGTGATAGCCTGAGCCCTGCGCAGCAGCAAGCGCTGCTCACGACACTGCTGGACGACGAGTGGTGCCGCGTCATCCGCCACTCACTGATGCTGCCGGCGACGGCTGATTTGCCCGCCTGCATCCGCCTATTGGAGGAGCATCAGCAGTCGCAGCAGAATGTGCTGGTGGAACGCCGGCGCTTTTTCGCCCGTCGACAGCAGGACGGCGAAAATGTGGGCGAATTCTTGCGCTCGCTGCGAGAAATTGCTGCCAGCTGCGATTTTTGCGCTGCCTGCCGCGACGAGCGTTTGCGTGACCAGCTTGTTATGGGGACGTCCGACTCTGCCGCTCTGCACCAGCTCCTGCAAGTCGCGCACAGGGACCTGTCGTTGGACAAGGCACTCAAAATGTGCCAATCGGCTGAGTCAGCCCGCTTCAACGCTGCAGCTATGCGAAGCGCCTCGGCCGATGTGACTGGTTCCCCGGTTCCCCGCACAGAGGTCGCGGCTGTACGCCGTCAGCAGCCGCGCATGCGCAGTCAACTGAGCCGGCAGTCAGATCGCGACGATGGCTCCGCCCCTTGTGTGCGGTGTGGGCAGCATCACCAGTCGGCCCCGTGCCGCGCCGCGGAGAGCTTGTGTCGTCGGTGCGGAAAGCGCGGGCACTACGCGCGCGTCTGCCGCTCATCACAGTCCCGTGCTGGCCGTCGTCGGGACAATTTTGTCAGAGACGTCGCCGATGACACTGATGATGATGTTGACGATGTTGTGAATGTCAATACACCTGCTTTGTGCTCGTATATCGGCGATGTTTTTGATGACTTTAAACACACGCGCGTAACCGCTATTAGCATCACCGTTTCTGCAGAGGGCCGCGCGCCGCGCGAGGTTAAGTGGCGATGCGATTCCGGCGCCGATGTGTCGGTAATTGACGCTGGGATTGCGCAGCAACTTGGAGTGGCCAACAATAGTTTGCGCCCACCGCGGTCACGCTTGCGGGTCGCCAACGGTCAGTTACTGCGGTGTCTGGGCACGTGCGAGGCAGTCTTGCGACTCGGTGATGCCTCCTGCCGCTCCACTCTGTACGTGGTGCCGTCAGTGCGCTGTGCTCTGCTCTGCTGGCGAGACGCAGTGGAGCTGCGTCTACTGCACCGCGCATTCCCTCGGCAGATGTCCCGCGAACAGCACCTGCAGCAGGTGACCGCTGGACCGGCAGCCACACCTCAGCAATGCCCGCGCTGGACCAACACAGCTCAGCCAACAGCGGCGGATCGTCGTTCGCATAGCGAGCAGCTTATAGCGGCCTTCCCTCGTGTGTTCTCCACGGACGGTCCTCTCCGGGAGATGAAAGGCGGGGCAATGCGGATCGATCTGCGCGATGAAGCGGTGCCGTACAACGTGACGGCTCCCCGCTCCGTGCCGTTCTGTCATCGCGCCCAGGCACAACAGCAGCTGGAGCTGCTTCAGCAGCAGGGCGTCATCGAGCCGGTCTCCCACCCGACAGACTGGTGCTCACCGATCGTCGTTGTCGGCAAGCGCAAGGCAGATGGCACGCCAAACGGCTGCCGACTCACGGTGGACTTCACACGCCTCAACCGCTTCGTTCGCCGGCCTACGCATCCGGTTCGCTCGCCTGTGGAGGCTGTCAGCAGTATGGGCCTCGGCAATCGGTGGTTCACCCAGGTGGACGCATTGCAAGGGTACTTTCAGGTGCCCTTGCGGCGCGAGCACCGAGACCTCACCACCTTCATCACCCCGTGGGGCCGATTCAGGTTCTGTCGCGCGCCTATGGGCCTGGTCTCCAGCGGCGACGAGTTCAACCGACGCGGCGACGTCGCCTTGTCTGGCCTACCCGACTCCTGCAAGATCGTGGACGACGTGCTGGTGTATACCGCCAGCTACGACGAGCATCTGCAGCGAGTCTGGCAGCTGCTACAACGCTTCGACGACGCCGGCGTTACGTTGAACCTGCAAAAATTTATGTTCGCCGCCACTTCCGCCAATTTCTGTGGATTCCACATCAACGCCTCTGGATTCACCGTCGACCACAAGAAAATTCGAGCCCTCGCAGAATTTCCCGCGCCGACGGACCTTACATCCCTGCGGTCCTTTCTCGGTTTGGCGAACCAGTTCGGTGACTTCTCGGACTCCATCGCCTCCGCTGCTGAGCCCCTGCGCCAGCTGCTCCGCAAAGGCGTCGAGTGGCAGTGGTCGTCACAACACGACGCTGCTTTCACGGCCGTAAAACGCGCGTTGGCCAGCCCTCCTGTGCTTGGTCACTTCGACCCAACGCGGCCCACAATGCTGGAGACGGATGCAGCACGTGAGAAAGGTCTCGGATTCGTTCTTCGCCAGCGGGATGATCAAGGCCGTTGGCAGCTGATCCAGTGTGGGTCGCGATTTGTGTCCGACACCGAAAGCAGGTATGCTGTGTGTGAGTTGGAGATGCTGGCAGTTGTGTGGGCATGTCAGAAATGCCATCAGTATCTGGCTGGCCTCCCCACGTTCAGTGTGGTCACCGATCACAAGCCTCTCGTTCCGATACTGAACGAGAAGGCACTCGGAGACATCTCCAACCCGCGCCTGCAACGTATGCGACAGCGTCTGCTGCACTTGACTTTTGTCGCTAGCTGGAGACCGGGTGCAAAGCACAACATCGCCGACGCTCTGTCGCGCGCACCTTCCCAGCCTGCTGATGCTGACGCTGACGTTGACGAGTGCTCGTCTGGATTCTTCGTCCAGACGCTGGACGCGTTCACAGACGCAGACGACCTGGGTCATCGCACGTCACCGATTGACACCACCCTGGAGGCGGTGCGAGCTGCGTCTCTGGCCGACGATGAGTGTCGCCAATTGATGGCGTACGTGCTGGGCGGTTTCCCTCAGCACAAACATCTGCTGCCCGCCAGTCTCCACCCATTCTGGGGCGTGCGCGACCAGCTCACTGCGGACCATGGGCTGATCCTGGTCGGCTGCCGCCTGCTTGTGCCCAGGTGTTTGCGGAAGGACACCCTCCGTCGGCTCCACGACGGTCACCAGGGGCAGGCCAGGACTGTGCAACGCGCACGGCAAACTGTCTTCTGGCCGGGCCTGAACAACGAAATCGCCACTGCCGTAGCATCGTGCCGAAAATGTCTGCAGTACAAAGACAGCCAGCAAAAAGAGCCATACCTGACGGAACCGCACCCGACACGTCCTTTCGAATCGGTGTCCGCGGATTTTTTCCAACACGCAGGGAAGACCTACCTCGTGTGCGCGGACCGGTTCTCCAACTGGCCACTGGTGTTCGACTGTGGCCGTGACACCTCGGCTCACCAGCTGGTGAAGATGCTCCGACATGTGTTCGCCATGACGGGGGTTCCGACCGTACTGTCGTCAGACGGCGGCCCACAGTTCACGGCGCGCCACACGGCCGAATTTCTGCGACTTTGGCACATACGCCATCGTGTCTCCAGTCCGCACTTCCCGTCTTCTAATGGGCACGCTGAGTCCGCCGTGAAACGGGTGAAGCGGCTCATTCAGAAGGCGGCGCACGACGGGAACATCGACACAGACGCCTTTGTCGCCGGTCTGTTGGAGCTGTGCAACGCGCCGGGTGCCGATGGTCGCTCCCCCGCGCAGCTTTTGTACGGCCGCCCCGTGTCGTCCGCCGTTCCCGCGCATCCACGCTCGTTTCTGCCGGAGTGGCAGCCGCCCACCGCTGAGTGCGACCGGCGAGCGGCGAGCTTACACAACAAGCAGGTCGCCCAATACAACCGGTCGGCTAAGGTGTTGCCGCCGTTGCGGCCCGGCACTACGGTGGCTCTCCAGGACCCGACATCCGGTCGCTGGGACCGGACTGGCGTGGTCGCCATGACTGGCCGTCGCCGCCAGTACGCTGTGCGCCTGCCTCACGGCGGTCTCTACTGGCGCAACCGTAGACACCTGCGACCAGCAGCCAACACACCCTCGCCCGTGGTACAGCCGCCGCTCGAAGTGCAGCCGCCGCCATCTGTTGGCACGGCGCCGCTAACGTCGCAGGAGACCAGAAGCAGACCCGCATCACCGCCGCCGCCGCCGGGGGAGAATGTGGGCGGTACATCGGAAGCCTCACGAACCCCGCAATTCCGCCGGAGCGCCCGAACACGCAGACCACCGTCGCATCTGAGCGATTACGTCTGCAGAGCCGACAGCGCCCCCTCCACCACTTGAAGGGGAGATGTAGTGTGTGCCTACACCGCCAGAGGGCGCGAGGGTATTAGGCGTGGGTGACGCTAACGGCCGTCAGCGAGTGTGTGTACAGCAGTGGTGGTGTGTGTGTCGTGGCGTTGTATCATCCTATTGTTGTTGTATTGTTATTGTTATTGTTGTGTTGAGTGCTCGGTGAGATAGATCCGTTGCTATAATATATCGTACACCTTTTTGTACATTAAATAGTTTTACCTTTTTGTATATGAAATTTCAGAGAAGTAGTCACATGTGGGATACACGTGTGATACACGTAGATACATGTGGGATACACACACAGTCACTGCGGGATACACGTGAATAAAAGCAGCATTTTATATGATTATGTGTCGATAGTAGGGCTTATATATCACAAGCATTTATCGACTCCAAACTCAGCATTTTTGTTCAGAGCTGTATTATCGAGTTTGCGTGCTGCCGACGCCTGTCCTAGATCTACAGTATATATCCGGCGAACACGCACCATAGACGAGCATGTGGCGAGTGAGCGAATCCACGCCACGCCACGTGGACACACGGCAAGTATACTCGCCGGACAACTCGCACGTGGGCCGCACGAGCAGCAGCCGTGTGCTGCGCGTGCCACGTGTCACGTGCGGCACACGTGCACGCCCGCGCAGCAGCCCAAACACAGGAGCGCTCTCCTGGCTACCAGCAATCCACTGATGTACGGGCTCTGCACCGCTGCTGTGAAACCATTTGACCACCAGACCGGCTGTGGGCGCTTGTGAGGTGTTGACTGAGGCAGATGATGGGAGAGTGGTGGCAAGAGAGGCAGACTTTGTTGCATGATTGTCGCCGGCCAGGACAAAGTTGCATTCGAGCAGCACCTGCTGCGCGCTGTGGTTCAAAACAACGGCCGGAACATGCAAGCTGACCACACGTACCGCTCCTGCAACATGCACACACACACACACACACACACACACACACACACACACACACACACACACACACACACACACACACACACACACACACACACACACACACACGTAGTCACACGAGTCAGCTCAGATATACATAGTTTCTTCGCGTGCAGTTACAAAAATACAATTGTGTAGCGTATCATATCTAGTGATGTAAAAACAACGTTTTTTTTTGTTGCAAAAAAACATGTTTTTATAGTTTTTTGTTTTTTATATTTTTTTAGAATTTGCCCCAATTGTCATCGGATGTTGGATTTTAGTACATATAAATGAGATTAATTGATGTTTTGTACATCTTTACGTGTCTTAGCTCAAAGATAATTGGATAATAGTATGAGAAAACAAAAATATTTATCAATAATATCCCAGGAGACTATTTGAAAGTGCATACGGGACCGGTAGCTTAAGTTTTATCATTGAGAAAACCCATGTATTTAAAGATGGTTTTAATGATGTGGATATTTGAAATAATTTGTCAGCAGAACAAAACAAATTCATTGAGAAATCATGTGTTTTTTTTTAAGAAACTATGTTTTTTATGGAAAAGTGCAATGATATTTTTCAAACTGGTTTCAAATTCGTTTTATCAATGTTCAGATTCAAAAAATGTTGACAGCAGAACAAGACAAGTTAATTGGTTGGTCAAGTGTCTTTTGACAAACGTTTATTTATACTTACGCTTTTTAATGAAACAATGTTTTCTAAAACAGTCTCTATGGAAGAAAGATTTGATTGATGTACGTTCAAATACCTTTTGTATAGCAAGTAGCCTGCTGGTATAAGCCCTGGTTAATCCGCTTGATTTAAACTTCATTTTTTAACCATGGTTTTTTACAAAATATATTTTTTTGAAAAACGGTTTTCGTAGATGTAGAGGTTTGAAAAAAATAGGCGCCAGATCAAGGAAAGTTTAAGCAAATTAATTGGTTTTTTATTAGTAACCTGTTTTTAGAACTGGTTTTATGGATGATGGCTCCTTTGATGTAGTTTTTTGTGTTCAAATACCTTTTTGTACATGAAATATATTTACTCAGTCGTTTTTTTCCTACCCGAAAATATTGTCCGTTTTTCTGGTCAGGATTGCCACTCTGAATAATGCGACCCGCTTTTATGCGTAGTCTCATTAGGGGCACTAAGTTTGTGTGTATATTTGTAGTCTTTGTGTAAATATTTGCAGTGTTTGTACATTTATATTTGCAAATAATTACTTGCAAATATATCAAATATAAATGCAAAAATATCAATTGTAATTGATCTGGTGAATTTAATGATGAAAGTTATTATGATCAACGTAGTTCATTTCTGGTAGGAAAAAGGTAATATGTATAATAATAATAAAATTATGCCACCTTTAGTTTTTATTTACACAGTTTCAATTCTTAGCAGAAAAACGGTTCTCAAACCTTGCTTTTTTACACAATGATAAACTCAATAATTGAATCCAAAGCTGTACTGTACATAGAAGTGCCGTACAGTACCGTGCAAGCAATGATATTAGGGCTTTCAGACACATTAAAACACTTTTATTGTGCATATTTAATGATCATTCAATTTGATAGGGTCACTAATCGCATAAATAACTCATGTGTTGATAAAAATCATTCATTTAACATCCCAAATATATCATTTCCATAATTCGAATCATTTGCATAACTCTTCCAAAAATTCAAAAAACGTGTTTTTCAGGTCGCATCTCTAATCATATCAAGCTGTGCGTTGCCTGAATTATGTATATATATATATATATATATATATATATATATATACTAGCATTGAAACCCGCCCGTTGTGCGGAGGAATTCATAAAATGGAATTAATATTCATGAAAATTCATAATCATAAAAAATATTCCAAATTAAAAAAGAAAATGAAAACTCATAAGTGTCTTACTCAATAGAAAAGTCCAAGTGTGAATATTTTTATTTTTATTTTGACATAATATTTTCCCTCAACCCGCCTCATATATAAACCCACCCACTGTGCGGAATAATTCAGAACACAAACACGTAACAAACAATGAAAATTCTAGCATGTAAACCCGCCCGTCGTGCGAAACAGTTCATACTATTAAATTTGTATTCAATTCATAAGAGAAAAGCAATATGAATTAAATAAAAGAGTGGAGTAAGCCCATAAAAAAGTCTAAATTTCTATATTTTCATATGTATTTTCACAAAAAAGTTTGCCTAAACCGCCTCATATTTATACATGCCCGTCGTGCTGAGCAATTCATAAAAATAAATGAGCAATTCATAAAAATAAATGAGCAATTCATAAAAATAATGCAAGTTAAAAATAAATAAGGCAAACTCATAAAAACCTTAATAAATTAAAAAGTCTAAATTTCATTATTTTTAATAATATTTTGACAAAATATTTTCACTCAACCCGCCTCATATTTAAACCCGCCCGACGTGAGGAATAATTCAGAACTCGAACACCATCCGTTCTGGTTCTTGAAGTCAAATCCATTAGTTTTGTATATGAATTCATTCTATACGGTGAAATTGAACGTTTTATTGCTGCCCGCGGGACATTTTTATTTAATAAAAATCAGCCATCGCTTCGTTTGCGTTTGAAGCCCCTGATCATTGAACCAGCGAACCATGAACCAGCGAACCATGAACCAGCGCAATTATGTTCATTGTTCATTGTTCATTGTATTGGACATATTCAATTTCAGTTGACACATATCATTATAAAGTGGCCAAAGCCAACAGTGGCTTATCGGTTCGTCCAAAGAGACCGATCTACGATCTTCCATATAAATGCTCGTCTACAGTAACACACTCACACACACACGCACACACATACATGAATGTACACCTACACATGTATACTTACGCACATACACAGTACACAAAACACACACACATGCACATTTCCATATTGGCGCATCCCTGTCCCGCTGGTGCCTGTATTGCGACGATGTGAAGGTGTGGAGGCGCACCCGACTTTCACTGGAGAGTCATTTATACATGAGAGGCTTTCTCAGCTTTACCTTAAACGTTTTTATACTAGAACAGTTTTTTAGTGTAATGTCCGAATTATTCCAGAGTGAGGGACCTCTGACGAAAAAATTGAATTGTCTACAACGAGTTCTGGGAAAGGTAATGAAGAACTTCTCTGGGTGTCTGCGGTTAATTTTGAAGTGAAAGCTAATATTTTTCGGAATGTTCCCCTTGTGAATTTTGTACATAAGGCATCCAATGTTGAACTGCACCAATCCATCAAATAATAATAGACTGTACTTTTTCCGTAAAGGTTCAGTAGTCTCAGAGTGTTTCAGACAACCGATGGATCTTATAATTCTTTTTTGCAGTGTTGTGGTACATTTTATGGAATGTTTGTACGTAGAGCCCCATGTCTCATCACAGTAATTTAGAACAGGTTGAACCAGTGTTTTGTAGACATTTATAGATGTTTGTTCATTCAGTGATTGCCTGATTTTCCTGATAAAAAAGCAAGTTTGGCTAATTTGGAGGTTTGCATTTTAATTTGGGCCTTCCAGCTTAGATCTCTATCTATATACACTCCCAGGAACTTTGCCTCATTCAGTTGTTTGATTTGCACTGAGTTTATTTCGAGCGGCAATTTCGTATCAGTTTTTGTTTTGCTGAAAACTACTGAAACCGTTTTTTCAACGTTTAGAGTAAGCTTATTAACATTAAGCCAGGTTACCAAGGTATTCAAATTTTCGGTGATGGTTCGTCTGAGTACACATATGTCTGAGCCAGAGAAAAATAATGTGGTGTCATCTGCAAACAAAACTCGTTTGCAATTCATTGGCACTTGAAAAAGGTCATTTATGTATATGATGAAGAGTTTAGGTCCCAAGATCGATCCTTGAGGAACACCACAAGCAATGTCCATGACTTAAGAAAAGTTTTTGAATTATTGAAACACACAGTTTGTTTACGAGATTCGAGGTAGCTAGTCAGCCATTTGTGACCTTGTCCCCTAATTCCCTAAACTTTCTGTGTGCTTTCCAGTACCAGGACTGGATTGTAGACGTCCCGTGCGTACAAGGCTACGCCACCTCCCTTGCAATTTGTTCTGTGCAAAGAAAATAACTGATAATGCTAGTATATATATAACAGATTCTCTGTGTGTCTGTCTGTGTGTCTGTCTGTCTGTCCCACCCTCCTTGGTTCATTTTCTGCAAGCTGTTATTCGGTAACCACTTGGTGTACCCGCTAATCATTTATACCATTACATTTGAAATATTCTTGTCTATACGATGAATTAAATTTTAAATTTAAAAAAAAGGAAAGGAAGTTACGGCGGTGTAAAGTCAAAACGACATGTTGCCAATTTGACAGCTATTATGCGCACTTGCGCTTACACATGAATATACACTAATTTATTTTCACTGAAGCCCAATCACAATTTAAAATGCATCATATTAGCTCCAATCATTGATAGTGTGGTTTTATTGCGTACAGTTTAATTTATGACACATTATACTGAATAGAAAAGCTTTATTGTCTTCAATGTTTACACATTAATGGTTCCGCACGACGGGCGGGTAGACTGATGTCCTATTTAGTTAAAACATGAAATATTCTGTTTGTGCTCACGATCTAGCAAAAAATATCAATTTATTTTATCATTAAATATTGGTGTGATGTAGATAGGAGTGAAGCATACATGAAGTGTGGGTTTAAACAATAGCGGGATACACGACAGTTTTCTAGCAGTAAATATCTTAGCGGTTGTAGGCGCCATATCACACATTTTTGCTATTATATTATTGTGAACTTGATTGTGTCGATTGTTTATTATTTAATCATAATGTGGCTTTAATATTAATAATATTGTTTCGCGTGTATATTCTTGTGATTGACACATGTGATATGTGTCGTGTATCGTATTAGATTGCATGTATGTGTGCTGCATTGGTCGTATTGTATAGTGTGTGTTTTCATTGTAATTGTATATGGTCGCTGTCGCACATTATGTGTATATGAGCGTTGTGTATATGAGCGTATTGTATTGTGTATATGAGTGTATATGAGCGTTGTGTATATGTGTATTATGTGTATATGAGCGTTGTGTATATGTGTATTATGTGTATATGAGCGTTGTGTATATGTGTATTATGTGTATATGAGCGTTGTGTATATGTGTATTATGTGTATACGAGCGTTGTGTATATGTGTATTATGTGTAAATGAGCGTTGTCGTTGACAGTGATAACGACAGATCATGTTCTGAATTAGAAGAACCAGAGGAAGATCCAAACTATACTTCCTCTGTTTCATCAGATGAATTTCAAGAAAGTCATGCGTATTCAGTTAGATTCTTTTCGAAAAATGTAAAAATATCCTGGTCATCAGTTCCTACTGAAAATCATGCACGACGTGACGCAGCTAACGTCATAAAAATGACACCGGGACCAACCAGGTATGCCATCACGCGTATGAAAGATATACAGTCAGCGTTCGAGCAATTGTTGACTGACCAAATTCAATCTACGATTCTGGATAAAACTAACGCCGAGGGAAAACGTTTATACTGAGAAAAATGGGACATATTGGACATCACAACCCTCCGAGCATATATTGGCTTGTTGATCCTGGTTGGAGTGTATAGATCTAAAGGAGAAGCCACAGCTAGCCTTTGGAACGCTGAAACTGGCAGGACTATATTTCCAGCCACCATGTCCATGAAAACATTTCATGTTATTTCCCGTGGTATACGATTTGATGATCGAGAAACAAGGCATGTCCGAAGAACCAGTGATAAGATCGCACCTATCCGGGATATATAGGACAAATGGGTTGAACGCTTGCCGTTGCATTATAATCCGGGTCCAAACGTGACAATTGATTATTATCTGGCTGCATTCAGGGGGCGTTGTCCTTTCAGGCAATACATGCCAAGTAAACCTGCCAGATACGGCATCAAGGTATGGGCTGCTTGTGATGCCAGCTCCAGTTATGGCTGGAATATGCAAATATACACAGGAAAGACGCCAGGGGGAGCACCGGAAAAAAACCAAGGAATGCGAGTGGTTCTCGACATTGTGGAAGGGTTGCGTGGCCACAACATTGTGTGTGACAACTTCTTCACGTCATATTCATTAGGAGAAGAACTCCTGAGTCAAAAACTGACCATGCTTGGTACAGGGAGGAAAAACAAGAGTGAGTTGCTGTATATGAAGGACAGACGAGTGAACTCTTCAATATTCACCTATACATATCGCACTACTGTAGTATCGTATTGCTCGAAAAGGAAGAAAAATGTGCTAAGGACGGACTGTAAGCGAGAATTATAGAGAAGGAAAGATTTTTCAACATTTTGTATTGATTTTGTTTCATGTTTGATTTCTGAATTATATCGCACGACTGCGAGTGTAAATGTGAGGGGCGTTTAGAGAAGAGCATTTTTATAAGTCAATAATTTAAATAAGGATATACAAGTTTACACCTTTTGAATTTTATATTGGCTTATACATTAAATTTAGACTTGTCTATTACATTTGCTATCAACGTTTAACAGTCGATCCACCACTGAAGCATTATGCAAATACGCGTTCATGTGCGTCAGTGTATAGTTATTTGGCACACCTTAAATTCATGATTGACCGCATTTGTCCGTGAAAGCTGGCGTGACCAGTGTTGGCAAGTGTTGGTCGTTGGTCATACGAAGCATACCAATTGGTCGTATTTAGTCTGTGGGTGGGCCTGGCGACCGACAAGCAATGTTGTACAGACCATTAGCCCTTCACGATCCATTCAACCACAATATTATATCATATCATTAAATTTGGGAATTCTATGTGATAATTTTTGGTTTTTAAGCTGTTATTATGTGACGAAAAACGGCGAAATATTTTCTCAAAAGTCAAATTATGTGATTTTCCACTCTTTTGTAGACTAGTTGCATTTTAAGCATGTATTTAGCGACATTCAGTTGGGGAGACACCCTTTGGGAAGCGAAATGTAGTACGTGGTACGTGGCGAAAGTTTTACCTTGATCGGGCTCATTCCGATAAGGTAAGCGTGCAAGAAAACCACACCATCAATGCTTGGAGCTAATAAGATTCATGAGCTAATAAGATGATATGATATGATATTGTGGTTGAATGGATCGTGAAGGGCTAATGGTCTGTACAACATTGCTTGTCAGTCGCCAGGCCCACCCACAGACTAAATACGACCAATTGGTATGCTTCGTATGACCAACGACCAACACTTGCCAACACTGGTCACGCCAGCTTTCACGGACAAATGCGGTCAATCATGAATTTAAGGTGTGCCAAATAACTATACACTGACACACATGAACGCGTATTTACATAATGCTTCAGTGGTGGATCGACTGTTAAACGTTGATAGCAAATCTAATAG
This sequence comes from Sacculina carcini, assembly GCA_916048095.2. Classification (NCBI taxonomy): domain Eukaryota; kingdom Metazoa; phylum Arthropoda; class Thecostraca; family Sacculinidae; genus Sacculina; species Sacculina carcini. Next base: position 4,956,586 of record OU696571.1, on the reverse strand, counting down.
ACAAGTCTAAATCTATATATATATATAAAAGAGATCCTCTGTGTGTGTGTGTGTGTGTGTGTGTGTGTGTGTGTGTGTGTGTGTGTGTGTGTGTGTGTGTGTGTGTGTGTCTGTCCAACCCTCCTTGGTCCATTTTCTATCAGCTATTATTTGGCCAACACTTGGCCTACCTGCTAACAATTTATACCATCACGTTGGACATTTTCTCGTCTAGACTTTAGATTAAATTTTCAATTTCAAAAATGAAATCAAAAAAAGTTATAGCGGTGAAAAGACAAAATGAACCCTGAAAAATGCGAAAATTTTGGTCAATTTTCTGAAACCTACTTCTCCTAAACCAGCAATGGTACAACTATACAAAGTATACCACTGTGTAGAAAAGTTTCTGTTCTACTCAACGAATTATAATTTATACTCAAAAATTAAATATAAAACATGTAAAACAGAAAAGAAATCAATCTACATTCAAAATTATATTTAAACTCCACGCGTCCAATTTTCTATACTTTTTTCTCTATTTCTCAAAAACTTATTATCACACATCTAAACAAATAATACCATCATGCTGGGAATTTTGTTTGCTACAACACGGTATAATTTGTAATTTTCCAAAGTGTATTAAGAAAAAGTTACGGCGGTGTGAAGTGTAAATGACAAAGTCAAAAAAGCAAAATTAGCACACAAAAACGTGAATATTTTGGTCAATATTCCGCTATCTATTCCTCATAAACCAGCAATGGTACAGCTATAAAAATTATACTATTGTGTAGATAATTTTTGTTCTACAAGAAAAGTTATAATTTATACCCACAAATGATACAAAAAACGTGTAAAATTGGCAAAATTCTCAAATACATCCAAAATTACACTTGAACACCGGGTGACTAAAATTAATTCATTTTTCTACTATTTCTCAGTAACTATTAGTTATACATAAGAATAAATTATACCATCGTGCTAGAAATCTTGTTTTCTACAATACGGTATAATTTGTAATTTTCCAAAGGAAGTTACGGCGGTGTAAAGTCAAAATGGCATGTTGCCAATTTGACAGCTATTATGCGCACTTGCGATTACACATGAATATACACTGATTTAATTTCACTGAAGTCCAATCACAATTTACGCACTTGCGATTACACAGGAATATACTACTCTGTAGAGAATTTTGTGTTCTACAAGATAAGCTATAATTTATACCCACAAATGATACAAAATACGTGTAAGATTGGCAAAATTCTCAAATACATCCAAAATTACACTTGAACACCGGGCGAGTAAAATTAATTCATTTTTCTACTATTTCTCAGTCTCTATTTGTTGCACATAAAAATAAATTATACCATCGTGCTAGAAATCTTGTTTTCTACAATACGGTATAATTTGTAAATTTCCAAAGTGTATATGAAGGAAGTTACGGCGGTGTAAATTCAAAAGCACATATTACCAATTTGACAGCTATTATACGCACTTGCGATTACACAGGAATATACACCGATTAATTTCACTGAAGCCCAACCACAATTAAGAATGCATCATAGTAGCTCCAAGCATGGATGGTGTGGTTTTATTGGGTACAGTTTAATTAATGCTACACTATACTGAATAGAAAGGCTTTATTGTCCTCAATATTTACACATGAATTGTTCCGCCCGACGGGCGGGTAAAATACTACTGGGAACAAAGTTAACTACTGAATTTTACTGTATAATTTAATTGGTTTAATTTCAAGCTGCATAAGCGTAAGCTGCATAAGGATATGGGTTGTAATATCATGCAATGCCAACTATATGAATATGCTGTTTTAGCGGACGCATAAATCTGGAATTATAGAGATGACAGAAGGTTTCATTGTTTTGATAGTGTTACACTTATGAATTACTACACACGAAGGATGGGTGTGAACTTGAGCAGTGTTGAGGAAAAAAACTTCGTCAATAATTAAATCAAGAATTTACAAATTTATATTTTTCTATTGGATAAGCTTTTTGCTTTTTGATTCATTATATCCTATTTATAGTTTCGCACGACGGGCGGGTTTAAATACGAGGCAGTTCGAGGGAAAGTATTTTGCCACATCTAAAATAAAAACATTCACATTTAGACTTTTCTATTGGTCAATACTTTTTATGGGCTTACTTTTTCTTTTTTAATTTCTAATCATTTTATATTAATTCAATATTCATTTTACTTTATTTATTGCTCTGCACAAAGGGCGGGTTTTAATGCTAGATGGTGATGTTGAGTTATAAATATATTTTGAAAACATTATGATATAAAATAAGTCATTTTTCATTGTTTTGTGTCAGAGTTCTGAATGATTCAGCACGACGGGCAGGTTTAAATATGAGGCGGTTTAGGCAAACTATTTTGTCAAAATAATATACAAATATAGAAATTTAGACTTTTCATGGGTTTACTCTTTTCTTTATTAATTCATATTTATTTTCGCTTATAAATTGAATACAGATTTAATGGTATGAATTGTTCCGCACGACGGGCCGGTTTATATGCTAGAATTTCCATTGTCTGTTATGTGTTTGTGTTCTGAATTATTCCGCACGACGGGCAGGTTTTGAGTTTTTATTGGTGAACGTATATACAGGTTAAATGGGTTTTAAACTTCTAAACTAGTAATTAATGCGGAAAAAAGGAACTAAAAATGGAAACACTTTTTTAAGCCCGCCCGTCCTGCGGAACAATTCATACAATAAAATTCATATTTGAAGTCAAATCCATTGGTTTTGTGTATAGATTAATTCTAAAGGGGAAATTGAACGTTCTATTGTCTATAGTTGCTGCCCGCGGAGCATTTTTATTTATCAAAAAAATCTGTTTTTTAAATGAACCATTTGAAAAAATAAACAAAAAACACTTCTTTAAACCCGCCCGTCGTGCGGAACAATTCATACAATAAAATTCATATCGAATCCATAAAATATAATGAATACAAATTGAAAACCAAAAAATGTAGCCTATAAATATCTTAACCAATATATAAGTCAAAATGTGAATATTTTTGTTCTTATTTTGACAAATATTATCCCTCAACCCGCCTGATATATAAATCTGCCCGTCGTGTGGTATAATTCAGAACACAAACACGAAACAAACAATGAAAGATGATGAAATCTTTTCATCAGAATGCTTCCAAACTAATTACTGAATTAATGAATTACTTTTAGTCACCCGGTGTTCAAATGTAATTTTGGATGTATTTGAGAATTTTGCCAATTTTACACGTTTTTTGTTTCATTTGTGGATATAAATTATAGCTTATCTTGTAGAACACAAGATTATCTACACAGTAGTATATTCCTGTGTAATCGCAAGTGCGCATAATAGCTGTCAAATTGGCAATATGTCCGTTTGATTTTACACCCCCGTAACGTCCTTCAGATACACTTTGGAAAATTACAAATTATACCGTATTGTAGAAAACAAAATTTCTAGCACGATGGTATAATTTATTGTAATGTGTGACAAATAGTTCCTGAGACATGGGTAGAAAAATGAATTAATTTTAATCACCCGGTGTTCAAGTGTAATTTGGGATGTATTTGAGAATTTTGCCAATTTTACACGTTTTTTGTATCATTTGTGGGTATAAATTATAATTTTTCTTGTAGAACACAAAATTATCTACACAAAAGTATAATTTTTATAGCTGTACCATTGCTGGTTTATGAGGAATAGATAGCGGAATATTGACCAAAATATTCACGTTTTTTGTGCTAATTTTGCCTTTTTGCTTTTTTGTCATTTACACTTCACACCGCCGTAAATTTTGTTTAATACACTTTCGAAAATTAAAAATTATACCGTGTTGTAGCAAACAAAATTCCCAGCATGATGGTATTATTTATTTAGATGTGTGATTATTAGTTTTTGAGAAATAGAGAAAAAAGTATAGAAAATCGGACGCGTGGAGTTTAAATAAAATTTTGAATGTAGATTGATTGTTTTCCATTTTACATGTTTTATATTTAGTGTTTGGGTATGAATTATAATGCGTTGAGTAGAAGACAAAATTTTATACACAGTGGTATAATTTTTATAGTTGTACTATTGCTGGTTTAGGAGGAGTAGTCTTCAGAAAATTGACCAAAATTTTCGCATTTTTCAGGGTTCATTTTGTCTTTTCACCGCTATAACTTTTTTTGATTTCATTTTTGAAATATAAAATTTAATCTAAAGTGTAGACAAGAAAATTTCCAACGTGATGGTATAAATTGTTAGCAGGTAGTCCGAGTGGTGGCTGAATAATAGCTGATAGAATATGGACCAAGGAGGGTCGAACAGACACACAGACACACACACACACAGAGGATCTCTTTTATATATCTCAAACTTCTGATTAGAAATTATGATTGAATCGGTTCATTTTGTGATCACAAACTAATAAGTTGGATCACCTCAGATTAGGCTGGGTTAGGTCAAGATGGGGTGGTTGGGTTGGGTTTGGTAGTTTTGGGTCAAGTTATATTGGGTTTAAATGATACCGAAATATATGATAGCGGTTAAAGTTGCGGTAGCGGTAAAACTAGAATAGTACTTTAGCAAATGATGTTGGGGAATGATGTTAATTTCTAAATATGTTTGGGAAACATTCTGATGAAAAGTTTTCACCATTTTTAATTGTGTTTGTTTCGTGTTTTATTTCTGAATTATTCCGCACGACGGGGTTTGAATATGAGGCGGGTTGAGGGGAAATGTTTTGTCAAAATTAGAACAAAAATGATTAAATTTGGACTTTTCATTTGGTTCACATTTTTATGAGTTTACTTTTTTTTAATTTGCAATATTTTTCATGAAAAAAGTATGAATTATATTACATGAATTGCTCCGCACAAAGGGCGGTTTTTCATGCTAATAGAAAACAATATATCTACATTCAGCAGCACACATCATTCTGGTATCACGTTGAAAAATATGATTTACGACTGTTACTCAAGGTCATATTCGGGTAGAAAGCATGCATATACGCTGTTCAACTGGAAAACCCACATGACCATGATAAATTCAGCTATATCGCGCACACTGGCCATTTGAGGTGCGCTGCGATTCTGAGAACAAAACTCAATTTGCCCAAGTATTTGTGGTCTTTGTGGCTCACACTTGCCGTCTGATAAACCAGTCATGTAGAAACTCACCGACACATACACACACATTTGCATACACATACACACCAGCACGTATTCACACAAGCATACTCGCACACAAACACACCCAGCTCAGTTAATTTAAAAAATTAGGGTGACCTTTTGTTGCAAATGCAACTTTTGTATCATAGAATCTGTTTGTCATAAGGAGCCCAAAAATCAATATTTTATTTATCTGAAATAAGTATTAAGTAAGTTATAAATGCAACCTTTTGTTTTTAGCGCAACTTTTTCATTTTTATGATCCACTATTTAGAATTGGGACAATTTTGAAGTTTTAGAACAATTATTTCACACTATCCAGAATAATTGTTAGTTGTAAAGGTGTACAATGCAGCACATGTTCATGTATTGTCAACATAAACTCGATAAGCCTCTATCTGGGAGACGTGTGAACATTGTGTCCGTGTGTGGTGCTAGACATCCTGCGTGTGTATAGCACTGCATACGTACACACACACATAGACACAATATAGACATAGACAATATAATATCGACACAAATACTGGAATTAATCATTATACTCATTAAAACATACCATTTGTGTATGTACATGTCTTATATAGTATTTAAACAACAAAATGAACTGTTTGGGCTGTGTGTCTGTCTGTACCACCCTCAGTTTTACTATTTGGTTTCTATACTATAATGGCGAGCTGCGAGAAAAGTATTGGTGGACCGCGTGTTTGAGACCCCTGGCGTAGATAATCTCAAACTTCTGATCAGAAATTATGATTGAATCGGTTCATTTTGTGATCTCAAACTAATAAGTTGGATCACCTCAGATTAGGCTGGGTTAGGTCAAGTTGGGGTGGTTGGGTTGGGTTTGGTAGGTTTGGGTCAAGTTATATTGGGTTTAAATGATACCGAAATATATGATAGCGGTTAAAGTTGCGGTAGCGGTAAAAGTAGAATAGTACTCGAGCAAATGGTGTTGGGGAATGATGTTAAGTTCAAAATATGTTTGGGAAACATTCTGATGAAAAGTTTTCACCATTTCTAATTGTGTTTGTTTCGTGTTTTATTTCTGAATTATTCCGCACGACGGGGTTTGAATATGAGGCGGGTTGAGGGGAAATATTTTGTCAAAATTAGAACAAAAATGATTAAATTTGGACTTTTCATTTGGTTCACATTTTTATGAGTTTACTTTTTTTTAATTTGCAATATTTGTCATGAAAAAAGTATGAATTATATTACATGAATTGCTCCGCACAAAGGGCGGTTTTTCATGCTAATAGAAAACAATATATCTACATTCAGCAGCACACATCATTCTGGTATCACGTTGAAAAATATGATTTACGACTGTTACTCAAGGTCATATTCGGGTAGAAATCATGCATATACGCTGTTCAACTGGAAACCCCACATGACCATGATAAATTCAGCTATATCGCGCACACTGGCCATTTGAGGTGCGCTGCGATTCTGAGACCAAAACTCAATTTGGCAAAATATTTGTGGTCTTTGTGGCTCACACCTTCCGTCTGATAAGCCAGTCATGTAGAAACTCACCGACACATACACACACATTTACATACACATACACACCAACACGTATTCACACAAGCATACTCGCACACATAAACACACCCAGCTCAGTTAATATAAAAAATTAGGGTGACCTTTTGTTGCAAATGCAACTTTTGTATCATAGAATCTGTTTGTCATAAGGAGCCCAAAAATCAATATTTCATTTATCTGAAATAAGTACTAATTAGTTATAAATGCTACCTTTTGTTTTTAGCGCAACTTTTTCATTCTTTCAACTACTATTTAGAAGAATTATTTATCTAGATCAACTATTTAGAATTAGGACAATTTTGAACTTTTAGAACAATTATTTCACACTATCTAGAATAATTGTTAGTTGTAAAGGTGTACAATGCGGCAAATGTTCATATTGCATTGTCAACATAAACTCGATAAACATGTATCTGGAAAGTGGGTGAACATTGTGTTCGTGTGTGGTGCTAGACATCCTGCGTGTGCATAGCACCGCATACGGACACACATATAGACACAATACAGACAATCACTATATAATATACACATAAATACTGGAATTACTCATTATACTCATTAAAACATACCATTTGTGTATGTACATGTCTTATATAGTATTTAAACAGCAAAATGAACTGTTTGGGCTCAATCTAGCATAATCATTAATCTATTTTATCGGTAAATATAGGTGTAATGTTGAAATATGGAATGCAGGGAGGGTTTAAATGCTAGGAGATATATGATAGGTGTCATATTAGACTTGTAACCCAACAAAAAAGCAACAAAATACATCCAGGCTCTTTGCCTAGAATTATAATAATGTCTAGAACTATAATTAAAGTCACATGTCTATAATTATAATGACGTGGACCAATAGGGATGAAAAACACCTATTCCTAACATATGCACGTAATACAATATGGCAATTTATAGCAAATTTGTAAAGCTCAATAATTAAATTGGACTTTTTTATGGATTTCAATTTTAGCTGTTTGATTTGTATTCCCTTTTTATGAATTCACCCGCACGACGGGCAGGTTTAAATGCAGGTTATATCGGACTTAAGAGATAGCGGAATATATAACGTTGGCTGTAAATATTATAGCGGTAAAAGTAGAACAGTACTTGAGCAAATGATTTTGGGGAATGATGTTGAGTTATAAATAAATTTTGGAAACATTCTGATGAAAATGTGTCATCATTTTTTTCATCTTTATTGTTTGATTCGTGTTTGAACTCTTAATCATTCCGAACGACCGGCATGTTTAAATATGAGGCCATTTGAGGGAAAATAGTTTGCCAAAATATAAATATTCACATCCTGACATATCTATTGGTTAAGACTTTTGAAGGGTTTACTATTTTCTTTTTTAATTTGTATTCTTTTTCCATTATGAGCTGAATGAGTTGCATTGTATGAATTGTTCCGCACAACGGGCGGGTTTAAATGCTAGTATAGATATATATGAGACAGGGACGTCTGTGTGTGTGTGCGTCTGTATGTTTTTGTTTGTGTGCGTGTGCGTGTGTGTGTTTGTGTTTTTCTGTCATTTCATTTTCAGACCTGTTTTAATCATTCACGCTTATATGAAATTATTTGTTGGGCTTAGTTTCCTTGATTTATCATTTCTCCCGGTTGTCTTCAGTATTTACCCCTTCCAATGCTGCACTCTGGATCCGCCACAGTCAGGTGTGGATGTGATGGAGGTGACGATCTTCCTGATGAACCTCTCCCTAATGTCTTCTTCAAGAGCAGGGACCACATGCTTCTACATGAAGGGGCCATGGTTGTGGTGGGTCAAGGCGCATGGGAGAGAGCGGCACACACCTTCCTAACTCGAGAACTCCAGCGAGAATGGCGCACTGCAGTTGTGAATAATAATGTGATTGGCCAGCTACACACACACTTGGCAGTTCTCATATGAGGTTTTTTAGGGTTTACTTGCAAGCCAGTGTTGATCCTTCTAGTATCCACCCTATATATACTCTCAGCTTGAACTGGTCCGGAAACGTCAAGCGGGCTGTTGTGACTATTGTGTACATTGTGTACATGTGACCGCCGTGTACATTTTTTAATTTTTACAAAAGTATTTTGAACTTATCGTTTATCGTTCCTCATTTTTGGCACTAGCGATAAGTGAATGAGCGATAATTTTAGAAAACGTTGCGATAAACGATCAAAAGTCTGACCTCAGTGCAGTGGCGGCGCCAGGATTCTTCCGATGGGGGGACTGAGGGGGGCTAAGGAAAGCGTTGAGTGGGCTTGGCGAAGCATTAAGAGCTATAATGTAACGCCGACTACATACTATAAAATAAAGGCACGCTGACTACCTGATATAAATATAAGAAACTGGGCACACCGATTCTGTCCTCGAAATTGAACAAAAATTATAGGACTTCATTTACAGTGGTAAGAAATTGTGATGTCCATGATTATGATTTGGGAGGGGCTAGGGGGACTTGGCATATATTTGGGGGGACTCCAGCCCTCCCCCAAAAAACCTCCCTTGGAGCCACCACTGCTTGAGTGATAATTATCGTTTATCGCTCATTTTTATCGCACGCGGCAGCCACTGGCAATTATACACCCCGAGAATTCTGCTGAGTTCAGTTCATAGGGTTCATATTGTCATCAAAATCAATGTAAACAATTACAATACACGAAAAATGTAAACAATTCTAAATATATGAGAAATTTTACTTTGCGCAATGTACTTTGCACATTGAGGTATGTGCGTTGCAATTAAATAGGCCGAAAATAGTTAAGGGTCGAAAACAATTGATCATCTGAACCAACTTTGAACACTAATGCGTGATGGCTGTCATTCCCCCCGATCCTCGACACAAATCTACACCCTTGATTGTGGTATCTTAGATCTCTATCTGAGATCGAAATAATGACTTGGAATACAAATAGTTTTTATAAATGTTTATATATAGCAAATATTTAATATTTAAAATATTATTCAAGAGTAAATGTTGTATGCAAATTATGTAAAAAGGTACTATCATATTCAGCCTACTTTGAAAAATTATGAATCTGCTAAAATAATTATTAATAATAATATTATAATTATATTTATTATTCATATTATCATTATTATTTATAATTATATTTCGCTATTATATTTTAGAATTCGTTTTGGTTGCATATCATAGTTGATATATGCATGCATATCATAGTTATCATGGTTGCATATCAGAAAATAAGCATCCTGTACTTTTCCCCAGCAAGAGATACTTAGCCTGACCATGGATGTATTAAAACAGTGCAAGATTTTGCAGAGAAAAACGCACCATGAATTAAATTAGTTTATATGTATTCATATCAGTTAAAGAAAAATATTGATTTGACAACAATGGATTTTAGTATCTGCTGGAGGAAAAATAATTGACATCTTCAGCGCAAGCACAGTGTAGCTCTGAAATCATTACGAGACCCGTTTTGAACCGTTGAACCGTAATGACGTGCAGTTAATTGCCAGTGCAATGCTGCTACAACTCGTATACACGCAAAGTTATTAATGATATCTTGGCAACCTTCGACTTACTGCTTGCCTGTTCTCACGTCATCCATTGTTTGTCTCGTCCATTGTATATCGAATATCTCGCAGCTCAATTATTTATGCCATTAAAGGCCGGCTTAAGAGTGAAAATATTCAGTAAGTCCACCGGTTCAGTCATTAAGCAGCTGGTCGAATATTTGGCGTTAAATCAGCAGAGGGAGCAAGAAACTCGCTCGTTAACATTGTGAAGCATTTGTTGAAAGTTCATGGACATTTCCAATTAACGTTGATCGTATATCTGTAATAATAGCCAGCTGTATCATTAACAATAGCTGTATTATAAAACATATGGAGCGACACTTCGTTCTTGATTTTGAGACCAGCAAGATTTACACTTTGAGAGGCATTGCCTTTTCACAACAAACCTCAGGCTACAAATACACAACACCATTATCAATGTATTGAAAAAAGAATATGTTTGATTATTTGGTTTATGTATTCCTGTAAATCTGACGTGTTCCTGTCTCGTGGTTTGATCTATGAAACACTCCTTGATGAAGCATCGTTGAGGCGTCACGTCGCACGAATACAGTGCAAATTTTGTTGGATTAAGCACTCGTAGATTGTCCCCTCATAAGATCATTACCAAGAGGGTTGAGCGATACTTCCTTATGTTGAATTATAACGCACGTGTATAGGCGAAAGTGGTCTGCAAGAGCATGAAGGAAGGCAGCAAAACAAGACAAGGTGCAAACAGGAACAGTGGGGCATGTTTGTAAGATAGATGCAGTGTGACATGATGGATGCATGCGTATGTATAGTGGTTGCTAGTAGATTTGACGAATTTTTCATATGCTAGCTTGGAGTGAAAGTATTTTCAGTGGCAAGAAATGACATGATCTGCTATGCAATGGTAGCAGTTCCAATAAAAATGTATTGATGCATGCATTGATGCCTTGAAAGCGGTTGCAATGAAAATGAAATAGCAAAATCACAAACCATGTCATCATTGACACAGTATTTCGCCTCCCGCATGCACTCCTCCAAGCCCTATTCCACACGCCTGGGCATTCCTGCCAAATTTCTTTGAATAAATATGAACAATACTCAATGACGAGGATCTAGTACAATATTGCCCTATGAACATATTGGCCAAAAACGCCCGCATGCTCCCATACTCTGCAATAGGGCAATATGTTCACCTCGGCCAGCGTAGTGTCAAAGGCGTATCAAGTGCGGTGAGTGCGACTGCGGCTTGTGGCCAATATGTTCAATTTTCACCATGGCGAAATTTCAGTGGTTTTCAACACAAGACAAGAGTTTATACACAAGTAGCTAGCACCTCACATACTGTGCGGTTATTGGCTAGGCTCAGTAATCTAACTTGACTTAACCTGACCTGACCTAACCTAGCCAATAACCACACAGTATGTTATGTGCTAGCTAATTGTTGTATAAAAACTCGTGCGTTGTGTTGAAAACCACTGAGATTTACCTATGGTGAAAAGAGAACATATTGGCCACAAGCCGCAGTCGCACTCACCGCACTTGATACGCCTTTGACACTACGCTGGCCGAGGTGAACATATTGCCCTATTGCAGAGTATGGGAGCATGCGGGCGTTTTTGGCCAATATGTTCATAGGGCAATATTGTAGTACTCCCAATGACGAGAATGGCCTGCACATAGCTCTGTCCCGTGCGTGCATTGGTTGGAAGCGGCTGGCGCACGTAGCTCTTTTGTTCACGGCATGCTATGATTGTGGCGCGCACGCGACAAGTTACGCGCCACGTGCGTACTTCCGCTGGTGCCACCCATTTCCGGTCATCAACGACGTATTATATAGTGGGTGCACGGTGTTTCAGTGGCGTTCGCGCATGGCTGAGTGTTTAAACACCAGAAACAATGCAATGCTCTTTAGCCTTTATTTTACCACATGCAGTTAGAGTTGGAATTTTCCTCACAAAATCTTGTGGATTACCTTCAATAGGTCAGCTAATTTTTTTCTGAAAATATCGAGCAATTTTATTGATAACTTTTTGAGATACAGGTATGCTCTCGTGTGGGAACAAATGGCTTGATACAACAAAAACTTGCCGACTTATTCTCAATAGTTACTCGCTCTTGTTTTTCGTCATGAAAATAGTTTTGCCAATTGTATGCTCAGAATGTGTATGAAATACCATCATTACTATTAAGATCAATTATAACTATATATAGTTCTTCATAAATATGTACAAAGCGTTCGCTGCAAAATTCATGAAAAGTAAGTGCGGAGTTGGAGTCTCCTTCACAATGCAGCATCGCTTGATACACTCATACCTGGTGTGATTCTTACAAATCACACATCTGCCTTGTTGGTATAATGGCATAAATAGATCGCTAATGTTGCGTCGAACATCAAGCGTGGTCGCGATGTGGCGTCCATCACAACATTTGCTGACCGACTTCAGCAAGCAGAAGCTCAACTGTCTCCTGAACTCCTAATGAGTCAGAGGCAGTGTAGCAGTCACAAGACAATGCAATCACCGCGCAGCCACAACAGATAGAAAGAGCGCGATGGAAAAAGAACCAGAACCATTTCGTGTGCTTGATTGACTGGCGGTATGCAGCCAGGATGAGAAGCCAGGCCCATGGGGCTGGGGGCTGAGGGGGTTAAGGAAAACGTTGTGTGGACTAAGGAAAAAGTTGAGGTGGCTTGGCGAAACATGAAGAGCTACACTCGAACGCTAACTACATACTATTATAATCAGGGACTGGGGCACATTGATTCAGTCCTCGAAATTGAACCATAATTACAGGGTTTCATATAAAGTGGTAATAAATTATAATGTCGCATGGATGGTGTCAATTATGGTTTCGCATGGATGGGAGGGCGACATCTGCCTGTTGTCGAATGTTAATTTCACATCTATTTTTATTAATAAATACAGCTTCAATTATTTTGAGCCTACGGATGTCATTTTCTCTGCAAATGATTTCGGTTTTCTCATCCATAGTCTTTCGGTCCAATTTCATTTGATGCTGCTGGCGGTAGTGTCTGGCAATGGATCTGTCTTGAAGGTGTGCTGAAATTCGTTTGGACAGCGTTGTTGTTGTGTAGCCAATGTAATGCGATTTTCGGCGACTGCAGTCACCAGTTGTACATGTATGCTGGTACACTACATTGGTTTCTTGCAGCATGCTGGTCTTGGGAAGGCAACTGTTCTTCATCACTAAGCTGCGTGTTTTGCGTGTCTTGTAATAAATGACAAGCTGCAACTTGGTGCCTTCTTCTGTTGGCGGCACGTTTCTATCAACGATGTTTCTAATGGCGTTCTCATCATCTCGATGGGCAGAAGACATGATGTTCTTGTAGTACAATTTGATGGTCAATGTCTCTTTTTGATTTTTATCTTCTTCGATATATTTTGACAATTTCTCGCGTATTACACAATCAATGGTCGTTTGTTCGTAGCCGTTGTTAACCAGTAGCTGCCGGACTTTTTTCAGCTCTGTGCTCGTTGCAGACCATGTTGAGCAATGCGTAATCGCTATATAATACGAAAATCGTAATACGAACGACCTTATGACGTTCATCTTATACGCTTGCGAGCACTCACTAGCGGCGTTCAGACAAAAGCCTAGGTCTGTATTTTTCGTATAGACGGCTGTGGAAAATGAGGTCTCGTGTCGCTCTACTGCAACGTCCAGGAAACTCAGTTTGCAATTCGCTTCCTGCTGATGTGTGAACTTCAAACATGAGTTTCGCTGAAGCTGATTTGCCAACTGAAGTACGGCGTCTTCCTCGGCACATAGAAATACATCATCGACGTACCTGGCGTATATTGGTGGTTTGCAAGTCGGTTCTGTTGCGAACGTAGTTGTTTTGAGGTGGCCCATGTAGAAATTGGCGAAAAGCACGCCGAGAGGAGAACCCATCGCTACACCGTCGTGCTGGAGATACGCCTCAGGAATGTCGAATTTGTGTTGTGAGCTGCGGTAGAGACGGTGACAGATGATATCTATGATATCGTCAACAGTAGCATTCGTGAAAAGAGATTCAACATCCATCGTGTGCATTTTCCCGTTGGGCTGAGTCGCTTTCAGAATTTTCAAAAATTCTTCTGATGACTTTATGCAAAAGTTGTCGGGCAAGTATGGTGAAATCAGGGCGTTGAGCTCTTTTGCCAGTTTGTATGTGAACGACGGTGTCTGGCTTATAATTGGGTGAATAGGATAATCATCTTTTTGTGTTTTTATGTTGCCGTACGCATAGCCCAATCTATGGTCGTCTTCAATGATGTACAATTTGTTTTCACTCGTGGTATTGCACTTGCGGATAATTATATTTAGCTTAATTTTCATTTCACCAGCGAGGTGACAGTTGAAGCTCATGAAGCATGCAATCCTAGCACAACCGCGGGTGCTCAAAACGTATTGTAGTAATAGTTATCGAATGTATTAAGTATAAGTTCTCCTCAAAAAAAGTGTTTTTCATAATTAAGTGATTTTCACTACTTTTTTACGGGTTGAATTTTTTGCAAAATTTCAAGTGCAACTTTTTAGCGCAACTTTTAGGATTTTTTAGCGCAACTTTTCATAATTTTTAGTGCACCAAAAGGTCAACCAAATAATTATTTAATACTGATTGAGGGTAATTATTTCGTTAAAATAATTCATGCATAGCCAATTTGACTTTTGCAAACATTTTAGGAAATTACATATTTGGAGAAGTTTCACTTACCCGCCTCGAATTGAGAGCATCTTGTCAACGCTAAATATGTGGAGAAAAAGTGAGCAATTGTAACCAGGACCGAGCGCTTCATCCCTGATTTAGCACGGTTCATAGCTGTTGTCAGCAGTCTGCTCGGGATTAGTGGGCATTATCGCCTAAATAAGAGCATTCGAGATGAAATGCACTCATCCGAAGCATCCGGCATCAGAACACTACGCAGCTATACCTCATCTGCACTTGAAACACACGAGACTCAGTTGATATTTTGAGCCAGATGTTCAGCAATTTTTAGCGAACTATCATTAGCATTATATAGCTCGCATTCACGCTAAACACGGCTTCACACTAACAAGCATGCCGCCTTTCTGACCTGATACACACACACACACACACACACACACACATACACGCGTGACCACCGTGCTGCTATTTGCATGCCACCAAGTCTACAGCTCGAGGCGATGAGTTTTGTGTGAAACACGTGTTCGGCCGATTGGCGTCGCACAGTTCACGTCACACGAATCACTTCCGGTCAATAGCGTACCGGAAATGTGGCGTGCAATCACTGTGCATATTTCGGTACGTCCAACGGTGTATTTGAATGTCCCGGTGTGTGTGGGTGTGTTGTGTGTTGTGCGGGGAAGGTACGCGAGAAATATAAAATATGGATATACAAAATAGAAGACTAGTTATAGACTAGTTATAGGACGAACGTTTGCTTCTATGTTAATGTATACCTTGAAAAATGCAAAATGATTATCGGCACCCCTCTGATATGCATATGGTAGTGCCAGAACATTTAGATTAGATTGCTTGCTTTCCTTAGACCAGCAATTCTTAACCGGGGCTGCTCGCACCCCTAGGGGTGCAAGGTTCTTAAGGGATGCGAGGATTCCTGTGATAAACTAAGGAAAATATATGTTTACCTATGCATTATATTGTTTTCCTGAGAAAAAATAAAAAAAGCTTGATGAAATTGAAGCTGAATGATTGAATATTTAACACAAGCTTTTTCTTATTACTATAATGTATATCATTTTCATCACAGCTATCAATAATTCAGGCGGTGCGAGAACTCACTGCTCATTTGAAATTGGTGCGAACAATGGAAAACGTTAAGAACTGCCTTAGACGAGCTAGTAGCGTACTAGTAGTGTACTAGTGGTGTACTAGTGGTGTACTAGTGGCGTACTAGTGGTGTACTAGTGGTGCACTAGTAGCGTACTAGTGGCGTACTAGTGGCGTACTAGTGGTGTACTAGTGGTGTACTAGTGGTGTACCAGTAGCGTACTAGTGGTGTACTAGTGGTGTACTAGTGGCGTACTAGTGGTGTACTAGTAGTGTACTAGTAGTGTACTAGTAGTGTACTAGTGGTGTACTAGTGGTGTACTAGTGGCGTACTAGTGGTGTACTAGTAGTGTACTAGTGGTGTACCAGTAGCGTAATAGTGGTGTACTGGTGGTGTACTAGTGGTGTACTAGTGGTGTACCAGTAGCGTACTAGTGGTGTACTAGTGGTGTACTAGTGGTGTACTAGTGGCGTACTAGTGGTGTACTAGTAGTGTACTAGTGGTGTACCAGTAGCGTACTAGTGGTGTACTAGTGGCGTACTAGTAGCGTACTAGTGGTGTACTAGTGGTGTACTAGTGGTGTACCAGTAGCGTACTAGTGGTGTACTAGTGGTGTACTAGTGGCGTACTAGTGGTGTACTAGTAGTGTACTAGTGGTGTACCAGTAGCGTAATAGTGGTGTACTAGTGGTGTACTAGTGGTGTACTAGTGGTGTACCAGTAGCGTACTAGTGGTGTACTAGTGGTGTACTAGTGGTGTACTAGTGGCGTATTAGTGGTGTACTAGTGGTGTACTAGTGGTGTACTAGTGGCGTACTAGTGGTGTACTAGTGGCGTACTAGTAGCGTACTAATGGTGTACTAGTGGTGTATTAGTGGTGTACTAGTGGTGTACTAGTAGCGTACTAGTGGCGTATTAGTGGTGTACTAGTGGCGTACTAGTGGTGTACTAGTGGTGTACTAGTGGCGTACTAGTGGTGTACTAGTGGCGTACTAGTGGTTTACCAGTAGCGTACTAGTGGTGTAATAGTGGTGTACTAGTGGTGTACTAGTGGCGTATTAGTGGTGTACTAGTGGCGTACTAGTAGCGTACTAGTGGCGTACTAGTGGTGTACTAGTGGCGTACTAGTGGTGTACCAGTAGCGTACTAGTGGTGTACTAGTGGTGTACTAGTGGTGTACTAGTGGCGTATTAGTGGTGTACTAGTGGCGTACTAGTGGCGTACTAGTGGTGTACTAGTGGTGTACTATTGGTGTACTAGTGGTGTACTAGTGGTGTACTTGAGCAACCCTCTATGAAAAAAGTATTTTCCCATCACTTTACAATACGGGCAGCTAATGCATATTTGCACATGTGTATTGCACCAATACTCGGTGTATATACGCAACAAAATGGCAATGTTCACAAAATGCATATATCCACGAACACTGTGTTTTTGAAGTAGACTACAAATAATTTGTGTCATCTTGCGCATGTTTATATTAGTGCATATGAGTGGGCAACAAATTCGTATTAATATTTCACAATATACATAAACGTATTTCACACATTCATACGTAAATTATTATTTAGGTGAATGTACGTTGATTATAATCAATGTGCATGTACAAAAAAAATTCTAGTATCACCGAAACTTCCATCTGAAACACGGACCAGTCAGAGACTTCAATGATGGACGTTTTACGACCTTACTAATCATATGGTGAGATGTCAGATCTACCATCGAATGGCGTCGTAACTTTCATGTGTCTTCCCTCTCTATCTTTGTCGACAGAGGGTGGCATTGGGGTATAGACAACATTGCCGGGCTGATCTGCATGCCGTTCTGCATCCTTCGGTTCAACGACGTCCTGCGCTATCTGACCCGACGAATTAGTTGGAGCTGAGCCGCAGTTCCAGCCGCAAGAGTCTCGGTCGGTCATCATCAGCAGCAGAGCAGCTCCCGCCATGCAGAACACAGCCCCCGCAACCAGCGTCCAGAAACTCATTTGTCTGTGGAGTACCGGACAAACACTGTCAATACATCATCTCCATTCGCCACATGCAGCATTCACGTGCCAGCGATCAAATTGGCACGTAACATTGCACGATGCAAACGAGCAATTAAAATGTTCAGTTGCTAGTGTGTGTGTGTGTATACGAATGTACATTTGTCTGTGTGTGTGTGCGTGTGTGTGTCTGTGTGTGTGTGTGTGTGTGTGTGTGTGTGTGTGTGTGTGTGTGTGTGTGTGTGTGTGTGTGTGTGTGTGTGTGTGTGTGTGTTGCTGATCAGTGATATTGAAAATTAACTGTGATCAACTGAATCAACTTTGATCAACTGTGATCAAATACATACAGCTATGTCATGCCCAAGTTATATTACGTTGTTGAAACTACTAACTTTATTCTACATATTTGTAGATAAACCAAGTTTCACCTGCAGTTGAAGAGGAGTCACTCAGCAGCCGGGTTATTGCACAACACAATCTGATACCAAAATATCGGCAATATCAGGTAAGACTCGTACTGACGATGAAACAGAAACAATTGCACTAGCTGTTGCTTCAAGAGAGTTGACAAGTTGGCAATGGAAATCACATTACTGGATAGTTGGACACGATTTCAGTTGAAAGGTGTAGTTGAATAACACACATGATAGTTTAATAAGCCGTAAAAAGCAACTGATGATCTGAAAAAACCTCGATCACGAGTGCCCTAAAACCGACAACCATCCAGCCCTCGTTTTTCCCTCGGCCCACCCCTGTATCTATTTGGTCAAACTCATTAAGTGAGACGATATAACACAATAAATGCAGAAATAAGATTATATGTTTGATAAAAATGAAAAACTACCTGAGAAAAGGAGTATATATTCAAATGCAATATGCAATCAATCACAAAATAATTAATCGTCTGTGTCGTCGACGTTCAGTGAAGAAACACTAGCTATTTCCACATCATCTAGCTATATCCACATCATCTCAAGTACAATTTCCAATGCTTCGTTTTGTAGGTGTGCGTGATTGAGTGGAGAGTGTACTTATTGAGAAACAACACACCACATATGTGGACTCCGTTTGCTACCTCGATATTCTTATCATACACTGCTGCTGCTCTGAATAATACCCTTCTCCACCGCATGGTCGCTGTCTTGTGCGGTTATTGTCTTGTCTTGTAATTCATTGTAATCAACATAATGATCATAAGGTTGATTCTAAGAAAAAAAAACATGAAAAAAATTGGCAATTAAAATGTAAAGTACTGTAAAATATACTGAGAAAACAGCTATCAGCTAAATTAATGCATTAACATTCAGCTCTTCTGGTGTACACTTTCACACGCAACGCATTTATACAGTATCTAGTACATGAAAACACTAATACATTCTTCACTATAGACTAACAAAATCAACGAAAAATTTCATCAATTGAAACAAGAGGCAATACAAAGCAAGCAGCTCGGCACATCAGTTCAACGCTTTCACATTATGAAATAATTTTGCTAATAATTACCATAAGCAGCAGAAAGTGAAACACCTGAAAAAGGAGTCAATCTCATATATGATCGCTATAACCTAACCTAGGCCTATTGGACCGTGCTACTAAAAACCTATCATTTCAGGCCTGAGAGTGGCATGGGCTTAATGAACATTTTGCCTATAATAGTCGCATAATCATCTGTGAAATCCATTGAAAGCCTAGAACATTTAACAAAGTTAAGATCGAGTGGGCCATCAAATTATGTTGTAAATTTAAATGTCACTACAAGGTATCAGTGAAACAGACTCGACAGATTAAACAAGTATGTATAATTCACATTCATAGAACAACCGTGATGGTTCAAAATGTATTTTATGTAAATCCGAAAACGTGATACCCACAGCGGAGCGGAAGGAGTGATTTCAATGTTTAATCTTCACTACCATATGATATATTATTTGTGGTATTTTAGAATAACATTGGACTTAATATTCAGCTCAACTTATTGCGATTTTTAGCGCACCAAAATGTCACCCTTGTCACCAGTGACAGTTGAAGCTTATGAAGCATGCAATCCTAGCACGACTGCGAGTGCTCAAAAAGTATGATAGTAATAATCATTCAATGTGAAAAGTACAGATCTTTGTCACAAAAAGCAATTTGTTCATAACTAAGTGATTTTTACTACCTCTTTCAGGGGTTTACTGAAATGTTTGTGTGGTTTGATGTCCATTTTTACACCACGAAAACAAAACTACCTTGTAAAATGATGAACTCTATTGATGACAACAAATATGATTTAACAACAACAGGATGAAAACTCACACATACACAGTAGAGCAATAATCTCTCTCTAGGCTGGCATAAATTATATCCACACAGACAGCACACAGAAGACTACACCGACCAGTCCACACATAACAACAGAACGCACGATGAGCACTACAACACCACTCCCGTCATTCCATACCAGCCGCTAACACCAGTACACGCTGCATACAAACATACAAACACGAAGTAGAATCACACGCATGAATACAGTGACGCACATACACACACACACACACACAAGTCTACGCTCAGTCACACACAGGTACACACACAAGTCTACGCTCGCAAGCGCACACGCTCTCCTACACTCTCGCTCAACTCAGCAAACGCATTCACACCCCTATTCATTCCTTCGCATGGCGTTCAATTTCTGACCAACAATACCACACTCCCCCTTGATCTCAAGATCAATCAATCACCTACGAAATAATCGTCCATCCAAGGCGGACGTCTCCTCTCTCTGGTAGATCTCCGAAGAATGTGCTCACTCCGGTCCTCTACGGCTCCATTATGTATGTCAGTTGTCTCGAGCACTTCGTTCGTGTCCGCTGCACAGTCATCTGGAGTCTGATTGTCCACGTCTTGACCACCGGCGTCATCTCGATTATTGCCTTCATCATACACACGCCGCAGATCTAGTAGATGCCTCGGTACTCCATCCACCGATACATTGTTTGAGGACTGAATCCCGGTCACTCTTCCTTTTGACCAATGCGACGTACATCTTGCCCCAGGTGGCTTTACCCACACTTCATCGCCGACTTCTATGCCCGAGTTCTTCTCGCCGTCGTCATTGTGGGCTGGCAAAACCTCCGGATGTCGCCAGGCATATGTGTAGACACTGTGATGCGGCGCCTTGTCTTCAATTCGATCCGATTTGGGCGCCATGTTGTACCAAAATACCGCCTCGAGCGGGGAGATGCCAGCTCTCTCCGCTATCCTCTTTATCGTACGATGATGCCGTTCGACAATACCGTTTCCGCTGGGTCGATAAGCCGCTCGGAAAAACCTGCTGATTTTCCAGCCATCGAGGGTTTCCCTGAGTAATTCTGACTTGAACACCGTTCCATTGTCCATCAGCACTTGTTCAACAGGCCCTCGCTCATAAAATACTTGGTTCAGGATATTTGAAATCTCATTTGCCGACTCTGCACGCAGCTCTCGCCATATCGCGAACCTTCCAGGGCCGCAATCAACAATAGACAGAAATGGACGATATCTGAAATGAGTAACATCGACTGCCAATCTTGTCCAGACTGTTGGCACGTGCAGCTCGCCCGCCTCGTGAGTCACCGGCGCAGGATCGATAGACTGACACTCCAGACAGCTCTTCACCACACGTTTCACCTGTTCACGTGTCACAGTAGGGTCCACTTGCTTAGCGAGAGATAACGTTCGGTCAACGCCCATATGATGACTACGGTGGAGATCTTTCACTCTTTCCAACGCCATGCCGCATGTTTCGTTTACCGGTTTTCTCTCGAGCTTCAGCATCCATTGCCTGTTGATGCGCGTCAATGAGTCTGCTTTGTTACTTGCTGTAGGAACAAGAATCAATCTCACTTCGAGACGCAATTCATCAATTAACTCCTTGACTACTCCCAGTCGTCGTTTCACAAGAACTTCTGCAGCTCCTTTTGTCTTCACTCTGTTCTCGTCGGATAGTGTGGCACGCAGCCAGCCAAAAACTGTAGCGGAGTCGGTGCGTACTTCTATACATTCTAATCCCCACTTTATTGCAAGATTGAGTCCTCTGGATACAGCTTCAAGCTCAGCGACGTTTATATGATTGAAGTCATCTTTTTTCCTCTGCCACGAGGCATCTTCCACTACGATTCCGTCGATTTCGATTACTGTTCCAATAGCCTGATTACTGGCGTCACACCACACAACACCAGATTTCGATTCTGAAACCGACCACTTTCCTTGCACTGGATCATCGCTTTTCACTTGTTCTAGCATGTCGTGTGTAACAGACAGAACTTCCTCCCGGACTGTGTCATCCCAGCCACCATCGGATGAATGACGTTTGACATAGCTGCACGCCGGTCTGAGCCACCCGGCAATGGGATAGTGGCCCAACAATTTCCCACATAAAGAAAACAGTTGGCGTTTAGTCAGTGTACGATCTACCTGCGGTAACTCATCCACTTGCTCTCCTTGCCACTTCTTCTTCGTCAGCATGGCAAATGATTCAACTGGATTGGGGGAAAACGCTTCTCGCAGTTTGGCTTTGATCAAATCGTACCTTGACTGTGCCTCTTCATTGAGCTCGAGGTAGAGTGACAATGCTCCTCCTTCCAGAAATAGTGGCACAAACGCATGCAGCTCAGTCACTCCTGTCAGCTTGGCCACAAGTTCTGCCTTCTTCAACCATGCGACTACGTCGCCAGTACCGTCAAAATTCTTCATCATTGTTGTAGCCGAAATAGCTTGTGGTTTGATGTCCATTTTTACACCACGAAAACAAAACTACCTTGTAAAATGATGAACTCTATTGATGACAACAAATATGATTTAACAACAACAGGATGAAAACTCACACATACACAGTAGAGCAATAATCTCTCTCTAGGCTGGCATAAATTATATCCACACAAACAGCACACAGAAGACTACACCGACCAGTCCACACATAACAACAGAACGCACGATGAGCACTACAACACCACTCCCGTCATTCCATACCAGCCGCTAACACCAGTACACGCTGCATACAAACATACAAACACGAAGTAGAATCACACGCATGAATACAGTGACGCACATACACACACACACACACAAGTCTACGCTCAGTCACACACAGGTACACACACAAGTCTACGCTCGCAAGCGCACACGCTCTCCTACACTCTCGCTCAACTCAGCAAACGCATTCACACCCCTATTCATTCCTTCGCATGGCGTTCAATTTCTGACCAACAATACCACACTCCCCCTTGATCTCAAGATCAATCAATCACCTACGAAATAATCGTCCATCCAAGGCGGACGTCTCCTCTCTCTGGTAGATCTCCGAAGAATGTGCTCACTCCGGTCCTCTACGGCTCCATTATGTATGTCAGTTGTCTCGAGCACTTCGTTCGTGTCCGCTGCACAGTCATCTGGAGTCTGATTGTCCACGTCTTGACCACCGGCGTCATCTCGATTATTGCCTTCATCATACACACGCCGCAGATCTAGTAGATGCCTCGGTACTCCATCCACCGATACATTGTTTGAGGACTGAATCCCGGTCACTCTTCCTTTTGACCAATGCGACGTACATCTTGCCCCAGGTGGCTTTACCCACACTTCATCGCCGACTTCTATGCCCGAGTTCTTCTCGCCGTCGTCATTGTGGGCTGGCAAAACCTCCGGATGTCGCCAGGCATATGTGTAGACACTGTGATGCGGCGCCTTGTCTTCAATTCGATCCGATTTGGGCGCCATGTTGTACCAAAATACCGCCTCGAGCGGGGAGATGCCAGCTCTCTCCGCTATCCTCTTTATCGTACGATGATGCCGTTCGACAATACCGTTTCCGCTGGGTCGATAAGCCGCTCGGAAAAACCTGCTGATTTTCCAGCCATCGAGGGTTTCCCTGAGTAATTCTGACTTGAACACCGTTCCATTGTCCATCAGCACTTGTTCAACAGGCCCTCGCTCATAAAATACTTGGTTCAGGATATTTGAAATCTCATTTGCCGACTCTGCACGCAGCTCTCGCCATATCGCGAACCTTCCAGGGCCGCAATCAACAATAGACAGAAATGGACGATATCTGAAATGAGTAACATCGACTGCCAATCTTGTCCAGACTGTTGGCACGTGCAGCTCGCCCGCCTCGTGAGTCACCGGCGCAGGATCGATAGACTGACACTCCAGACAGCTCTTCACCACACGTTTCACCTGTTCACGTGTCACAGTAGGGTCCACTTGCTTAGCGAGAGATAACGTTCGGTCAACGCCCATATGATGACTACGGTGGAGATCTTTCACTCTTTCCAACGCCATGCCGCATGTTTCGTTTACCGGTTTTCTCTCGAGCTTCAGCATCCATTGCCTGTTGATGCGCGTCAATGAGTCTGCTTTGTTACTTGCTGTAGGAACAAGAATCAATCTCACTTCGAGACGCAATTCATCAATTAACTCCTTGACTACTCCCAGTCGTCGTTTCACAAGAACTTCTGCAGCTCCTTTTGTCTTCACTCTGTTCTCGTCGGATAGTGTGGCACGCAGCCAGCCAAAAACTGTAGCGGAGTCGGTGCGTACTTCTATACATTCTAATCCCCACTTTATTGCAAGATTGAGTCCTCTGGATACAGCTTCAAGCTCAGCGACGTTTATATGATTGAAGTCATCTTTTTTCCTCTGCCACGAGGCATCTTCCACTACGATTCCGTCGATTTCGATTACTGTTCCAATAGCCTGATTACTGGCGTCACACCACACAACACCAGATTTCGATTCTGAAACCGACCACTTTCCTTGCACTGGATCATCGCTTTTCACTTGTTCTAGCATGTCGTGTGTAACAGACAGAACTTCCTCCCGGACTGTGTCATCCCAGCCACCATCGGATGAATGACGTTTGACATAGCTGCACGCCGGTCTGAGCCACCCGGCAATGGGATAGTGGCCCAACAATTTCCCACATAAAGAAAACAGTTGGCGTTTAGTCAGTGTACGATCTACCTGCGGTAACTCATCCACTTGCTCTCCTTGCCACTTCTTCTTCGTCAGCATGGCAAATGATTCAACTGGATTGGGGGAAAACGCTTCTCGCAGTTTGGCTTTGATCAAATCGTACCTTGACTGTGCCTCTTCATTGAGCTCGAGGTAGAGTGACAATGCTCCTCCTTCCAGAAATAGTGGCACAAACGCATGCAGCTCAGTCACTCCTGTCAGCTTGGCCACAAGTTCTGCCTTCTTCAACCATGCGACTACGTCGCCAGTACCGTCAAAATTCTTCATCATTGTTGTAGCCGAAATAGCTTGTGGTTTGATGTCCATTTTTACACCACGAAAACAAAACTACCTTGTAAAATGATGAACTCTATTGATGACAACAAATATGATTTAACAACAACAGGATGAAAACTCACACATACACAGTAGAGCAATAATCTCTCTCTAGGCTGGCATAAATTATATCCACACAAACAGCACACAGAAGACTACACCGACCAGTCCACACATAACAACAGAACGCACGATGAGCACTACAACACCACTCCCGTCATTCCATACCAGCCGCTAACACCAGTACACGCTGCATACAAACATACAAACACGAAGTAGAATCACACGCATGAATACAGTGACGCACATACACACACACACACACACAAGTCTACGCTCAGTCACACACAGGTACACACACAAGTCTACGCTCGCAAGCGCACACGCTCTCCTACACTCTCGCTCAACTCAGCAAACGCATTCACACCCCTATTCATTCCTTCGCATGGCGTTCAATTTCTGACCAACAATACCACAGTTTGCAAAAAGTTTCAGCGCAGCTTTTAGCGCAACAAAAAGTCACCCTAGTAAAAACAAAACAGAATATCACAAAAAACCATTACGTTTCTAAAAACACCATACTTGCCGTAGGGAACGCACTTGTCTGATACTGCACTGCGGCTGCCGGTGTGCACTGAGGATAGCGTGACTGTCTGCAGACTACTGATTGGTCAAATTGACATGACTATATATGGCTTCGCGTTGCAACTAGTCACAATGCAACGCGGAATGAAGAATTAAAATGAGCATCCGATCACTCTTGCAGTGGATTTTCCGGATCAGATAATTGCATGATCGTTGTTTACATGCTGGCACGTGAACTATGCCTTCCAAGGTGAACCTATCAGTCAGCCAGAAATACAGCCAGAAATACAGCCAGTGTGGGTGTCGCACAGGCTCGATTGATGAGCAGTGAGTGTTGCAAGTGTATGACCGGCATGATGCGCTCACACATTGGATCACATAGCCACTGTCATACGAAATTCAAACAAAAGTTATGCGTGCAAACCAGGGCTTGAAAAAAACGGTTTTTTCAAAAGAAACAAAAACCATGTTTTTTATAGAAAAAAACGAAAAACCATTGTTTTTTTTGTTTATTTGTTTTTTTTACACTTTGCACACACAAATAAAAAAAAGGATTGTACCATAGTATTTAGTACATAGTTAAACATATATTAGTACCACTTACCAAGAGTTTTGTAAATATTTAAAAAATATAAAAATAAAATCATAAAAATGTACACACAGGATCTTGAATTTCACCTTGTAGCATCTATAGGCAACGGAAGTTTTATACCGCTTTCAATTGCGAAAGCAGTCGATTTTAAACACCCACATATGTTTGCAAAGTCCAAACCAAATACCCAGTGGTCTTATTTATGAAAAACTAGTGACTAAAAATCGTTTTATCCATGGAGGTTAATTCATGTTTGTTTTCAGAGAAAACATAGTTTTTTTAACTCAGAGGTTTCTAAAAATAGTGTTTTTCATAGAAACTCAAATGTTTTGTCGTAAATATTTAGGATTTTTCATAAATACCAGCTACAATGTTTCCTCAACAAAAATCAAAGATGTTAATAAATATGTTTCCCATATCGTGCAAACCCCTAAAATCATGCCAAATAGTAATACTTATGAAGATTTAAAACTGTATTAATGAACTCATTCACTAATTCTGAAAATATTTGATCATTCCTATATGAGAAAAATCATTTCTGTCAAAAAAACAATTTTCAAAAAACCATGTTTTTTATATATAAAAAAACACTTGGTTTAAACCATGGTTTAAACCATGGTTACCACTGTTGGAAAAAAACACTTGGTTTAAGCCATGGTTGGTTTAAACCATGGTTTAAGCCAAATGGTTTAAGCCAAACAAACCCTGGTGCAAACCAAAAGCAATGTCAGTATAACAAGCACAGTGCTGTGTTAGTGTACATTGTGAGAGATAGAGCGAGTGGGTGTGTGAGTGTGAGTGTGTGTGTGTCGCATTTATTTCGGTTCACAGTGTGTATTGTAAATGTTCAAGTATGTGCGATTCGCGCTCGCTTCGTTTAGTTAACTAGGTGTGTGTGTGTGTGTATGTGTGTGTGTGTGTGTGTGTGTGTGTGTGTGTGTGTGTGTG
This sequence comes from Sacculina carcini, assembly GCA_916048095.2. Taxonomy (NCBI): domain Eukaryota; kingdom Metazoa; phylum Arthropoda; class Thecostraca; family Sacculinidae; genus Sacculina; species Sacculina carcini. The sequence goes on along the minus strand of OU696571.1, from coordinate 4,929,204 downwards.
TGTGTGTGTGTGTGTGTGTGTGTGTGTGTGTGTGTGTGTGTGTGTGTGTGTGATGTGTGTGTGTGTGTGGTGTGTGTGTAACGAAAAAGATATGTGTAGAGGACAGTTGTTGTGTGGCAGTTGTGCGTGCGTGAGAGTGATACGTGATAGGTGTTAGTGATAGCGATGGCTGTTGTAGCTGTGTGTGATAATGTTGCGTAGTGATTTGCGTCTATATATTCATTTACATATACGTATACAGCACAGTGTTAGTGTAACTTTATATATATATATATAAAGCGTTTTTCAATATTACAAATAACAGTCTGTAATTTATTAAATCAATATGCAGACAGCGAGTAATATATAAATCCATACAGAAATTAGTAACGAAAATAAAATTAGGAAGAACAAACAAGAATTACACGTTCATAAAGGAGTGGATATGCACAAACCACTGAGCATGACAGCATCAACAGAAGAACAGCTTTGCGTGGCACTAAATCAATAGACAATAAGAACCAATATAAACTTGAGTACAACAATACAATGAAAAAACGATATAAAACAATACAGCACCACAGAGATGTAGAGTCAGACCGATGCATAAGGAGTTAGAGAGTGGAAACATTATCAAAAGAAATAGAGAATAGGTATTTTCGGAGGAAAGAAGGGAATTGGCGAAAAGAAGGGGATGAATTAATAGAGACAGGAAGAAATAGAGACAGGAAGTAATATAGACAGGAAGTAATAGAGACAGGAAGTGAGTTGTATAGTCGAGGGGCATAGAACGAGAAAGATTTAGCTGATCAAGGGGATTCATTTAAGGCGCGAAGACAGAAGAAAGGAAGGGGGTTACGGGACGACTGATTGATGGAAGGGTCAAGAAAATCATCTAAATAAGCTGGATATTTATATACATGTAGTAGTTTATATACAAGACAGCATAGGCGAAAGTGGATACGTGGGATGATAGAGAGCCAATGAAATGAAATGAAACATAAAAAAACAATCCAAGATATACATAGAACGCTGTTCTTCCGCTCATCTTTTCATTACGCTTGCGCACATGAATAACAAGATAATGCATGTATTGTTTCCTCCCCATTCACGAAAGAAGGGAGAACATCCCTCAATACCAATCCATATAGATACTGCCGTCATTGAGAGAGTATTTGCATACGCTTTAAATTTAACAAGACTTACAACAATTTGCGGTTTGATGAATATTGTGAATGCTGGAGGTCACCATAAACGTATTGGGTGATTATGGACGCCAGTGCTTCAGTGACGTTACTTTCCATGATAAACAGCTTCGTAGTCAACTGGAGGATGCGCTGTAAAACCTGCGCTTTCGGTTGTCATAGAAACGGGTGTGTCTTGACTGTGTCCGGAGTTGTTGGTGTTGAAGCACCACTCACGATGTTTTCCGATTGCAAACAACAAGATACTAGCCAATAAGCAGAATACAGCAACGATGAGAAGATATTTGGCGCCATATCTCTGTAAAGCACACACACATATATTCACACAGATACACACAGGGTTACCAGCAAGAAAATCATTAGAGATGCACACACACTCAAACAAGAAACAGAAACTCAGATGTACACATGCCTCACTACATTGCCTCTCACACAATGAGCACACTTACCTTTCAAGTGCAATTTGAGGACACTCCAAAAAGGTCTTTTGGGTATGAACACATATCTGACACTGCTGGATATTCACAAGCACGAACTCATCTAAACTTGAATGAGACAGTACAACAATGAAAGGACACTATCCAATTACATTTGCAGGCATTTCAATTTATATTTCAATTTGAAAACATTTTGAAAGCAGTTAGTGTTTGTAAAATGCAGTTCTGCTGAATCATGATGTCAATTGTTTGCTGTGAGTACGCTATGATGCACCAACTTGGCAACATTTGCAATCGCCATTAACAGTGGCGGCGCCAGGATTTTTCTGATGGGAAAGGGGGGGGGGGGGGGCTGAGGGAGTCTAAGGAAATAGTTGAGGGGGCTTGGCGAAGCATGAAGAGCTACCCTCGAGCGCTGACTACATACTATTATAATAAGGGACGGCAGTACCCTATTTGCGCATCGATCCAAAGGGCGCGTAGCAAAATGGAGGCGGAGCTAACAGGCGCGCTCCGTGCAATGCGATACTAGCGCTGTTTAACGGCGGAAAGTGTAACTAACCTAGCCTAGCCTAACCAACCCAACCCAACCTCAAGCCCCCCTTGGCTCCGACACTGGCCATTAGACATTGAATGTCAACAAATATTTTTTCAGTGAGCGGAAATTACTACGAATGCGTGGCGAAATATTTCGGAAAAATCTTGCTTCGGAATTCAGAAACGCGAAATTCTTCGGATTTCAATTGTTTTAGTTGTTCGTAGCTAGAAACTTAACGAGTTTGACTATTGATTTCCCATTCTTTTGAGCTATTCCTAAATTAAAATATTAAAGTGTATTTGATTAAACACTTTAAAGGGTTAAATATTGCCCCGTACTAGGTTCTGAATACGGATCAAATGGGAAATACCGGGAGATTATTGGTTGAATAAATTTTCCATGCACCAGTTCCGGGTGGATCTAGATCAATGGTTTTCAAACTGTTCCTCTCACTGCCCTCTTTAACACCAAGCCAAAACACCAGCGCCCCTCAGGTAGGAAGTCGGAAAAACAATTATTATTTACGAGTTTTTCAGAATTTTGTTCTCGTATATTCTCCACAGGGCTGGGTAGTATCTTGGGATACCTGGTTACATACCGAATGGTTAGTAAGAAATTTTAAACTTTGTATTCAGATAATGATCATATTGTAAACTGACAAATATATGACGGGTTGGGAACACTGTGAACGGATCATTCACCCAGCCAAGGACTTCAAAAAAGAAAGCAAGTCCTGGAATCTGACTGACGAATATGTGGGATTCCGCTAAATGAGTACAGTGCATACAATTTCACCGCCCTTCACCCCTGTTTCCTTCTCTAACTCAGCCTCCGTACGCAGTAGTTTTCACACATTCAACATTGCACGTGCTTTGAAATCGCATGCCGAATTGATAATTAAAAGTAGGAACTGCGTTTTGTCCTCACAAGCATTTTGGTGGGCTGCAACTAATCTCCTGACGACCGTGTGTTCAGGATCATCGACAGACCAACATTGTCATATATTACTAGAATTTTGTCCGTGTATTAGTGTTGGCGTTTGTTTGAGCGGCACTGTGTATGTGTGCGCGCGCTGTGTGTATGCGCGTGTGTTCACAACCGTAGAAGAGGGTGTATGCATGTGCGCGTGTTCATGTGCTCTTACGAGTATTCGGTATTTATGGAGCTGCTTGATTTGTGTATGTGTGTGTGTGTGTGTGTGTGTGTGTGTGTGTGTGTGTGTGTGTGTGTGTGTGTGTGTGTGTTTGTGTGGGTGTGTGTGTGTGTGTGTGTGTGTGTGTGTGTGTGTGTTTGTGTGTGTGTGTGTGTGTGTGTGTGTGTGTTTGTGTGGGTGTGTGTGTGTGTGTGTGTGTGTGTGTGTGTGTGTTTGTGTGTGTGTGTGTGTGGGTGTGGGTGTGGGTGTGGGTGTGGGTGTGGGTGTGCTGGCAAACGAGCTGGCAATCCCCGGCAAACAAGCTGGCAAAAAAACGAGCTGGCAATCCCCGCTAGTAATGACTTTGATGTTGTACATAAAAGCAGACTTCTGGGTGTTACAATTGATAATCTCCTAACGTTTGAGGCTCATGTGTCTGAACTTGTGAGAATTTGTAATTATCATCTGCGCCAGAGCGTTGCGAGGAATTATGGGGCCCCCCTGAAGCATCACTTGGGGCCCCCATCATAAATTAACAAGGGCAAAAACAAGGGCACAAACACACACATTCAGCAGAAGTGCGGATATCATTGTCACTGACAGGACAGCTCGCATTCTTCGGCATTTCGGCAGGTGAACATGTATGGGCAAAAGGACCACACGCTCATGTATACAGGTATAAGCGGACAGACAGGTGGGCGAGATTAACTAATAGTCTGGAGTTGTACCCGTGTTGTTCTTGATTGCTATTTGTCTTTTTCACCACTGAATTGCCTGCTTTCGTTGCTATGCCCCGTTTTTGCATCTCTTGCATTCGTCGTTGTGTGGTCAGGCTTCGCCCTGCTACTGGTAACCGTGTATTTCCAGTACAACCAGATGCATGATCGAGTCGTCGGCGAGTAAACCGTCTCCCCCACTGTTATGCAATGAAAAGGGTGGTTAGACACTCCACAGGAATAAAAACAAAACCTGTTTCAAGGGCGGATGAGATACCTGATACCCAACGGGCATCTGGCAAGCTCCCATTTGGCAAACGTGTTTTCACTTTTCTATTTGTGCTACTCCCTGCTCGCTGTGATGTTTCTGTAAGTTGTGTTTTTTCGTGCCTGTGTATAAATATGTGCGCTATATTGAATATATATTGTTGTTGTTGTTGTATGATACACATGTACACAAACACACATATGCATATATTTACGCAACTGCGTTACCGACCCCCGTGACAAATGTTACCTGGTCGAAATAGTGCTCCATCATCTCAGTGTGCCTTATGTGATACACCCCACAGGAACTCATTAGATCATTTTGCGTTCGCTGTCCGACTCTTGCAGGACTTCTGCCGTCACGAGCCGATGTAATCGTTGTCGATATTTGCCACCATCTACAGCAACTTGGCAATCTGGATAGCATGCTACTTCGGTTTCTTCAATTTTGTCAGCTCTGAAAACCCTTGTAATGCGTTATTACCATAATCTGTCATGTCGACGTATTGTGAGATTTGTTTATGCTGATTTGAAGTGTCATTTCATGTGCTTTCATGTTTCATATCATTTGTTGTTGCTACAAGCTCGTTATGATGGTTGAAAATTGTTTTTAATCAGTGTTGTTTGATTCTTAACGATGTTGCATTAGCCTGATGTTTTTGCGAAATAGATTTACTCATTATTCTCACACATAAACAAACACACAGACACACAAACACACAAGAGCGCAAACACCCACATACACGTGCATGGGCGTAGATCCTCGGGAGTATGGGGGTGTATATACCCCCGTCAAATTGGCTGGGGTGTATGAATAGGAAATTATACCCGCCGAAAATTATGCTGAGCTCAGGTCATTAGGCATATTATCATCAAAATCATCATCATCAAATTATCATCATCAAAATCAGCATAGCCAAAAATAAAAATACACGACAAATGTAAAAATCTATAAATACATGAAAATTTTACTTTATGCAATATACTTTTCATTGAGGTATATGTATTAAAATTGAATAGGGCGAAAATAGTTGAGGATTCCATGTAATTCATCAACTGAGCAAATTTGGAACACTAATACATGATGGCGGTCATCCCCCGAGCCTCGACACAATTAACGCCCCTGTAACCGTGCCATCGCCATGACACACAGCTCACTAGTTATACTCGTACTTATTCCAGTGTGCTTCATTACCGCATTCTCAAGCAAACATGAATTACACTTGTGTATCGATAAAGCAAGACAACAACAATACATGCTAAAGAGGTCTGAGTGACAGCTTCTACACGGGAAGAAGCCAAAGCTTATGAACATATGTGTGTCTCGTGCAGCTCGCTGCCACCGCAGAGTTAACCCTTTTCAAGCTATGGTGCCACAAGCACGGAAGACGTATTAGAGAGGGCCACCTCCCCAGAATGCACGGCACAACATATGATTTATATCTGGTACAATTATCTGGTACATTTACTGCTGGGTGGACAGGGGCTGTTGGATTATATAATTCGCCCAAAGAAAGTCGTCAAGATTCATTAAAAGCTCTTATGGAAAAATACTCGTGTATCTTATTTTTTATTCTTCACATATTTTGTTTCCATTTTTGGTTGATTCTTTTTCATTTTCATAAAAACCACGTCTTTTTCTTTCTCCTTACTTTCTATCTCAATATACTGTGAATCTACGCTTATTCAGTGATCGAAAGTTTTAAGCGCTAAGAATTGAAAACAGTAAATGTGGCGACTCGTTTAGTTGAAACAAATTCCGTCACAAAATTGATACAATGCACAATAAAACCTTAAATATAAAAACTATTATATACGAATTCAAATAATTGTACTCATTAACTTATTTTCCCTTTGTGTTTTACACTTTTTTATTATTGAACTCTCCTTTGATGTCATTCACATTCTCGTATTCTCGTGACCAATATTAAACCCTCCACGACAATAAGCTGGTGAAGAGGTGCCATTGAGGTCACGCCCACCATATGACCTAGAATTTCAACCAAAATATATGAACAATAAATAAACTTTAATTACAGTTTCCTCACTAAAGACATATTTTATCTATCGCGTGTTTGTATTTATACACGAAATATAGGTTTCAACTGTTGCATCAGTCACAGTAGGAAGATATATTGGCGCTCTATCCCATAAACATATCTGGGACAGCCGTTGAGGTTGACGCTGAGGCACCTCAGTACGAGAAAGATGGTTCTTGGCTCAGTCCTAGCAGTGCCTGAATAGCCAAACACAGGCATGTATTCCACCTTCAAGTGGTCGCTGACACACACACACACACACACACACACACACACACACACACACACACACACACACACCATCACACACCAGCACACAAACTATATGTGTATGTGTGCAATCCACCAATGAGCAGTTTTGCAAGGAGAATCAGACAGAATCGCGACGAGATCTGTATGAGCGAGAGTCCGATGACCTCGATGGCTTGTGTTCTGCTGACTGATAATGAATTGCTGTTCTGTAAATTCCATTTGGATCTATGTAGTACGTGATGATCTGAAAGGATTTAAGCAAACACACACACACACATATACCCACATATATATATATATATATATATATATATATATATATATATATATATATATATATATATATATATATATATATATATATATATATTCGCGCTTGCAAACGAGATTAAACTGGATTGCTGTTTCATATTTGACAAATTTCTTTCTGGTCGATTCCATGTCTCTAGCCAATTTCTGATCGCTTCTATTCAGACAACTCAACAACTTCCCTATATAACGTAAGTTTTAAAGTTACCAGACTCCATCATAAGACAATAAACAAATCATATGATAACACAATAACAACGTAAACAACAGCATGCAATCACTACAACATTCAAACAATAATTCACTGACTATTTATGTCAGCAACCAGGCGTCATTCCTAGGTGTGATTGTCTGGTAGGTGTGAAAGTGGTTGGCTGGCTGTCCCAGGGGCACATCGAGATGTGAAATGTGAAATAGCAATCCAGATTAATCTCGTTTGCAAGCGCGAAATTTGCTGCCTGGCTACACTGGCAATACAGCCGAAACCGCTTAATGTCATACCCTCGGGACCTGCAAAAAGTATGACATTAACCGAACTCAACCTTTTTGGCCCTTTTTCGACTCCAACCATGTGTCTATAAGTCGGTATATTTTTACAAGCATCAGAAATGTAAAAAAGTGCACAGTACACAATTCCTTGCTTCATGAAGATATATCATATCGTTCCATAGATCGGTGCCGTCTCGTCTGCATTGAAACGTCAAATGTGATCGATGTGCCGTGATCAGTCTTGGTCATGTATGTTTGTGTGCATTAGAATGGGTGGATTTTTTATTTTTTCAAAAGCTTAACTAGTGCTGAGTTGCGGTAGATACATTTTTTCATATTGATACTGAAAATATATATTTTATTGGATTAAATGATAACCCCTTTCCCGAAAGTCTAATTATTAAAGTCATTAATTTAATTAGCAGCCTGGATTTAAAAATTATTGTTGAATCGTAATTGAAATCAGCATGGAAGGGATGCAGGCTTCACGCAGGCTTACAAAAATGTATCAACATCCATGCGATACTTTTTCGCTCAAATAAGCTGAAAATGCGGTTATTTAATAAAATTTCCGGCGTGTAGTGCACTTGGTCGAGTTTTTTTCCGCTGCTTGCTATCATTTACTGCACATATCATACGCTAAAAATAATATATTAAACAAAATAATTGCAATAAATAATATGTATTTAATTTAGTTTTACACCTCGTGTAATATGCCTCTGCGCACACATGCTTACTTAACATGCTTACTAAAAATTACGATGACAATAAACGTGAAAAACTGCATTACGCGCAATTTCATATTAGCATTAATTCTAACAACAATGATCATAATTAATGATAATTATAATAATAATAACAATAACAAAAATAATAACAATAACAAAAATAATAACAATAACAAAAATAATAACAATAACAAATATAATGACAATAACAAAAATAATAACAATAACAAAAATAATAACAATAATATGAATAATAATAACAATAATAATAATAATAAGAATTAAGTAGACGTGCAGCTTTGTCTGGCCACAAGCCAGATCCAAAGCTGCATACCCCCAATTATGCCTTGATATCCTAAACCAACTACACATTATGGACAGATTATATAGGAGGGTAAAGAATAAGCAAAATGATGAAATAATTTGGGACCAGAAGATACACATAGCAATAAGTTATAATGTTTTTATTGTCTAATACCTCACACACAAACTCAATCCGACACAAACTCAACCCCTAGTTAGTGATCATTTCTTGACGTAGAAGAGGAGGTACGCATTCTTCGTCCTCACGCTTGACTCGCTGATGGGGGACACGTGCACATCGTCGAACTTGACCCACTTCCCGCTTGCCTCGGAGTAACAGCCGGCGGTGTAATGAGGCTGAATCCGCGGGATGAGGCCGAATCCGCGGGATGAGGCCGAATCCGCGGGATGAGGCCAGCGGGGGAGATGACTGTCTCTTTTTAATTTCTTTTGGTTCTTCTTTCTTCGAAATTTTTTTTTTAAGATTTTTGTGAATGCGAGATGCGAGCTGCCGCCGACAAAACAAAAATCGACGGCGGCAGCGTTTGGCGGAAAACGGCTGCGACGAAAAATCCATCGACAAACATACAAAAAAAGTCCTCAAACAGACACAAGTGACCTCAATGGCCTTGAAAATGACCTCGCAGGTCAACAAAACCTAACCTATGACCTTCTCGCATCCATTTTACCCCTTAGGGACCAAGTTTCATCAAAATCGGTCCAGTGGTTTGGGAGGAGATAGGGTAAACAGACACAAATGACCTCAATGACCTAAAAAATGACATTCGGATGTCAACAAGACCTAACCTATGACCTTCTTGCATTCATTTTACACCTAGGGACCAAGTTTCTTCAAAATCGGTCCAGTGGTTTAGGAGGAGATAGGGTACAAACAGACATTTAGACAATTTGCAATCAGTACTTACGATGATTTTTACCATCAATTCGGCCCTTTGGGTCGAATTGGATAATAATTTAGTAGACGTGCAGCTTTGTCTGGCCACAAACCAGATCCAAAGCTGCATACCCCCAATTTGGCCTTGATATCCTAAACCAACTACACATTAAGGACAGATTACATAAGAGGGTAAAGATGAAGCAAAATGATGAAATAATTTGGGACCAGAAGATACACATAGCAATAAGTTATAATGCTTCCATTGACTAGTACCTCACACACAAACTCAACCCGACACAAACTCAACCCCTAGTTAGTGATCATTTATTGACGTAGAGGAGGAGGTACCCATTCTTCGTCCTAACGCTTGACTCGCTGATGGGGGACACGTGCACGTCGTCGAACTTGACCCACTTCCCGCTTGCCTCGGAGTAACAGCCGGCGGTGTAGTGGCCTGCGGACACCCCCGATCCCGCCTCAGCCTCATACCGCGGATTCGGCCTCATCGGGGATGAGGCCGAATCCGCGGGATGAGGGGCGAATCCGCGGGATCGGGATGAGGGGCGAATCCGCGGGATCGGGATGAGGGGCGAATCCGCGGGATCGGGATGAGGGGCGAATCCGCGGGATCGGGATGAGGCCGAATCCGTGGGATGAGGCTAAATCCGCGGGATGAGGCCGAATCCGCGGGATGAGGCCGGCGGGGGGAGATGACTGTCTCTTTTTAATTTCTTTTGGTTTTCCCTTCTTCATAGATTTCTTTTGAAGATTGTTGTGAATGCGAGATGCGAGCTGCCGCCGACAAAACAAAAATCGACGGCGGCAGCGTTTGGCGGAAAACGGGAACGACGAAAAAACCATTGACAAACAAACAAAAAAAGTCCTCAAACAGACACAAATAACCTCAATGACCTTGAAAATGACCTCGGAGGTCAACAAAATCTAGCCTATGGCCTTCTTGCATCCATTTTACCCCTAGGGATCAAGTTTCATCAAAATCGGTCCAGTGGCTTAGGAGATAGGGTAAACAGACACAAATGACCTCAATAACCTTGAAAATGACCTCAGAGGATAAAAAAACCTAACCTATGACATTCTTGCATCCATTTTACCCCTAGGGACCAAGTTTCATCAAAATCGGTCCAGTAGTTTAGGAAGAGATAGGGTACAAACAGACATTTAGACAATTTGCAATCAGTACTTACGATGATTATTAGCATCAATTCGGCCCGAAGGTCCGAATTGGATTATAATATAATTAACAGCATTAAACCGACGCAGCGTAGTGTTTTGTAGTGTGCGCAGTGTGCATACTTTTCCTGCCGGTCCTGATACTAAGATCAGTGTGGACCCGGGTCCGAGAATCGGAACCGTGCGGACTCGGATCCGTGTGGACAGGGGTCCGAGAATTGGAACCGTGCGGAATCGGAACCGTGTGGACCCGGTACCAGAGCCGGCTCCAACGAATAGAGGCAAAGTGTTGAGATGCAGAGAAACAAGAGCTATTGATATATGAGAAGTGATAAGCGATAACCCATTAGAAGTGTGCACAAATAGCGGTGAAAAACAGAAAACGTTGCAATCACAAATTAAATATTGTGTTTTTGCATGTTCGAGCGTGCTGCGCTTATTACGCCTTGAAAAAGCCCCTTCTATTGACACTGCGCTCACAAAAGGTGGATTTAATGGTAGATGGCCAAATGATTCATTTTAAAAACCGATAAAACTGCCTTCCGCAACCAGTTCATATTTGCATAGCAGTAATGTTAGAACAGATCTTGATTGAGGGCCTCACTGTTGACGTTCAGCCTAAGGAAATAAACTGAGGCAGCTACCGGCACTGTGCGAGCTATGGATACCACCTAAATAAATCTTATCTGTACTATAGAAAACTGCATTTACCTATAAACCGGTGTCTCACTCAATCGACGTTTGTAGACAAGCCAGGCGAAAGCTGAACAGGTCAATATACCGCTAATGTGTACTGGTAACTGAGGAGTAGTGAAAAGGTCAAAATTCCGCAATCTGATACCAGCGACAGTCGATGAATCCCAATGATTGAGCGAAAATGATACACGCAAATATCTCGCGCACCTGATATCTGCCGTCGGGAAGCAGTGTCCTATAGGCGCCTCCGTGTTCCGTTTCGTGCACGGCAAAGTCGGTGCCTGTGCTGTTGTCTCTGACTGCATAGCCAAAGTCAAAATCTCCGCTGCTAAGGTGCTCCGTGAAGTTGGCAAAGTATCTGAAAACAGTAACGAGTGCAGACTTTTTCAAATGGAAGTGAGTGCTATTTAGAGATTATTGTATATATTTTATAAATATATAACCTAAGTATAAATCCAGGACGAAACAGGGAAATGGAGCACCCTGCTTTCTATACCATTTGCAATCTGATTTGATCCAAAAGAAATCTGATTTGATCCAAATGAAATCTGATTGGATACGTGTTCAACATAAGTGAAAAAATTAAACTTTAATTCAAGCAATGATTTTTTATATTGTTGGTAGCCATAGCAACCAGCAACAATGCGTCAGGAACTGACTTGAAATAGCGCAAGCACAGAAAATGTGGCACGGGTTCAGTGTATATTTGCAGCACAGTCTAGGTTGTCAAACAACAAGATGTAGCGTTGACAAAACACCGTGCGATTAGTGCAGCACGGGAGCAGAAGCGATGCGTGAAGAGACTCGCTGCTGAATGACCAGTCTGCACGAGCGATATCGAATACAGGGAGTCCTCGGTTTACGACGGTCTCGACTTGCGACGTTTCGCGGATACGACGCTAGAAATCATCTGCTCGAGTTACGTCGATTGAGTCGTAAGTGCGACGCAATTTTGCTCTCTGAACTGTGAGTTGATGTGGAATTCCCGTCAGAGATAGTAGTACAATACAATTGTTTGGAAAAACACGTGTTTCGCATTACTAGAGGTGTCATTACGGCTTACGTATATACATTTAATGTGTCCCGACTTACGTCAAAATTCGACTTACGACGGAGACGTAGCAACGGAGACGTAGGAACGGATCTCCGTCGTAAGTCGAGGACCCCCTGTAGCGTTCTGCACTCGTACGGCTAAACTCAATGGGGTATCGACGAGCGCAACACGTACATCGAACAGAAGGATACATACTAATATATACAATTACACACGCACACACACAAACATAAATATATATATATATATATATATATATATATATATATATATATATGTACATATATATATATATACATATATATACACAAAATACATTACAGTACATATATAGGTTATACACATGTAGGTTGATGCACATAAAACGAATAAGCGCTAACCACCAATGATACAAATGGACCATTATGCACAAAATATTAGCACTAGCACAAGACAAGACTATGTTCGCAATACAGTGTGTTCTCCTAAAACATGATACAATACATTACACATGTTTATCGCAGACATTACTCGGAAAATACATGCTACAACATTTGCCATCAATTTTAAGCATTTACATTTCGTAACATGCACATGTGAAACAAAAAGTTGCGGCAGAATCAGCAAATAATCTACATTCACAATTAAAGCGAATGCATGGCGCCTACAATATATATAAAAAACATCGAAAACAAGCGTATTTATATTGAAAATAAGAAGATTTGGCAACTATATGTCGATTGAGCAGAAATTTTCTCTGGCACGCCATGTTATATTTGACAATAGTACTTAATACAACATATCAGTTCGCTGGTGTTAATAGTGCAAAAGTAATAATGGAGTATAATAAAATCAGTAAAAATGATAGAAAAAGAATTATGGAAGCATACCACAATGAGAATGATTGGAAAAATGTTGGCAATACTTTAGGAGTGAAAATCAAAACTGTGTATCATTGGTTGAGGAAGAATCAGGACTTACCGAAACGTCGGGGAGGTAACTACGCAAATAAACTCCTGAAATGATACACACTCTCATCACCGAAGTGGAGAAATCGCCTTCAATCACATTGGCAGAATTACAAATTAAGATCAATGATATGCACGTCTGTCAGGTGTGCATAAGCACCATCAAAAATTGGCTGGATGGAGAAATGTTTTCTCTGAAAACAGTACGACCTGTCGTCAGCTCGATGAACAGCGAAGTGAACAAAAGGAAGAGGGCGACATATATAGTGTAACTTTTTCACATCCGGTCCGAAGGTGCACTCCCGTATGGGTCGATGAGACCAACTTCAACCTGTATTGTAGGCGGAACCAAGGAAGATCGAAAGTGGGAACAAAGGCGTCTGTAGTGCAGCCATCTAGCAAAGGAGCAAACTTGCACATAATCAGTGCAATGACGAGTTCCAGACTCGTATTGATATCCACGCAAAGAGGCTCATCCAATAAACCAAACTGTGCGGAATGGTTTCGTTGTCTCATAGACGAATGTCGCCAAGCCGAGGTTCACCAGCCCACCGTCAGCATAGACAATGCTCCAGCACACAGCAACATTGAGGATATATTTGGACAGCAGGATTATGAGCAGCTTCTCAGAATGGCTCCATATTCATACCTGTTGAATCCAATTGAGGTGCTGTGGAGCTGTCTGAAGAGTCACATCAAAAGAAGGCTGAGAGAAGAAATACCTCGATTCACACCGCCGCAACTTTTTCTCAATACACTTTGGAAAATTAAAATTTCTACTGTTTTGTTGATGACAAAATTTCCAGTATGATGATATAATTGGTTTAGATGTGTCATAGTTAGTTGTAGAGAAATAGAGAAAAAAATATAGAGAATCGGACGCGTCGAGCTTAAAAATATTTTTGAATGTAGACTGAAATTTTGTCATTTTTACATCTTTTATATTTAATATTTGGATATAGATTAGAACCTACCGAGTAGAACAGAATATTCTCTACACAGTGGTATAATCTGTATAGCTGTACCATTGCTGGTTTATGAGAAGTAGATGGTGGAACAATGACCAAAATTTTCGCATATAAATTTTCGCTAATATTTTCGCACATCTACGCATATACCAAAACATTCGCAATTTTCGCATAATGACCAAATTTTCGCATATAAATTTTCGCAAAATTTTCGCATTTTTGCATATATATTTCGCATATCGCATATATAACCTATTTTCGCAATGACCAAAATTTTCGCATAAATTTTCGCATATAATTTTCGCAATTTTCGCAATTTTCGCATTTTCGCATATCAATTTTCGCACTGATTTTCGCATGACATGAGTTTTCGCATATTTCTGCGGGGTTCATTTTGTCTTTTCACCGCTATAACTTTTTTGTTTTGATTTTAAAATTTTAAATTTAGCCAAAAGTGTAGACAAGAAAATTTTCAACGTGATGGTATGAATTGTTAGCGTGTAGGTCAAATGGTTACCGAATAGCAGCTTGCAGAAAATGGACCAAGGAGGGTGGGACAGACAAACAGACAGACAGACAGACAGACACACAGAGGACCTGTTTTATATATATAGATATATATATATATATATATATATATATATATATATATCTCTCTGATCCAACTGTCACTGAAGAAGAGGCAGCCCGAAACGCTTCACTGTTATAGCTATCATTTTTGTTATATTTTCTTACATCATATGTATCAAAAAGTTCAAATATATATGCACATTGTGCATGTGTGTGCTTGTGAATCAGTCTGTGAGGTGACTGCTTGTGGTGCGTGCATCAAACTGTATCGTTGCAGCAGCAGGTACTGCAGGTGCTGTAGTCTACAGCAGGAGGTGCTGTTACGATAGTTTTATTACCGCACTCGCAGTTCACCTGCGCAACATATTTCAAATTCAAACTACGCTTGCCTGTCAGTTTTCGTTTTGCGCGTGCGTGTGTGCGTGATAGGAAGCTGCACATGATATGAGTTCATATTAGCGAGGTGTATGCGCTTTTGGTTTGTTCTGAAAACGTATTTGCTTTGGTACATTCTATTTTGCGAAATAATCGGATGAGCAAGATTTGATGTGAATGAATCAATTTTGATGCCAATTTATATAACAAACGGTCAAGACAAGAGACAAAGCATAACAATGAACACAAGACAGTATGATGTTTTCAAGATATCTCCACGAGATCCTCTTGTTTTATTGCTGCTGAGAAATACCGCTCCACCCTGTTGCTGAAACCGTGCAGCTGCGTCTGGTCAATTTGGCTGATGCAATCCAGCGCTATATTTTCCAGCAGCTGCATCCTCTGCTCGGCCCTTGAGAGGGTAGCGTTTTCTCTAGCAGTGAGGCTCGACAATCGAGGTATTTCTTCTCTCAGCCTTCTTTTGATGTGACTCTTCAGACAGCTCCACAGCACCTCAATTGGATTCAACAGGTATGAATATGGAGCCATTCTGAGTAGCTGCTCATAATCCTGCTGTCCAAATATATCCTCAATGTTGCTGTGTGCTGGAGCATTGTCTATGCTGACGGTGGGCTGGTGAACCTCGGCTTGGCGACATTCGTCTATGAGACAACGAAACCATTCCGCACAGTTTGGTTTATTGGATGAGCCTCTTTGCGTGGATATCAATACGAGTCTGGAACTCGTCATTGCACTGATTATGTGCAAGTTTGCTCCTTTGCTAGTTGACTGCACTACAGACACCCTTGTTCCCACTTTCGATCTTCCTTGGTTCCGCCTACAATACAGGTTGAAGTTGGTCTCATCGACCCATACGGGAGTGCGACCTTCGGACCGGATGTGAAAAAGTTACTCTATATATGTCGCCCTCTTCCTTTTGTTCACTTCGCTGTTCATCGAGCTGACGACAGGTCGTAATGTTTTCAGAGAAAACATTTCTTCATCCAGCCAATTTTTGATGGTGTTTATGCACACCTGACATCCGTGCATATCATTGATCTTAATTTGTAATTCTGCCAATGTGATTGAAGGCGATTTCTCCACTTCGGTGATGAGAGTGTGTATCATTTCAGGAGTTTATTTGCGTAGTTACCTCCCCGACGTTTCGGGAAGTCCTGATTCTTCCTCAACCAATGATACACAGTTTTGATTTTCACTCCTAAAGTATTACCAACATTTTTCCAATCATTCTCATTGTGGTATGCTTCCATAATTCTTTTTCTATCATTTTTACTGATTTTATTATACTCCATTATTACTTTTGCACTATTAACACCAGCGAACTGATATGTTGTATTAAGTACTATTGTCAAATATAAAATGGCGTGCCAGAGAAAATTTCTGCTCAATCGACATATAGTTGCCAAATCTTCTTATTTTCAATATAAATACGCTTGTTTTCGATGTTTGTTATATATATTGTAGGCGCCATGCATTCGCTTTAATTGTGAATGTAGATTATTTGCTGATTCTGCCGCAACTTTTTGTTTCACATGTGCATGTTACGAAATGTAAATGTTTAAAATTGATGGCAAATGTTGTAGCATGTATTTTCCGAGTAATGTCTGCGATAAACATGTGTAATGTATTGCATCATGTGTTAGGAGAACACACAGTATTGCGAACATAGTCTTGTCTTGTGCTAGTGCTAATATGTTGTGCATAATGGTCCATTTGTATCATTGGTGGTTGGCGCTTATTCGTTTTATGTGCATCAACCTACATGTGTATAACCTATATATGTACTGTAATGTATTGTGTGTATATATGTATATATATATATATATATATATATATATATATATATATATATATATATATATATATATATATATATATATATATGATGAAAAAAGTATACTTCGAAAGTATACCATATACTATATACTATATACTATATACTTCGAAGTATACTATATAAAGTATACTATATATATATATATATATATATATATATATATATATATATATATATATATATATATATATATATATATATATATATAGTATACTTTATATAGTATACTTTCGAAGTATATAGTATCACACACATACACCCATACGTATTCACACACACACACCCATACGTATTCACACACACACACACACACACATACACGCACATACACACACACACACACACACACACACACACACACACACACACAGCCCAGTTAATATTAATATTGTACCATATTTGGTTCCAAGTATCACGGTACGGTTTCAAGCATTATCCTGATAAAAATACTGTAATTAGTAATTATACTCATTTAAACATACAACTTATGTATGTAAATGTCTTTTATAGAATTTAAACAATAAAATACACTGTTTGTGCTCAATCTAGCATAATCATTAATAAATTTTATCGGTAAATATATGTGTACTGTAGAAATATGGAATGCAGGACGGGTTTAAATGCTAGGGGATACATGATAGGTGTCATATTAGACTTGTAAGGCCAGCAAAAATTCAAAAAATATATCCAGGCTGCATGCCTAGAATTGTAATAATGTCTAGAATTATAATTAAAGTCAAATGTCTAGAATTATAATTAAAGTCAAATGTCTAGAATTATAATTAAAGTCAAATGTCTAGAATTATAATTAAAGTCAAATGTCTAGAATTATAATTAAAGTCAAATGTCTAGAATTATAATTAAAGTCAAATGTCTAGAATTATAATTAAAGTCAAATGTCTAGAATTATAATTAAAGTCAAATGTCTAGAATTATAATTAAAGTCAAATGTCTAGAATTATAATTAAAGTCAAATGTCTAGAATTATAATTAAAGTCAAATGTCTAGACTTATAATGACGTGGACCAATAGGGATGAATAACACCTATTTCTAACATATGCATGTAATACAATATAACATTTTATAGCAAATTTTTCAATCTCAATAATTTAATTGGACAATTTTTTATCGATTTCACTTTTAGCTGTTTGATTTGTATTCGCTTTTTAATGAATTGACCCGCACGACGGGCGGGTTTAAATGCAGGTTATATCGGATTCAAGTGATAGCGGAATATATAACTTTGGCTGTAAATATTATAGCGGTAAAAGTAGAACAGTACTTGAGGAAATGATGTTGGGGAATGACGATGAGTTATAAATATATTTTGGAAATACTCTGATGAAAATGTTTCATCATATTTAATTGTTTGATTGGTGTTTGAACTCTGAATCATTCCGCACGACGGGAATGCTTAAATATGAGGCCATTTGAGGGAAAATACTTTGCCAAAATAAAAATAAAAATATTCACATCCTGACATTTCTATTGGTTAAGAACTTTCATGGGTTTGCTTTTTCTTTTTTAATTGGTATTCCTTTATGAACTGAGTTGTATTGTATGAATTGTTACGCACAACGGGCGGGTTTAAATGCTAGTATCATTATATACAAATACAAATCATTTCTTGCATAATTAACAGCCAATCATTACATTTAGATACAATTTGTTTTCATTTTTCAATTAAGGTTCAATATTGTCAATCATATTTCATTTGGATTAAATCATATTTCATTAGGATCAATTCAATTTGCAAATGGTATAGACCGTTTCTATATGAAGGACAAATTGTGCGCGGAAAGTGCGCCGCTGACTAGTCAAATTCCCACATGTGCTGTTACAATATAATTAAGAGCAATGCCAATCCGGCACAATAAATGCAACACATAGGATCTTTAAAGGATCCTAAGCTTTAAAGAATGGTATCAAACGTATGCGTTGTCTGGTTTAAATTTATAAGTTTCCTCGAACATTAAACATAATACAAACAATATGTCTGTGATGTAAATCATACCATTACTGCGTGAGAAATATACACATTTCAAACAAGAATTACGGGAGAAATCACCGTTAAACAGCCGTCCTCAGCTGGTACACTCAAACTAGAAAATGCAAACGATATTTTGATGTTATAACTATCATAACCACATGGTATTTTCATGGACAATCATACTCAACTGCGTTATGGTTCACGACGAGTACTGAATAGTGAAAACAGAAGTGAAGAAACAGAAAACAGAAGAGCAAGCGTTTATAAAGCATGTCCTCACCTGCCGG
Organism: Sacculina carcini; assembly: GCA_916048095.2. Lineage (NCBI taxonomy): Eukaryota > Metazoa > Arthropoda > Thecostraca > Sacculinidae > Sacculina > Sacculina carcini. The sequence continues at coordinate 4,909,975 of OU696571.1, read as the reverse complement.
ATTCATCAGACACATACTGTCCGGATTTATCCTTTTTGTATCCAACCGATGTGTAGTTCCCTGGTGTATACTGCCCTGATTGACCAACGGGCTTGTAGCGACCCGATTCGTCCGAGGGATGATATTTGCCGGAGTCTACCTGAGGCCTGTGCTTGGACTTAACACCACCTGAATCAGTTGTGGGATGAAAATTTCCGGGGTGTCCACGAAACGTCATTGGGTTTTTTGCTCCTGTCAAGCTGGAAAACAAATCCGCGGCAGTACTTCGTGTTATATCTCGATTGTTGATCAAATCAGCACTTCGCAAAGAGCTGAGCCCTGTTGAAGGCAACCGTCCCGCCGATTTGGATGTTAAATGGGAACGCGGACCGATTGGTGGTAAATACGCCTTTGGAGGTTTGGTGGAAGGCGGTAAATACGTAGGCGGAGGGGCACGGGGCGGTAAATATGTAGGCACTGGGGGTTTCGGAAGCATATACGTCGGTGGAGAGCTATTGATGGCGGACAAACCTGATGTGAAAGATCTAGCCTGAGAGAAAGGTCGGTAGGATGATAGTGGAATCGAAATCGCTGCAGAGCGTTTCATTGGATGCGACAGAGACAACAATGGCGTCACATCACTAACGTGTTTGAAAGCGCGGTCGGATCGGGGATGGTAAATACTTTGAGCACAACATTGGACGAGTATAACGGCCATGGTAAACCAAATAAATGAACTAGCCATTTGAAAAGACTCGGCACCAACTAGATTCTCCAGTGGCACCTTGCGACAATACACCGCTTGCGTATGCAGCTAGAATGAGTCGAAACGAATGGAGGTTCCACTAAGCTCTAGAGTAGACCAAAGCCGGTAACTCCCACAATACAATGCCTGATGAACTAGGTCCAACTAATCCAAACCATTTATATACACGAACACACACACATACATACACACACGACGAACGTTTGCCTTGTTAGCGATGATGAAGCTACTTAAGATGAGCGCGTGAACACCATATGTACGAAGCGGAGGTGCACAGTGAACGGTCGTTGGTGGTCACGAAAACATGAGCCAATCCGATTATTACGCCGAGTGGGTACATTGAAAACGACTACAAACGAACGCACCCAAACACAGACGTACACACATACATACACATGCACAATCACTGGTGGATTAATAGACAACCAAACAGCTTCGTTCAGCCGTTCAACTGAGATGTGCTCCTTGAACGAGAATTGGCATAATACAGTACATATAAATAAACAATTGTATGTTGCATTTGCAACACTGAAATGAAGCTGAAAATTAAACAAGATAACATGCTTATAGAACGTGATATTGACTACGATTTTTGTATGTCATATTTGTCTCTAAACCGCTATCCCACCATAATTCAATGCACAATTCAGACGCAATCCACCAACACAGACAAACCCACACACGCTCACACACAAACAAGTTTATCAGTGAAAAACATGAACTGAACACGATCAATCCTATAAGCCAGACACCCGGAACCTGGCGCACGAACGCAGTGACCAAGGACATACTCGCTTAGATACAATCTGCACATACTTGACGCCAACCATTGCAAATTGCAGACAGTAAACTTGACACCGAGTGCATCACACTTGCCAGACCTGGTAATTTTCATCAGTTTGTACCCACAAAAATAAAAAACCTCACTGGGAGCTCATCTACAACTGGTGATCACAAGAGGACGTTGTGTGAAAGACAAGGAACATATTCCAGAACGAGACGTCTGGAGAGCGAGTCACAAGCCTGAGCCATCGCAGTTTAAGGCTGATTTGTTGCGATCGATAGACTGATACGACAGTTTTGGTCATTTACAGACGTGATGATTATGTCTTCATGACCGATCTATTCATTTTGGACGTCGCCAGCGCCAGCGACTTGATACTGTGAGGCGATCAGGTTGTGAAAAACCATCGCATGGTCATATTTTTCGCCATTGGTAAACTCAACTTGTTCTCGTGTCTTGTTCTTGCGGTACCGGACAAACTCAAGCAGTAGCCACAGACCGGAATTATGGATGGAATGAAAAGGAGGCTAATACGGCGATGCGCCCCTAAACGTCCACCCACTGCAACCAAACTATGCAAGCTTAAACTTGATTTTAATGCATATTTCTCCAACTGCTTATTTGTGCTGTGTATGCTGGCACGCATGCATGCTTTAATATAACTGATTTCAACTGTGATATTTCCGTCACATAAAATCTAAAGACAAGAGACTCTAAACCCCTCCCACTTACTGGGCCTGCCAGTGATCAAAAGGCACCAACTTGATTGTCACAACGAAATGAACATAAATCGCACACCGATGTGTATATTTGTCAACACAATAAGTATATTCTAAAACGAGTTAACCGATCAGGTAAAATCTTGGCAAAACAAAGCCGGTATTGTTATAACAAGTGATGAAACAATCAACTCGCCCAGAGAACAGCGTGAAAAGCGTTACAACAGAACATCACCATGACTGTTCTAAAGACATAAAACACAGCCCAAAATGTATAGCGATCACAAACCCATACACACACACGCATACACATACACAAACACACACACATACACATATACCCACACACACAGACAAAAATGCACGCAATGACGGTTTTAATCGCGAATGCTCATGAAAATAATGCACCCAAATATCTGCACATACAAAAATAGTCAGTTAAAATGTTGTTCTATAAATATTTTCGGAACTAACAGTAAATATTCGTATTAAAACCAGCATTTAAGTTGAGAAATAAGATTTCGAAATTGCCAACGGCTGGCTTGTGGTTGAAAGGGTTATTTGTTTGACAATTTCCCGATTTATAAGCGAAAATAGAACAAGCTGGAAGAGGGACGTTGCATAAGTACAAAAAACGCGCCACATGTACACACTCAAACACAGCAAACTGAAGGCGTCAGCAACATGAGCGAGGGTGAAACTTGAGTAAACGTTAAAAAGTAGAGCGTTTAGTTTAAGTACGAATGAAAACAAACAAACCAACAAGCGAAACAAAATGATAAATACTCCAAAATCCAAAGAAACACTCAGACCAAACTCGTCAAATATTGCAATATCGAATATGTAATATATTAATATACATATCGTGAAACATTGAATGCTCAGTCCGGCACGATTTCGCACAAACTCAGCGCAGTTTCTGAAAACACACACAAACACAAACGAATTGTCAAATGATGAAATTACAAGCAAAGCTCAAACAAAAACACAAACAAATCCGCAAATACTATGCCAGAAATTAGACAAATGTCAATTGCAAAATTACACTGTCAAGCAGAATGAATACAAATATATGCAATAAAATAGGGTGGGTCCATTTTTAGCTTTTATTGAATTTTATATTTGTTAAAGTGGAGATAGGTGCAACTTTTTCCGCTGATTACGAATATGATAAAATTATGTATCTATCCTTATCCAATTTTTCAGCAAATTGATTCGAAAATTAGAAAGAGGCTAAAATAACGCATATACGCGTGTCCATTACACATTTGTTTTAATATTTTAATGTTGCCAAAGTGCAATGGGATGTATATTAACACACTGATTAAGAATATATAAAAATTGAATGTCCAAGTCTAACCAATTTTCAAGGAAATTACTTCGAATTAGGGCAAAAACAGGCCTTTTTCACATATTAGTGAAGGATATTAGGATGAATCAACTTTGACATTTTGTAGAATATTATCAATATATTTGTTAATATAGATATAAGCAGTATTTTGCGCTGATTACGAATATGATAAGATTAAGTCTCAATCTTTTCTCCTCTTTCCATGGAGGAAGCCCAGAGTATTTTTGTTTCCATGAAAAAGACGAACTGTACCGTAGATACAATTGATATTTGCAAACTAGGTGATGTAGCACAACTTTTCGTACCACTTCTCTGGCGAATTACCAACTTGTCCTTCTATACTGGCATATTCCAAAATGTTAAGCACGCTGTTGTACGTTCTTTGTTGAAGAAACGTAATCTAGACAAATATATATTGCAAAATTATCGACCAGTATCAAACGTCCAATTTTTGTCCAAATTCATTGAAAGAGCAATGCTTCAACAATTTTCACCGTTCATTGAAGATGTTCTACCTAGTATCCAGTCAGCATACCGCGCCTGTCATTCTACCGAGACAGGTCAATCAGTAAAATCACCACCGATCTTATCGAAGCAGCCTGCCAGGGTCATCCCTCAATAATAGTCATGCTCGACCTATCTTCAGCGTTTGATACAGTCAAACATACAGTCAATCAGTTCAATTCTTGCCTGACTGAGCGCACATAACCTGTTGTCATCAACGAGTCGTGTTCCTCACCCTTTCCACTCAAAAGTGATGTGTCGCAAGGCTCTGTTTTAGGAACTGTGCTGTTCTCGTTATACACTTGTACACTTGATCTGCTACTTGACGACCTGAAGATTAATCGCCATGTTTACGCCGATGATACACAACTGCACATGTCCTCATCTAATATTGATGATAACGTGACTGAGCTGCAATCCATTTTCAACACTGTCATGAAGTGAATGAAGTCCAGACTTTTAAAGCTGAACGTGTCAAAAACTGAAGCGATGATTGCTCATTGCAATTTGCCGACACTTCGCTCAAGAGTTTTAGATGACATCGTACTAGGTGTGTGACTGTCATAGTGTGCATTTGATATGTGAATTACTGTAATGTGTTTTTCATTTGCTTCCATATGCATTTTCATTTAACGTTCATTTTTTGCTTGATATGACATATTTTTCTTGGATAATTACTCGAATTGTTTCTTGCGGGAACAAATGCTTCAATTTAATACCGAATTTCGTCTCCCATTGCAATGCTACATGTGAAACAGCCGCAGGGTTCAAGGCAACATTACATACTTTCCTGCTGTAACCGGCGCGATAACTTCATGTTCAATGAGGCAGGGCTTAGTGACAGTTTATATAACAATTATTATAATTCTCAACTTATTCAGGTCAAAAGCATGGGAAACTGTGCAGAGGGTACATAAATCGAAAACGTCTTTGAACAGGTCTAACAGGTGAACGTATGCATTGCACAAGCGCGTGTATGCATGTATGTATGCTTGTGTGTATCTATTTCAGCGTGTGTATCTCTACTGGTTTGCGTGTGGGTGACTGAATCTGTAGATGTTTGTGTGCATGTGCATGTACGTGAGTGTGCATGTGCGTTTGTATGTGCGTGTCTGTATGTGCTTACCTAGTACAGGAAATTAGCTACGCTCGGATTGTCCTATCTCTTTCCCATTGTGTGCAACCAATTTGTGCATGAACTCACCTATATTTCTAGCATCTACGATAATCTTGCGTAATTTCATCCATATGTCAATTGGCATCAAGGGAAAACTGTACTTCTTTATGTACTTTTTTATACCGAGACTTTAAGAGCTTCTTACCGTACTCCCTTCCCTTTTCTTGCCATAGCAATCCAATTTCGTCCCGAACTGATTTCTATGTTGTTCCCATATACCAGATCCTGGTGGAGCCAAGACAGAGTGGCGTCGGCTGAGAGTAGAGCTGGGCGACGAGCGGCGCAGCTGCGGGAAACGCCGACAAACCGCATGCAGGACCGCCGCCCTCGTCACCGTGTTAAATGCGTTCACAAAGTCTAGTTTCACGATGACGTGGTCATGACCGTGGATCATGCCCTGACAAAGTCTCGCGTGGAGTGCACGGTCGCTTCACAGCCGAGTGATGTGCCAACGCCCAGCTGCACGGGACGAAACTGCGCGTCCGCCTCATTTCACAGTCGTCTTGCGACCAGTTTGCTCGCCATCCGGCGGTAAGTGCTGTCTACGACGATGCCTCGCAGGTCGCCGGTCTTCTTGCGTAGATCAATCAGCCTTGCGCTGTGAAAGGCAGATCATTGGCAAAGTCGGGGATGTGGCCGGCGACGGCGCAACTGCACAGCTTGGTCAGCGCAGTGAGCAGCTGCCGACCCGGCTCCGCTGTCTTGGTAGACACCGGCTGACGCAGGCGGAGTGGTCGGATACCGTGAAGACAAGCAGAAGAGCCGGTAGGAAAAGTATAGACGGCCTGCATCACGCCGTATTCGATCACGGTTAGGCCAAGATGATGAAAAATGATTGAAAGCAAAGTTAACGTCCTTCGGGGCTGGCTGGTGCTTGGCTAGGAGATTGAGCCACTTCTAAACTCGGCGAAGCGATGCTGTCGGTGATGGAAATAAGACGGAGTGCGCCTGAATGTCGCCATCTGCACGTGATTCCTACCCGACCACTCAGTGCGCCTTTGAAGTCCGGCCGGCCTGTAACGACCCTAGTTCCAGTTGTCTCGTCGACGGTAACCACGGATATTGCCAGTCGTTTCAGTCCTACGCAGGTTCGGTGGAAATGCAACTGACGCCGGTCACACATGATGGTCCCCATCCGATGATGTCCGGTCCAGATTAAAATCAGCTCACATCCCGACGGCAAACCACCGTTCCCGACGGCATGGTGCGCGGGAACGGACACAATCTGTCCAGGTGTAACCTCCTCTGCACCTGCAGGTGGTGGCGGCGCTGCGGTTGTCGTGAAGATGCGGCAGGATGAAGACAGAAAGGAGGCCCGGCAGAAAGCGGAGTCGTGACACTGCCTGGTGCTACGCGTGTCGTCACAAACCATCGCCTGCTAACGCCATTGCGGTGTCACGCGTGCACTCTTCCTCATGACACACCATCACCACGATAGTTCAGTTCCGTAGTCACTCCAACTCAAACTAATCCGACCAATCAAAAGACTCGTCATTCGTCCTTCAGCTTTGTCTATTTCCTCCTACGTTTATCATCCATGCCTTCTTTCGGATCATTTGTGTATGCCTTAAGTGTAGTAATACTAATACTAAGCAAACAATTCCCAATTTTAAATTTCAACATTTGATGCAAAAATTAAAGCGACATCAAATTTTGCAGAACAAGATTTTGTTTGAAGAATCTGACGAATCTATCAGATATAACGACACACTATTGAAAACTATAGCAAAATTGCAGCTCCAAATGGCTCACAATGATCCCGTCGCCACAGGATTGACACGAGGTCACACCACACATCTACTGGACATGCGCAATTTAAACAACAAAATGCTGCAAGAAACCTCCAAAAAAATCCACAAAACTCGGAGCCCCAACAAAAACGTCTTCTCACAACAACTGAGTCTGTGTCTGTCTGTATGTATCTGTCTGCGTTTGCGTGTATGCATGTGTATGCAATCATGTGTGTGTGTCTGTACGTGTATGCAACCATGTGTGTATCTGTAGGTGTATGTCTGCGTGAGCATACATGTGTGTGTGTACGTGTATGTGTGCATGTGTGTCACCAGATAGGCGGCGGTCCGTTGGTGTGCTGTAGCACCAGTCGTAATGAAGACGCCGCCGCCCTGGCCGCGCCACCAGACGCCACCAGCACGGCGCCACCGCCGGTCACCGCGGTGGCCGGAGAACAGTCCGACTCGCAGGCCGGATACAGCGCCAGTCCGGCGAGCGCCAGCAGCAGCAGCGCCTGCACTGGCAGCGCCGCCAAGACGGCGCGTCGCAGCACGCGGCCACACGCCACCAACACGCCACCAGAGCCGCCACCAGCAGCAGCGGCCACCGCGTCACCGCCGTCCGTGTCTCTACACTGATTGGTAACAATGGACACACACACACACACACACGAGATCACACACATAAACATATGATCACAAGCAAACACAGAATATATTTCAACGGGTAAGTGTGCACTGCTGTATATATTTTTGATAGCTACGATATTTGGTGTACACATTCCAATTGCTTACACATATACGTCATATAAATAAGCACGCATGCTGACGCAGCTGCTTGGTTCAAATGTCAACTTTCCAGCTCACTGAATGGACTCATCCATAAAATAATATTGAGCTTAGAACAAATATTCAATAATATTAAATATATCAGAAAATACGAGTTACTTTGAGTTATTTGTTGATATGAGACATTTAGTTATAATGAGTTATTTTATTAGTTATGAGTTAATGAGTTATGAGTTATGTTATTTCACTCGATAAATTTCTAGAAAATTTGATGCAACAAACATCTCGGTTGTCATCATACATACAATCATACAAAAATACAAAATAAATATCATACAAAAATATGCTGGACTGAGCAAGTGAAACGGGCGAAAAATTGACACCAAAAATACGGCACCAAAACACAAATGAACCAGCAAGTCAACAACATGGCTCGACTGCATGAAGAATTACACCACATTTGACCAGGCACACAAACAGTGAGAACAACACTGAACACACCGCTGATTAATTGCCCATGTATCGCGACAGGTCACATCTATGACACCAGATCAATCTCCTGTCTTGATGACATTCCTGTTACAAACTACGTCACTTCGCCTGATAATGGACAACATATCGTCTGCATCAGTGGTTCCCAACCTTTTCTAGTTTGCGGCACCCTTGGCAAGCCTTTCAAAAGTTCCCGGCACCCTTATCAGGAAATACATATTTAAAATCGCCGTTGTTATTATATGTTTTTCATTTCGACATTTTGCATCGGTGTAACAACACCTTATACATATATATGACAATAATATTTACACTGATCCTGCTATTACAAAAAATGGTATTATAATACAAATATGCCATTTTTCCCCTGAATTTCGGCGGCACCCTCATAAGATCCCACGGCACACCGATTGACAATCACTGGTCTACATAATCGCCTACGTGAACTAAAAATTGAGCAAATATCCCCGCAGCGAAAGTGCTGGTACACACAAGCCCATGTGTCGTGCCCGTTCGTGGTGCTACAGTCTGATCAAATGAGCGTGATCATCAATTAAGTTCCACTATTCAACTCAACTCATTCAACTGTAATACGCCTGAGTGTAAGGCCAAGGTAAATATGCAATCAATATTTAATATATACATATAAGAATTTGATGCACAATTTTTCTGTACAATCAAAAATTATACAGACAAATGATTGTTTAATTACAGCAATTTAATTAGTTATATTCGTACATACCATGAAATAATAGATACACAATACAAATGTATCAAATAAACAAACATTTTATTAACAAACACACAACGAACATTATCTGGCACATGGTCGCTGTTGTCGGTGACTGGTAGTCGCTGCTCGAGCCACGTCCAGCGCTGCTGCAACAACGCCAGACGGCCTGCCAGAGCGGCGCCGCCCGCAACACTGTCGTGCACGTGCTGCTCGCCACACACAGCTGCCAGCTGTGAGCGTCGCTGACTGAGCTCGCCCAATAACTGCCCAGCATACACACACACACACACAACAACACCCACATGGGCAAACACACACGTACATACACACACATACACACGCAAGCCAGTACAAGATAACAAGATACACACGCTGAAATAGATACACACAAGCATACATACATGCACACACATACACGCGCGTGTGTAATGCATACGTTCACCTGTTAGACCTGTTCAAAGACGTTTTCGATTTATGTACCCTCTGCACAGTTTCCCATGCTTTTTGATCTGAATAAGTTGAAAATTACAATAATTGTTATCTCAAATCTCACCAAGCCCTGCCTCATTGAACATGAAGTTATCACACGCGCACACACACACACACATACATGGACAATCACAAGCAACGCGCACACACGCACACATACCCACAAAGGGAGTGTTACATACATACAAACACACGCACACACACAAACACATGTACAAACACATATATAAACATACGCACACGCACAAATACATACTTACACACACACACATGGACAAATACATGCACACACGCACACATACATACAGAGAGGCATACACACACACATACACATACACAGTGTGTAGTCTTCCTTTGCCATATTTCAACAACTACAACATGTGTTTGATACGGCGCACTTTCAGGGGCAAATATGCCAGCAGTGAGAAAAAGTAGACTCGTGGAATGGAGTATGGAGACAAAAACAAACAACACAAAGCGACATGGGTGTTTGCCTAAATATAATGCATATATATATATATATATGATGTAAGAGAGAGAAAAATTATAGATATGACAGTCAAACTTTTCGGGTTGCCTCTTATTTAGTGATTTCGATAAGATCAGTGAGACGCAATTTTTACTATATAAGCCTTTTATATTATATATATGAACAATATAATAATAATAAATATATAATACATGTATATATATAATATAAACAAGTATCAAGAAGATAAAATGATAGATGGCCGTTGGCTAGCGAGTAGCACATCCGCCCTTGGACAGGTTATATTTTTAGTCCTGCTGGGTGTCTATCCACCCTCCGTACTGGTGGGAGGGCCGGTTTAGTCGGTTTAGTCGCCGATTTTGACATTTACAAGGCTTGTCAATTAACAACCACTAATAAGTGTAATTAAGCGAAATATTTAACATGTCTAGTTGTTCTGCCTAGTAACTGGTTATTATTAGTACATACAGTGAATAAAATATGCATGAAAAAAGTGTGTGTGTGTGTTGGTTAATACTAGGGACTGAATATAGTATATGTGCTGGTGTGTCTTGCTAGAGCCATTCACTCTTCTGTAGCGGTCAGCACCACTTTTTGAGTGCGGCAGTTCTCATTGACTCTATTTGTAAATTCATCATTAATTTAATTCATGATTTCATGAGTTCATTCGATTCCCTCGATTCAATTCGATTAGCGAAGGATTAAATTCATTTTTGATGCGACCAAACAAATGGGGCCAAAATAAACTCATAGACTCGCGGCAGCAAAGCTGTTGGCCCAGGCTCACAGCCAGCTTCATGCAAGCTCACCTGAGCGTATCGATGAGACGAGCCGTGGTCGCCTTCATCAACCACGCGGTCCAGCCAGCTCAGCAGCTGCTCCACTCGAATCATCTGACGGACACAGCTGACCAGCTGTTGACAACGCTGCGCGCCGGCAGCTACAGCTGGAGACAGCTGTTGCAGCAGGTCGGCAGCTGCCACACACCTGGCCATCGCGTCGGAGAGCTGGTCGCCGGGAAGATGCTGAGGTTGTTCGCGGTCACACCGGGCGAGAACACTAAACAGCTGCTCAGAGGCCTCGCGTGCCTGCTCCTCGGCGCAGCGTAACAGCTCATGCTGGCGCAAAAAAGCGCATACACACACATAACATACACACAACATACAAGTTAGGAGCATACAAAACTAAAGGACAAAACAAGTAGTCAAAACCACACAGCCACATATAGGCAACATGATCAAAGCATCGTAGATCAAATCTACGAAAATCATATATATATATATATATATATATATATATATATATATATATATATATATATATATATATATATATATATATATATATATATATATATATAATGACAAATGACAAAAATCGTTGGATGTCAAACAAAATGTTGGGCCCAACCTGGGGTCCTTGTTTAAAAAATAGTGAAAACAAATTTCAGACACTGCTTTGCTTTGTTTCCTGGTTTGTTCTGAATAATTGACCGTTTACTTTGCATTATGGCTGCCCACATACTTTCGTGAGTGTACGAGTATGTGTATACTAGTGTGCGCCAATGTGTGTGTGTGTGTGTCTGCGAATTCATAGACAACACGTGTACACACCAAACCACCATCAAGGCTAGCTCTCAAACGACTCGATCTTGTTGAGCGTGCAAGTTGGTGTGTCACCTGTTCTACAGCCGCATTATCCAACGACGACGATGCCTTCAACGGGTCCTGGACACTGTCCTCCAGTCCAACTGCCGCCTGCGACTCCGCCGGCGGTCGAAGCGGCGCGACGGTAGAGGCATTTGCGGCGCACTGGGACGAATCCACACTGTCTGCCACAATGTCAGCCTCAGCAGTAGCGTCGGCGGCGATGCACTGCGCCAAATAATCGTCGCAACGAGTCACAATTGTCGCCGCGTCTGTCACCAGCGCCGCGCCGGCCGACACGCAGCCCAGCCGACAACAAACAGCTAGCGAGTCGAGCACGCAGGCGCGACAATGCTGCGGCAATACCAAGAGGCAAGTGTTATCAAGCAATAGTTATGACGTTAATTATATAAACAATAATGGAAATTCGGCATACGATATATGATATTACGCATGAATGATGCGATGACTTGAAAAATTCACTTGGTCTTCTAATAAGCATACAAACAACTAAATACAACAAACGGCACTAGCAAAACAGAACACTTTTGCAGTCTTTCCACTGATCATCAACGTTCTATCGCAGTTCTTAGGATGCTACCTGGTGCAGCCAGTTCAGGACAACAGTTTAAAAGCATGTGTGCTGGCAATAACTATCTCATTTGTCCCGCATTAAAACACGCAAATGAAGCATATCCACTCACCCAAACCTCCAAAAAAAATCAGAACGGACTAAAAAATTTATGCGAACATGTGGACATATTAATTTAGCAAACATTTTATCTAGATATTTAGATAGTGTTTGCGCAACTAGAGATCGAACAAAGTGTATGAGAACACATCAGACACCAGCCATCACCACACATCAAACAAAACGTCACACATAAGAAAACATCCGTGCCTTCACATCAGCACTTGATATGCACTGTGTGACCCTCGGCTTACGTTGATGCAGTCGGCGCAGCCAGATATGTGGTGCGTGTCACACACGTCATCCAGCCTGGCGGACGCCAGCTGAACGCTGTCATTCAGACGCTGAACAGCTGCACAGCCGACAGCTGCCAGCCGCTCACTCTCGGCCGCATGTGCACACACAGCTTGCCATCTGCACACACACACACACACACACACAGACACACACACACACACACACACACACACACACACACACACACACACACACACACACACACACATACAAACACACACACACACACAAAAGAGTCTCTTAGTGGTGCAGTGGTAGCGTGTCGGTCTTGTAATCCAGAGGTGGGAGTACCAAACTTGCCGATATAGTCGTGAATTTGCAAGTGTTGGTGTTGGAAAGGCATTGTTATGTTGGGGGACCACACTGGACACACTGGACACATTGGACACACTGGACACACTGGACAGTCAGTTTTCGTGTGAGAGTCGACAGTTTTGTGAATATAGTGCAGTTGGTATGGCTATATATGACTAGTTACACAACTCGTCATACATTTAACATAGCGCACGTCTTGTATATGCATGACAACATAATAAAAACAAAACAGAAAACGTATTAAAAACAAGCTGAAAAAATAAAACAAAAACGCAATACAAAGCAACAAAAGTATGGCAAATTTACAATAAGTATCAGACACTGGCGAACGGAGCAAGAGAAAAGAAAGTAAGTAAAAAGAAACATGAAATAAACATAAACACCTGCACAAAAGAGGCGATACAACACAGAAACCACAAACAGGCAGGATGTGAAAAGAAAGACAATGTGAATAATTGAATTCACTATGAATTAATGGTGGAAAATGAGACAGCAGACAAAGGTGACGCTACCTGTTTCTCAGTCGATCGCACGCGGCCACCGCCGTCTTGAGCTCGCGCAACGACGCCGCATTGGCGGCCGTCTGGTCGAGCAGCAGGTCGGACAGAGCCGTCACTCGACTCACACGCTCACACAACTGCTGCATCCTGGCGGCCGACTGCTGAAACACGAACAAGACGAAAACAACACTGAATACAGATGCAAAACGTTAAATAGACTAACAAACAAAAAGAGCAGCCATAAATAAACGCAATTCTCCGACAAGTGAAAACGTTGTCATTCTTAGCTAACACAATACAAGTCACGATGCACTTGATATTCATTTATTTTGAGAAAAAAACTATGACAGTAAAGTAATATATTTCGTAAGGTATATCATAAACATATTTCATTATTCATATATTTGGTAATTTATGTTCCAGAAATATGTCGGTAACAAGCTAATTGTTTCAATTGAACACAATGCTTGCTGAAAACTCCGGTAAAATTCACTGATACGCACTTGCTGTTGTCGATGCAGCTGATAGGAAGAGTTTGGGAGCGACTCAAACACAACGCTCTTTCTCAGTGAGCTTTGCTCGTCAGTGAGACGGACGCGTAAATCGGCACAGGCCGTGCATACCTCATCCGCTGTCTGTACGCATACATATTGCATATGCAGACGTACATTGGACGCAATATAAAACAACCTACAGCATATACATTACCGTTATCAATAATACCATATTGTTAAAATTATCTTCCAATAAGAAATATACAGAATGTGCTACAAAAATCAAATTCAGGTCGCATTCAAACATAAATAAAATTAATAAAGCTTGGATGTGTTAATACTAATAACCGCATTTACAAAAAAGTAATACGAAAACCACGAAGTAAAAAGTATAAAGTATAAAGTATTCAAGTATAAAAATGAACAAATTCTTATGAGCCATTTCAATGACAGCGTATACATGTTGTAGAATTAAGATATTGATGTTGCAGAATTGATGTAATAATTTTTAATTATTAATAGCAACGCAAAATTTTTGTGAAAAATATATAGTAAAACATTTGTGATAAACTTATTGAATTTTTTCCTATATGTGAACAAGTTGAATAATTATATTGATAGATAATAACACCAAGTTAAATATGAATTTTTAATTTTAATATACATTCCATCCTGTAACATTTGTAATATATTTATATCAATTGTGGTTATGTGATTTCAGTTGAAAACACCACAAAACAAAACACACGGGCATACTATACATGTGCATGTTGAAAGCACACATCACTATTGTGCGGCGCAGAGAAACAGCCCACCTGAAGCATTGTGCTGAGTTGGAAACCACTGGACGAGTGCAATACGTTGTCATGACAACCTGGTGTCAACATGGCGGCAGACCACACATCATCGGCGTAGTGGACATGATCATAACTCAATGCCCGGGGCGATTCATCACTGACACACAAACATACGCATGACCCACAAAATTATTACGATTTTGCAAACCACATTGTCCGTGCATTGCAAGCTACAATACAAGCTACAAGCTATTATTGTCCACCAAAGCGCTCTCTACTGTCTGAAATGAAGGACTGCAAAAGAATAGATCTCGGTGAAATAAAACCAATTACATTGCTTACCAATCGCTTAAATAAGGTATAGTTAACTTTCAAAAATCAACGCAATATTCGATTAATATTTGATCGCTCATAACAAGCGCCTCCAATTCTCCAATTAAACATTGCCATCAAAATTTAACAAATTGAATATCCGTTCAAACTAAGCGTCAATTGTTGTATATGCCAGGGGAAAATTTGTACAACTATTATTAAATAATCTACCATCCCCATAAACTATAAAATATAGCACTGAAAAAATACAGTATCAATATAGACCAGTGGTTCTCACATTTTTTCTCTGATTCCCCACTTCTTAGTGAGTCATCTCTTCATTTTCCACAACTGTGGTTACATCAAAGTAAATGTCAAGAGGTTATAAAAAACAAAAATAAACGAATTCGAATTGATAAAAACACACATTTGTCCTGTTCTGTCCGACCATTAGCTTCCCACTTGGCAACTCTCCCATTCCATCAATGAGAAATTCCCCGCACGTTAAGAACCACTGATATAAAAGCATTCAAATCTGACAAATTCCACTTCGGTGTGACACTGAAGCCGCAATTTCCTCCGTAATATAAATCTACGTAAATTTTTTGTTATAAAATGAGTCCAGCAAAATACTCACCCAACTTTGTGTTGTTTGTCTGACTTCATCAACACCTGACGAACTCTCAAAATGAGCAGAACCGCCGACAGATGGCGGTGCAGTCGCCGGTGGAGCCAATCATCTTGTACGGTGACAATACTCTGCGCAGACAGCCATACACTGCGTGACTCTTGTAGGCGGCACTCGGCGCACGATAGCAACACATTCAAAGCGTCAACATGCTCCTGTTCCAAGTCGACCTCGTGACTGGATTCGTCCTGCCAGTCGGCTGGCGCGGTTGACTCAACACGTTGAAGAATGGCCAGTGCCTGCTGAAGGTCTTGCTGCAGCCAAGCGACCATCCGCTCACTGCCTTCGACCGCCTGCAGCACTTGTTGTTGCAGGAAACTGCGCCAGGTGGCAGCACCAGCGCTCGTATTGGCCAAGCGACCGTCTGCGCTCGACAATTCCGACAAGTAAGCAGCGTCACTTGCCGGCCACGAGACAAACCCCCGTCTGAGCTGGCGCAGACGCCGACCGCCCACCGGCAGCTGCTGCAGAAAATCGTCCAGATGGCAGCAGCGTCGAGGCAATTGAGACAAAGACACGGGCACATGCTCCAGACGCCGCTTAACGCTATTGGCCAGCCTCAGCCAGCGGCGTACGTCGGCCAGCAGCTGCAGCTGTCCGCAACCGCCGGTCAGCCAACAGCTGCGCAGCTGACAAAGCTGCTGTAAACACACGTGCAGCTGATGCACGACATTGGTGAATTGCTGGTCTGCAGTCGGGGATGGCAGCGGCGACGGTGAAATTGCACGCAACAAATGACACACACGAAGCGGCAGGAGGAGCAGCAACGCCTAAATCACGCGAAAAACAAACATATCATCACAGCTTAGTGGTCAGGCTAATTACGGAGGGAACATTTCGAAATGAACACAGAAAAACACTGACAATTCGAACACAAAACTATTAAATCTGGATAAATTTTTATTCAACATATTGCTATGCATTGATTGTGCATATGAATACACAAACTATGATACTGTATGATAGTACACATTGACTTTTGTGATTCAAAAACAATCATTAATATTTATATACAACCGAGGATCTTCTCAAACAAGCATTTACTCCAAGATGACACGGAACACCAATAACGGAAAACTGAGGCAGAGATAAGAAAATAACAAGAACGAATGTAAAAACGTAAAAAACGTAAATATAAAAGGGAAAAAATTCAAAATTCTAGGGAAGTCAGCTTACATGCATATTGGCAAGGTACAAATTGTCTATGACGGCAGTATCGAGTGAACCCGCCTGGGGCACAGACAACTTGGTAAAGGGAGAAACGTCCGACAAGTGGTGAATCAACTGCTGAACAGTGCAGTCGGACAACAGTGAATCATATCGCTGCACAATGTCACGTGTCGCCTGCTCGCAGCGCTGGACATCGGCACAAAACCACGTAACACACACACACACACAATGTGGACACAACATCACCCTATGTGCACAGGTATTTGCAAAAATAAATGCTGCAAAAATCAGCGATAAGATTTGAGAACAGCAAATAAAATAGTAAACACAGGAAAAATATAAATTGGTCAGAATATCACTGACAACCTTCAGTCCATGCCCTGCGAGAGTAATCTATTATTACACATATTGATGAAATTGTTATATAAATACAGAAAAATAAAACATAATGTACAATTATATAAGGTGTAAGTAAAAATTGATAATTCAAATTCCTACACTAAACAATTTAGATTAACGTGGTTGAGTTGGTTATGTATATCAGGTTACTATATGGTTGAGTACATGAGGGGTGTCAAACTGAGGTGCACACCAAGCATCTTCTTGCGGCAAGACAATATAAAAAACAAAATAATACATATATAAATTCATATACATTTAAATAATGCGATTTCATTACACATTAATTCGCATTGCAATAAATTCTTCTGGATCATTGTGTAGAATGACTCATTCTACACAATGAAATCGAACGGTATATTTCCTATGGATGCAGCTCGGGTGTCATATATATTTCATAAAAATATCCCATCTCTTCATTTGAGTTTGAGACCACGTGTGTACACTGGCCATTTGAAGGATGTAAGCGCACCTTGAAGATGCGTTCCCCGCTGTCCAGCTCGTCTTCTACTGTCACACTGTGGTCCAACAGCTCAGTCAATCCATGTGACAACTGCAAATAGCTGACCAGTTGCTCCAGCAAGCCACCCTCATCGTCTGGCTGACAGCTGCTAGACCTAGCCAACAGCTGCTCCAGCTGCTGCTCATAGATAAGCAGTTGGTGCTGCTGGCGAATGTGTCCGATATCAGAGAAGGCGCTTTCGGCAGCCACCAGACTGGAACGCAGCTGCTCACACACGCCAGCCGACGCCAGCTGGCCGGCCAGCAACAGGTCGAGCAGCTGTTGACACTCGCTTAGCCGCTCGCGCCATTCACACAACGCCTCACCAATCTGAACGACACAATGACAACGTGGTGAGAGTAGGCGTGCGTGTTTGCGCATGTGTGTGTGTGTGTGCGAGTGTGAACGCAAGCAGTCTGAGAGAGGAAGAAACTAGAAAGCGCACGATGTCCGACTTTGATATTAAGAAAAGTATCACTTCACGTTACTCGGGCCAGATGAGTGAGCCTAACAATGACAGACATTCATCCAAAAACACTTGCAGCTACGTAAGTTAAAACAAGGAATAAAATAATAGTAAACTGTAAAAAAGTAGAAAACTGAAGGGAATCAGACAAAATAAAAACAGAAAAATGAAATGAAAAATGAAAAGGAGCAAAAGTGACCAGAATAAATGACAAATACACAAGCAATATTCCAAGCAAGCAAGGCTGGCCATGGTACAAATAACTTGATGGCATAAAAGCATGTGAAAACTGTACCGGATGAGCTGGTGCAGCGATTTCATGCAGCAGTTGATCCAGTCGAGTCCAGCTGTCTGCCGTGTGACAATAGTGGCGCACAATAGCGCCCAGTTGCTCGCGGGCATCACCACGACGCTTTTCACACTCAGACTGGAAAATCGTTGTCACGGCAACCAACGGTGTCTCTATAGCTGAAGATAAAGATTCGAGACGAGCCTCCTGTTCCTGAACACACGCGGGAATAACCAAAAACAAACTAAATTCCCAACAAAAATTCAAAATAAATAATTCACACACGGGTACAAAATTAAAAACGAAAATGCACCAAATGATGCAATGAAAACAAAGGGAACACAAGAAATTGTAAATAAATCAAATTTCAAGTTCAATCTGTGATCAAATTATAATCACAAAATATTAATGAAATATTTCTTTAATACAAACTAATTAACTAAATACGAACAAGCTGCCTAAGTCAATTGAATTGGTGAATCAGACAAACCAATTAAAAGCAGACCTTTAATTTATTTGCCAAATCCTGCAGCTGTTGCGGCGTTTCACAGCGAGTATGCGCCGCAATCGAGCGCATATTCTCGACGTGCTCCACAAACGCACACAGACTCGTAACTGCCGCGCCACAATCGTCGCATACGGCCGCAGCAGACGGTTCATTGTCGCACAGTAGCTGGTCAACTCTACGCTGTAATGAACTCAACTCGTCGCAAACATCCTGCAACAGGCACACACACACACACACACACACACACACAAACACACACACAGACACACACATTACATTCAAACACCTGGTAACCCACATTAAGATTTAGCATTCAGTCACAATTTGGAGTGTTGCCAAATAAATATTTATTTATTGACAACTATATACGCCATGTGTGCTTGTACGCGATGGTAGCGAGAAACCGGTGCATGAGTGAGGAGTTCGGCGTGTGCGTTGTGTGTGTAGGACGGTGTTTTTCTGAGTGTTGACGTATTAAATATAGATGAAATGGTGTGCTGCGGTTGATACAGAAACGGACTTTGCCACAGAAACATTATCTTGAGGAATTATAAGTATATACAAACCATAAGATAACACTAAGTACAGCTAGGTATAAATTTCGTAGCGGCAACCGTTACAGCAGCGAGCCAAATACACATGGCTGATACCAATGCTGATATGCGTAATCTATGCACCGCCACAATGCCGCTAACATATCCACACACAGTACGCAGTAGTTTGAAGCCAACGTGACAATTGACGGATGAACTGGACACCCACCTTGACTGCAGCACTGTCGGCATACTCCTCAAACAGCTGGTGGGCAGCTGTCACGAGCGCCTCCAACTCGGCCGCCAGCAGCTGCGGCATGCGTCGATAGCTCACCGCTGCGCTGTCGACGCCGACGACCGCAAATGCCGACGCGTTAGCATCATCGATTAACATCGGTGTCGACGCAGAACAGGCGGCGAAGCACACACCGTGCCGATGCAAAAACTCCAACGCTAACACGTGACGACATATGCCGGGTACACTGTCTGACAGCGGCTGCAGCCGATCATGTAGCGCATGCAGTTGATCGGCGGCAGTCGCTAGCTGTCGGCGCAGCTGGTGGCACGCCAGCCGGTCCACGGTTGACTGAAGCAAAGTGGCAGACGAGTCTGTTTGCAGCGGGCTTTCCGAATTCTCTACCAATTGATTACACATTCTCAGCACGGTGTGCACGTATGCTTGCATGCTTGCAATACTCGTAGAGAAACGCACTGCGCTGCTGTCCGAAAGTGCAGCCGCTAGCTGCCGCAGCTGCTGTCCGGAAAGGCTGCGAAACACCGAGTCCTCCAGCTGCTGCAACTTGCCGGCGGCCGCTGCGACTCGTGTTGTCAGCGCATCGACAGACACGCCGCTCGTCAAGTCCGAAGAGACGACTGAGTGCGTCGAGCCGACAAGCGCAGAGTCAGTTGGGGTGACTGCGGCAGCGGCCGAAACGCCAAACTGGTGACAGTAACGCACAACAAGCAGCTGCATAGCGCTGGCACTCAGAAGAAACTCCTGTTGGAACAGCCACAAAACGACGACAATCACTCGTTATAGCCGACCGGACGAAATCAGTTAACTACAAAAACTTCAGTAAACTCAGAAAACAAAAGGAAAGTTAAGAAAAGTAAGCATAAAACGAATCAAACTAGAGTATGTTAATAAACTGAATGATAAATACATGCAGTACTGCGAAGCCAACATACTTGTCTCGTACTAAAAATCGGAAAAAGCTTAGGCATAGATGGATATAAAACTAATTTCTGACCAGCTTAATTATTTCCACCTCCGAAACGATTCCAAAAGTTGCCACAAAAAGGCAGGCAGCTAACCCGCTAACACGTGGAGGAGGTCATATAGCAATCTCACCAGGACGGAATTCAATTGATCATCGTCCAAAGTGGCGTCGGAAAATTGCACAACCGTTGATCGTTCAATAAACGAGTCAACTTGGTCCAGATCAGCAGCAATGGCCACACTGAGCAGCTCTCGGCTTAGACTCCGATGCGTCAGCTGCACCAGCTCTTGGCCGACCGCCAGCAGCCGGCGGTGGCACTGCCGCAATGCTCGCCAGTCGGTTGTCACGTCAGCGCCGACGCGTCGCCAGAGACACTCGATCAGCACGGGCATAGTGTTCAGCATATATGACACATCGGTGCACACAGCCTTGTGCACACGAAATCGCATGAACGAAACCGCCAACATGTTAAGTACAAATTCAGAAAAAATATACACGCAATATATATATGTATGACATCAAATATACCATGATTTTACACTAATAAAAACTGCGACATATGAATCTAAATATAGTAACGAGATAAATGTTTTTTCGAGAAACACAAATTCAAAGCAAATGCAAACAATTACTTAGTTTACAATATAATCCGTAGATGAATATTCAACTTAGCGATAAGACTGTAACGATAAATACAGAGTATGGATCATGAGGTCACATGAACAACACACCGTATGACAATAAAAGGCATTGTAATCCCACCTGCATCTGTTGAACAACCTCCGTGCTTTTGGCGTGCTGGCTGTTCATTTCCAGGGCCGCATTGACCAGTCGAATATCAACGTTATCACACCACTGTGCCGCCTGCTCCACACATGCTTCCAGGATGCACCACACTGCGTCAGTCGAAGCCAGCAGCTTGACGCGTTCCTCCAACTGATGTGAGTGAAGGAGACGGCTGCCACTGACGTGCTGCTCAAGCCGGTCGTCACGAACACACCCCACTAGCTGTCGGAGCAGCTGCAGCACGGAAGCGAGCTGACTGTGAGAGACGGACAAGGGACGGGAACCGGAGAGGAACTTGTCTAATTGAAGCTCTATATTGTCAATGTCCAAGGTGCGGCAATGCAGTACATCTTGGTGGTCAGGGTGGGTGTGAGAACACTGATGTTGCAAGTCAAGCAGCCATTGGTCGACATCGGCCGAAAAGCGGCCGATCAAGTATAGATTGTCGCCATTATCGTCCACCGGAGCCAAATGCTCCCGACAACTCTTCAACAAGTTTGTTGTTTGTGTCAAGAGATTTAATAGCTCGGAACGTATCGTATCTCCAATGTTTTCCATATTATACAGAGCTTTATGAAGGCACAACAAATTTTCCTCCAAAAACT
The DNA here is from genome assembly GCA_916048095.2 of Sacculina carcini. NCBI lineage: Eukaryota > Metazoa > Arthropoda > Thecostraca > Sacculinidae > Sacculina > Sacculina carcini. The sequence continues at coordinate 4,887,754 of OU696571.1, read as the reverse complement.
GCGAAGTTGTGATTTTTTGTTCAACAGACCATGAAGAGCCAGCACTGGTATGCAGAAACTGCATACTCTCAGCGATCAAAGATAAAAAAGACTGTCGGTCTAGATCCCAATCATCGGTCCATTCAAACGTGGTAAGTGCCACTGATGATTGCGTCACAGAACTGATGTTGCTGACCACAGGGAAGCAGCATATCTGTTCGAAATTCTTCAGGGAACCACAAATTAACGATAATAGATGTACACACAATCTATCGAATTCTGACAAATCGTCCAAAGGTGTCTTCTCCGTAGAACTATCGTCACTATCGTCATCCGAAATATGGCTTTCAACTGTGGCATCCTGTTCCTCACCATGATGTACATCATCTACCCTTGAACACGCAAGATTGTCATGCAACACGGTAACAACAACAGAATAACATGAAGTATCATGGGTAACGACGGGTTCATTGGGTAATGTCACCATTTCATCATCCAACATAGTTTCTTCGAGAGCTTTCAGCTCCATCGAGTCTACCAATATTCTGTCATCGTCCACGACTTTATTTTCAATTTGTAGATCCTGGCTACCACTTTCGTCACCCTTATCAATCGGATTATCATCTTTATCCGACCAAATACAATCCGCATTATCGCCTGATTGAACCATATCCTTTCCACACGCTTCGTTAGCGATGTTCTCATTTTGAGATAGTTGCAGCTCACGAGCGTAATCAAAAGGTACTGAGAATTTTTGGTCGCGAGCGGGAGTAGCTTGGTATGAACCAGATTTCAATTCGGCAATATTACTAATTACTCGATCTACGGAAGTTGATGCCCTAGATTCGTCTGATCTATCTTCATAAACATGCTGAACTACCTTGCTAGCCTCACATGAACAGTAACCAGGAGTCAATCTGTCATTAGATGACGTATCATCGGAATGATCATTCAACTCATAGCCCAAGACGCTAGGATTTGTATCTCTTCCTTCCACCATTGAAATCTTAATTTCTCCGTCAATCTGTGTATTCCTGCTATACACGTTTGAACCAACCAGAGAGTCAGCGTCGACAGGACTATCAACTGCACGATGATGAGATAGCTGGCCGACAACAACTTGATGATCACCGTTGTCATCCAAATTAACCGGCAAACTTGACTGGCATGGTCCATTTGCTTCATAGTCATCTTGAATGTGCAAATTCGATGGTTTAATGTTAGTGCTTAGGCGGTAGAGTTCCTCATTCGGCATTACCTGCGTTTTCATATATTCATTCAAAAAACCCTCATTAGAGGTTATGTTTGAACAGTTACCCGGCGCGTCTGACACATCTTGTTTATCGCAAAAATGGCTCACCAAACTTGATGAATATATAACAGAAGATGAGTCTATCAAACTGCAATGATCACTTCCCGGTTGTCCATGCAAGCCTGACGCATCAGTACATATGAGTTGCTTTTCTGGTAGTTCCGAGATTACCGAAATAGGATCTATGTTTACGCCAGAAATTACCACCATATTTTTGTTCTGTTTAATCTGTTCTGTCTCAACTACGTGACCACCATGCCCAGGGGATGCAACATCCGAATTTAGCGTTGAAGTACGAAGAGAAGTAGCATGTATTGTGTTGACAACTTCACCACTAATAACCTGCACATCAAGACCGGTAGTGAGATTTACATCATCCGATTTACTGCTTTCGTTTGAAGGCACATCTCCAATGTCCCAATCATTACTCACACAACAATCCTCCAATTTTCCATAAACGAACTCGGTTTGACGCTTTGGACTCTCAGTATCTACGATAGGATGATCATCTCGACCGGAATGAACACCCTGGATACAGCACAGTTTATTAAAACTGTCAGCTTTATTAATAACACTTGCATCTGCACTCAACATAGGTACATCCCCAGATATTGACAAGGGTCTCACGTTATGTATGTCTTCAATGAACGGCGATTCGACAACTGAGTTGCGACCAAGATGTTTGGATACTTCATCATCGGAACCTGTATCTGCGCTCAAGAGTACTGGAGGATATTCAGATATTGATGATAAATTTACATTATCTATGATTTCAACAGACGATGAATTGACAACTGAATCTTGACTACCATCCAAAAGAAATTCATCCGATTTATGGATAACTTCAACATTCTGTGAAACATCGGACATTTCAGCAACATTCGTCCAGTCACAACACCTTGCATTGTTAACGATTCCACTTGGATCATCTCGCACTTCTGTAAACCCAGTGTCGGATATATTCACAGCCCCTTGTGAAGGTGTAGCGTAATTCGAAGATGTCGAATTAACAATTGTACTTTGGAGTCTACTACTACTAACATTATCGGCATTACCTAATTCAACAACTTGCATTGTTAGCTCGTCTGACTCCATGCACATTGTACCGCTTTCACTAGAACACAAGTAACGTTGATTTTCACAAGCGAATTGTCCACTTAAACAAACGACCCTGTCTTCATTAGCACCTTTTCCAACAGATGATGAAAAATCCACTCCGACAAAGCTAGTGTCTGTTGGGTCATTGCAAACATGCATAGGAAGAGATGAAAAACTGTGACCAAGAGTCTCATCTGAAGCAAGCTCACATTTTCGACTCGTCCCAATGTCAACGACTGAACGCCATTTACCTTCGATGTCGGAAGATGAGTTTTGTATACTAAAATAATCACTTTCGTCTTCAAGGTTACTTGAATTTGTGTGTAGGAGTCCATGTGTGTTTGAGTGAGCGGTATTTCCATCTACCCCATAGGAAATGTCAGCAGTACAAGCTTCAACACCATCTGTTTCGGACTCCTTAAGCCCCGCTTCTAAAGCTCTATCAATGCATGAAGAATCAATAATCTCTTTATTAGCACCACTGAGTTCTGAATGAGAAGCTGTAACGCCTTTTCCAGGATCACTGGAATATATTTGAGAGTTCATATTTTCAACAGAGCACACAGCATCATCAAGTGTGATGGGCTCTTCGAGGGAGTGATTCCATTTCTCAACTACCCCTGCCGCATTAACTAAATCCAACTGGGGCACCTGTGAACACACGACAAATTCATTGGATTGTTCTGAGGAAGCTCTAGTTTCAACTCCAGAACACAGGTCATCATTTTCGATGACATCAGAAACATGATGCGCTTCTGTTTTGACACCATGCACGACTTCCATCGAGTCGTAAGCCTGTTCAATACCGTGTTTAACAACGCTAGGATCCGCAAGTGCATACTCGGATGAAGCTCTGCCACTGTTTTGAGAACTACGATAATATGCTGTGTCACTGACCCCTTCGTTAAGAAATTCGTTGTTGTCGTTATCACAAGAATACAACGAAGGATTTGAATAAACCGGTTTTTTAGCACTATCTACATTTTCGTCTGACACTGGATGACTTACCAGATGGGAAACAGACTCAACTTCAAAAAGACCAGCTGACACATGCTCGATTCTGTTAACAATTTCTCCTCTAGACTCAAACTGTGAACTTCCAACAATAACTGATTCAAAAACATCGGTTTCGCCTGAAAAACGCTCAAGATATGATTCTTGCCCTTGAAATAAATCATCGTCGCAGTTGGTAAATGACTCCAAGTCGGTCTCGACGTCTCCACTACTTTCATCACGACTTAGATGAAAAACCTTTGGAACGTCCCTCAAATTTCGTTCGTTGTTGTCACCAGGCGTTGACTCGATTAAACCACGATAGGTTCCTTCATTATCGACAGCTTCGTCACTTATAGTGTCTCCCAAAGATTTTTCTTCAGCAACCGAGTTAGTCGCACTCCCTTGGATTGATTCAAGGGCACTCATTGGTTCAGACGTTTGAGAGCCATTCTCTACGTGCCAGTCATCTCCATGACGTGCAAAATTTGTTGTGGACCTGTCAGATGAATAATAATGCCCACCTAGCTTATCTGAAATCCGACCAACTCTGTCCAAATGTGACACACAGCTAGTTGTAGCACTCTGGTTTTCACATGCGATTACAGTACATGAATATTCGTTCAAAGGTGAGTACGAATTAGCCTTCGTATGAATATCCAGATCGGGTTGTTCCCCATCACTTACAATATCCAATTCCAATCCCTCGTCACAAAATGAGAACTCACTTAAATTACCAGTACAGATCACAACAGTTTCATTAACACCCGCATATGACGATTCATTGGCCGCTATGCTTGAATTCGCGGTATTTCCCCGTGCAGGCACAAGTGTTTCCTCTGAAAGATCGTCGGTAGTGTCATTGCGCTGAATAAATTCCATCGATAACTGATTTTCCCCATCATCCTGTGGAATGGAAAATGGTGTCGCGTCCGAATCAGTATTACTGAGAACATCACATGAACTCACTTCATAAGAGTTCAGGACACATGCAGTAGTATCACAATCACCAATGTTTGCAAGTTCAGAAGACTCGTGATCAGAACACGCACTGGCATTTACTGCAATAATTCCTACGTCCCGGTCTTGAATGATCCCAAGAGACAGTTCGAGGTTATCATCGTTGGAATTACCAGATCCAGCAGTGATACCGTCTCCACTCTCTAGTAGCACATCCACGTTTACGACACTAGCCTGATTATTATCATGAATTATCATGTCCCCAGAATGAGTTCCAGCTATACAAGGATTTCCAGGTGCCGTTTGGAACATTTCAGGACAAATATTTGAATTATCAATCATAGATTCAGTTACGTGTTTAGCTGCTTGCCATTCATCAACAGCACTTTCTTCATCTGCTTCTTCTCTTTCCCTACTGACATTCCTCAACGAAGCAGAATCCGTACCATGCGTAAATGGAGCAACATAATGGGAACATTCCACCAAAGAAATCTCAGATGAAGAAGTATCTGAAGTAGTAGTATCCACAGGATTGTGAAATGTGATTCGTCTTTCATCTACAGATGCGACATCACACAAGACGACATCCCGCTCTAAACCAGTCGGGCGTCCGCAACTCCAAGCCACATCTCCGCTACGATCATGAAGAGAACTTATTTCAAGAGAATGATCGTCTCCAGGTATAAAAAGATCGTTTAGATCATTACGACAAGTCATATCATTCAATAAGTTTTCTACCATCCTCTCCTCTTTAGATACAAGGATACTATCATCAATAGAACCTGTGCAGGTGTCACTATCAGGTAAATCACAAGTTGTAAGCAATACCCTCACCGATACAGGAATGTTCAAGCCAGTACTATCAACAGGCATATCGATGAAATCGTGCTCTTCACGTTGAAAAGAGACATCACTGACTTTCGAGACAACACCCATTTCAGAATTCAATGCGCATTCGATATTTGATGCACATTCCACTATTTTTCTAGGGCAGTCTTTATCTTCAGTAAGACCTTCACCCTCCAGTTTGGAGCAATCATCATTACTATCACCACCACTTACAGTTTGCAGTATATTTTCGACTTTTTTTGAATTTGAATTAGAAGGAACGTTTACAGAAGACTTACAAACGCCCATATTACCTTTGCAAGTAACACGATCTGGTGTATCGGAGCTAGGGTTTTTCATTGCGGTATCATACAGAACGTCTAGAACTGTATTATGCACAAGTGAATCGGAAGTATCGACCTTGTTAGGATTGGATAGGATTCCACCCATTTTAGAGCCACGATCGAGTAAATAACTTGATGCACATTCAACATTCGAAGTTGTTTCTTGGTAACTAAATGCTTTATCACCAACAGAATTCCCGCTCTTCATTTCCGAAAAATCGTACGTATTACACATTGTATGGAAATCGCCCATATTCCTTTTCTCTTCAGATACAAAATCACAAAATCTTGCCGTATCTACGCCAGTATTACCATGATTAATGTTTGCTTGAGCTTGTGCACTACATTCTGAACGTGCAACGCTGATGTCTTCGTTGGTGTTAACATCGCAAACTTCGGTAATTGATGACTTTTCGTTCTCATAGGAATCAACTTCATGATCATCCTCCGTTTCATCAACTTTATGCTGAACATTCGGCGATGTGGTTTCCTTTGGAACGCTCAAAAAAGTGTCAACCTGGAGAGTTTCTTTTTCAGCTTGTTTCTCTTCGGTATTGATACACTGCAATTGGCTATCATATGATTCATTCATTTTCACAGTATCCAAGCTGGAAACACAAGGATGAAAAAATTCAGGTTTGTCGACATGCGGCAAATCACTCTTTCCAAGAGACTCATCATGATCGTTTACAGGTTCCATATACGATGCTGCAATATCATCACGAACATTCAACTTACAGGTGGTTTCTCCAGACGCATGGTGAATCTCATGCGAGGCAACGGGCAATCCCAATGCCTGTGCAGACCGCCCAATCTCAATGCATGGCTGTGCAGCGTTTGAGTCCTCAGACAAAGGCCACTTCTCCAGAGAACGTTCCGTAAAGTATTGTGACTTTGGAATAGGAGCTTGATCCAGTGTTACACTTGGTAGCATAAGAAGTCTTTCATAAACGGCACTGCAGGAATGATGCATTGTTTCATCAAGATTATGTTCAGTCGACGGTTCTTCAACAGTTTCTGTAGAATCGTGTTTAGTAGGACTTGAAGTAGGTTCACGTGATATTGAATCAAAGTTAAGAGTATGACCAGCGCTACATACAGCCGAATTACCATTTTCTGAAGACCTTTCCATCTCCACGTTGGAATCCGATTGCGTCAAATCAGACACTGGTTCACGGGGATAACTTTCACACATAACATTTTCAAGCAATGTTGTTTGAAGAGACAAATCTTCGGATGTTTCATTCAATAATGAGGAGCATTCATCCAGTGAGACCGCGCTTGAAATACCGCGATTCATACAAACTGGTTCATTACGAATCAAATCAGTGCACGTAGAAGGGAAGTATTCTGAAATGATATCGCATGAGCTATCACCATACTCTGAAATTATGACAGATGGAATAATTAGTTGCATGTGCTGAGCTTTATCTTCATTAACTACACCGTCAGAATTTGTATCAGACCTTGAAGTACGCTTCACATGACGTTCTGCGTGATACTGCACACCACTGAGCGTGAAAAATTCTTCGGTTATTATGACAATCACAACTTTAAGTGCCCTCAGTGAATTCATATCATCGAATTCATTACGCTCACACGTTTCACGAAGAGTCTCCTTCAAAACTTTACCTGATGTCGCAGGAAAACGGATCAGCTCATCCACATCAATGCATACATTTCCGTCTTTCAAAATTACCTTCTGTGAATGAACAGCACGATCTGAAATCTCAATCAATCTGCTCTTTATCACGTCATGATCTTCAATCCCACCATGCCCACTCCTCTCGTAATCTATTTCAGGGTGGGTACATGTTGCTCCAAGAACAGAACCATCAGTACAAGCGATACCATCAGGATCGGATTGTTCAGTACATAGAGTAGTTTGAGACGAACGAATAATGTCATGACGGACAATTTCCTCACCTGCAATAGTTCGACTCGTTTCATTCACCAGTTCGCCTTCCCTGATTATCTTTCGTCTCTGGCTTCTAGTTATTCTTTCCAGTATTTCACACGTATGGTCGTCGGCATATTCTACCTCAAACACATGTTTCTCAGTAGAGATACTGATAATTGTTTGACCCATATGATCAACCAATTCTTCTACATCTTCAATAATGTAAGGTTCAGGTAGGCCAATACTTTCTTCGAATTTGATCCGTGGTTCCAATGTTTTCTTATCGTGACTTTTGATGAAACTGCGATGCACTCGTTTTTGAACTTTCTCCACGATGACCATGCTTCCGTCGTCGTCCTCTTCTTGTTCATATGTGGTAGTGAAGACAACTCTAATACGAACGTGCCGACCTCTTCCATCTATACATTCTGATACTTCTTCCCGTTGTTTCGGTTTCGGAAGTCTTATACGCTTCTTTGGATGCACATTCTCTACTGACTCTGATAAAAGCTTGCCATCAGCATATACGGCTTTGTATACACACCTTTGGGTGAATTCCACAATAAGCGGAACACCGCGCTCGTCGAGCTGTTTCTCGTATGCAGTATTTGTGACTGTTTTTATGACTGTTTGGCGTCCCTCTTCATCACAAGTGGTTTTAACATCAATTTCTTCTTTTGGTTCTGGCAAGCCAATGTTGTTCGTGGCCGTGAACTGTGTAGGCGAAGATACTTGTGTCTGACTGTAGCATAAGGGATGAACATGAGTATTAGAGCTTGTTTGTGATTCTATCCCTTCGGTTGGATATCCAACAGTTCTATCTGCATCCATTCTAGACCAACAGCCCGAGTCGCTCATCGAAACACCCGATAAAGAGCCGTTCCTGGAATTGGTAAGTTCGTGTTTGAGCACCACTGATGAAGATTGGGAATGACGGCCCGACGATTCAGCTACTACACCGGAGTCATCAGCTGCAATCCTATCGTTGCTGACGCATAACGACTGTACACTTGAATGCTGCTGCTCTTCGACGCCTTCCTTGTCCTTGTCATCACCGTGGAAAAACTCAACAGAGTCGGACAAATAACTGTTGATAGTTGATCTGCGTCCTCGTTGATCGAAATATTTACGCGATTCCTCGTCGAAGTTCAGTGACTGTGAATCGAGATCGGTTTCTTCACCAACTTCCAATGGACTGTCCACAGATCCACGATTATGAACAAGACACATCCCGATTGACTGAGAACAATGTGACGAAGCCGACGCGGATTCGCCGCGTTCTCCTCTACAACAAACCGCGGACCCACAATCATTTATCTTGTCCTCACGCTGCGAGCAGCCACACACGTTCACTCGAGTAGTAGAGATTCCTGCCAAATGGCGAGCAAAAACTGGATCACCGTTCTCGTCCCTCGTCTCGACAACCACCGCTTCACTGGAGGACACAGTGGGCGAAGTTCCACCAGTCTGCTGGCACTTCCGGCCGTTTGCACCGGTAGAATCCATGTGTACCTGTGCAGGTTAACACGTGTGTCAATGAGTATTATTTTTATATATTTTATGTGTAAATATTAAATATTTTATAGTATAGTATGCGGAAAAAACAGCCAGTATGAAAAGCCGAGACAACGTCGCTTGCCGCACAACAGCTAGAAAAATCGCATAACACAGAAATGTCAAAGCCAATCATAGTATGATATAGCCGATTGACCAGTTTGACACTAATATGGAATACAAAAGTAAATGCTTAGCAAACAATCACTCACTCATCCTCACACACCTTCAAATACATAGATATCGAACAAAATAGAAACACTGCAACCACAATGACGAAATTGTATCTGATATATGAAATCAGTGTCCACTGTGGGGAATACTAGCGTAGACATTGATGAACTGTGTGTATGCGTGTGTGTGTGTGTGTACGTGTGTGTATGTGTGTGTGCACGGGTTTGCAACTAGCGTTGCGCAAGTGATGCCTATTTCAACATCACATTCTTGTTTGCAAATGCTGATACATTGTCCACACAAGACGCGTATACATACACCAAGCGAATACTGAAGCCAAGATGCCATAGTGATGCTAAGCTAGCATAGCTACGTACATACCATACTAATCACGAACCCGAGAGACTATGTATACGATGAAATGCGCTATGAAAACTCCACGGAAGTCAACTGAAAAACGAGACGGGATTTGCAATCTTACCGGCAAATATATTACACAATGAATGTCAGTTGAAACTGCATGTCTCATTGTTAACTTCCAGTAGCACATAACGTCTTGCCTTGGCTGATACATGGCCAGAGCCGTAGCAATCGCCCCTGCACACCCCGGCCGGGGTGCCCGAGTGTTGAGGGGCCCGTTGCCTAGCGCATGATATTGAAATTTATCAAAAAGTAGCGCATACCAGTATCGTAAGTACCTAGGAGACCGAGGGGCTGCTCGTAACTACATTTTACCAAAGTCGGACCTCTATTAAATGGTGCTTTTTACAAGCGGAGTCCCAATTATTGCCCCGTAAGACCTTCCTTCGGCTCTGCACATGGCCACGATACATAAACGCCGAAAAATATGACTGTTGTCACACTACCCTTGTTTCACAAGCTTCCCACCTTCTTGAGGCGATAGCGGCGTTTGAGAGTCGAGCAGAACACAGCACGGGTCAATGCCAGGTCAATGACCCGGCAGACATTGAATTCGTAACAGTCACTCTTGCCGATGCTTCCAATGCCTCCACATATACACTGCCTTCTTGATGGATGAACTACGTCATCTGTGCTAGTTGCTGCAAAATCATCCCGCTGGCACAATAACTGCACACAATAATTGAGAACAAAGTAATAAAGAACATTGAATGTAGCCCATTTCGAAAACAGACCGATTGGACCCTAAATGAGAACGATTGTCATGGGCAATATTTTCATATATGCAGTGCAAAAGACGTGAATACCATCGGCATGGCTTGGGATAATGAGATATACATAATATGTACACAAATAATAATACATAAGAAATAAAAGGACGAGCACAAAACTCATTGAGGGCAAACTCACTTGACTGTGTCTAGTTTTGCGTGTATGTAACATGAAGCAGTAACAATCAGATGATCTAGCTGAAAACACGAGATTATCTGCGCGGATTTGAAATATTACACTAGTTGAGACAAAATGCAATTCAATCTAACCACACATTCCGATCAATTCAAACTTTCAACGTTTGACCGTCTCGGAATACGACTATGCCCAATGCTTACGGATTACCAGTAATGCACAAAGTACAGAAATCTGATCATTTCCTCCAGAAACCCTCACTGCACTGATGAAAAAGTGATGATTATAAAAAGACCGCCATGATAATCCTCTCCAACAGAAGCATTATAATAAATAAAACGAATATTACTGAATAGTCGCCTATTGAAATATTGCCAGCCTTGCGTGGTCCAAATTTTCAATTGAGAGTCGAGCGTTAAATGCATGGGCAGATGATAACAGAATGATTGAACACATTCACAGCACCAAACACACCATCATAACACCAGCAACAACACACAACACACCATCAACCGACACAACATTGAATGCAACAATTTCGAAAATAACCCCAGAACACATGAAATCGCCTACGAAAAACGGCCAAATAAACGCGTTGTAGCGAGAGGCGAAAATTGGAGAAATATAAGCAAGAATGTTCTGGAAACCACGCACTTTCTAGCTGCACATAACTCTCGGACAGGTTTTCATCAACTGGAACCTCCTCTTGACTGTGTCATTAAATCAGTACGTGAATGTATTGTGTGTGTGTGTGTGTGTATGAGTGTAAGTCAAGCGAGCCAAGCTGACATGCCGGCAGAACGCCCCTTCACTCGCGGAGCCTTTGTGTGCGGTGATTGGACATGTCGGTGGCTACACGTGCGTGTCCTACTGTGTCCAACGCCGACGCAGAAACACACACACACACACACACATACACACACACCATGTGTACACATACACAAACAAACACACTGACAGAAATAAGTGTGTATAAATGTGTGTGCTTCTATAGGTGTATGTGTGTGTGTGCAAACGCCTGTTTATGCACATTGTACGCATGTGATCAAGTGTTTGTGTGTGTATGTACGTGTATGTGTGTGTACGTGTGTGTGTTGGTGTGTCTGTGTGTGTGTGTGTGTGTGTGTGTGTGTTCGGAGAATTGATGGCGGTGTTCCGGCGGCGAAGTGTGCATACACTCACAGGCTTACATAAGTTCAAGGCTGAGACACTGTAGCAGACGCGAATGTCACCTCCACTGACATAATATGACTTATGAGCGTACATGTGTGTGTGTGTGTGTGTGTGTGTGTGTATGTGAGCGCATATGTGCGCGTGTATTAATTTAATATTTCGCGAGCGACCTAACTGTTTTGATGTGTTGATAATTGGCGTAGTGAAAAAACAAACACATAAACCCAACGAAAACACCCGTATCTATCGCGGAAAGAAAGTGAACTGTGCAGGAGGTAATAACTAGAGTTGGACATGTTATGTGATCATTTTTGGGGTTATGTTTTAAATAAGTGATGAAAAATGCCCAAATATTTCGTCGAAATCACCAAAATATGTTAGTCAATTCTAATATGTGAATTTTGGACTCTTTCATACAACATTTGCATTTTAAACATGTGTCTAGCGACATTTAATTGGGGAGCCACTCATAGGGAGGCAAAATTTTCGTAGTGCACCGCAAAAGCTTCATATTGATTGGCCGTTCCGATAAGGTAGGGGTGCAGTGACGACGTCGGGATTTTCGGTGGGGGTCTAGGGAAAAATTGCTGGACTTGGCGAAACACTACGAACTTAACTCGAAATGTTCATGATCAAGATTTTTGGGAGACGCGGAGTTGGCACATTTTGGGGCAGGGGATAGCTTCAACTCCTACAAGCCCCCATTGGCACCGCCACTGTAGTGGTGCCATTTTGATATTTGGCTTAATAAGCCATGATCCCATGATTCGATTCTGCATGTATAGTAGCATTTGATGTTTTCCGAGTGAGCAGCCGGTTTGCTGTGTCGAACGAGCTGTAACTTGTGACCAGCGCACACGTTTTACTCACATGCAACGCAACACATACTCTTACCACCAGACATGTTTTCCTAGGAAAACTCGACTTCATATTGAATTCCTTCAACCTTTTTGAACAATGCAGACGCCATTTAAGCAATTTGCTTTGAATAATTTCCCAAAATGTAAATATGAAGTACATGTATGAATAATCCCACCTTCCCAGAATACCAATGCCACGTACACCTAACTTGGAGCGATTTGACTTGCATAGAGAGTTATTGCAGACCATATGAATCCCCGCTGCCGCGCTGTCACGCCACTGCGACGACGTGTGACGCTTTTGTTGTACTGAATTGTGTAGCTGTCAAGAACATTACTATATTTCCATTGATAGCATTGCTGGCGTTAATATTATACCTATATGCAGTGTTCGAGTATATCACAACATGTTGGATCCGTGATCTGTGTAATTACAATTACTCAATTAAAGGATTAATATATAAATAGATTAATTCTAGGCGCAACCTATGAAATTGAATATTTGGACATTGTTTTTCAGTGAAAATGGCATTTTACGTTTTTGCGCTTGAAAAACGCATTCTGCACGCATTCGCAAGTGGAGAACTATTTTGATGTGATCACATCAAGTTCCCAACTGTAGTAATAACATAGTGTACCAACATCAACATGTTGGATATAACTACCTTTTTTCCTCTCTTGTGCAGAATAATGACAAAAAACGCTATATTACTCACACATCCAGTGAGTGCACTGTACGATGCAACAGAGATTCACTGCGACATACAAGGCCACAGCTGATTGTGCAAGTCCCAGCTGCTTAATTTGCCAGATATTTTGGATGCTATAGATAAACTGGTAAGTCATGCCAAGAGATCACAACTGGAGATATAAAGCCTGGAGATTATGCACACACCGGTCGCAAGATAGACCGGTCCTAGGATAATTATTGGTGTTATTTTTGTATTTTACTCGTCATCACGCACTTGCAAATGTACCACACACCGATGTACATCTTCTGTGTGTGCATGCGTATCTGTACGTGTGAGTGTGTGTTTGACAAGGTGAACGGAAGCACTTGGCAACCTGCACCGCCCACTACACGACAGAAGCGTCACTGTAGATCAGGGGCCACCAAACTTTTATCACAATGGGCCGGATAACTGAAAGAATGACGAGCGCGGGCCGCATAATCATTCTGTGCAATACTTGCAAGCCAGAACGAAAGCTCTGGGAAAAAAGACGAAAAACTAAGTTTAGCATTCCATGTTAATAAAAAAACAAAGACAACCAAGTTGTTTGCTCACAGACATAAGTTGTTCCAAACACTGATGCCATACCAGCGGCAAATTTCTTCAATTTCGGAAACTCAAGATCAGGTGAGCAGCGGTAAAATTCGACAAGTTTTCCTTCTCTGTGCTTCTCTTTCAACAAGTCATTTGCTTGCAAATCAATGAGCTCCAACTGTAGTTTAACTGGCACATCATCGAGGTTACAATCAAACGGATTCTGGAACAGAAGAATATCACTCTCAGTTTTGTCGAGATCTGGAATTCTCTCCAAAAATGCTTCTTCAAGTCATGAATAATCTTTTTTGGAAAATCGAGGTTGACATCTTCAGCGATTGAAGCGCAAAACTCTCTGAAACAGTGAAAATGAGAGAAGTTTTTTCCTTCCAGTTGTGCTTCAAACAATGAAAGCTTTATCCTAAATCCTTTGATGATTCTGTAGAGATCACAGATGAGGTTATCCTTTCCCTGAAGTTTCAAGTTCAGTTCATTCATGTGGGATGTGATGTCGACCAAAGAAGACAACTTTGACAGCCAGATAGGATCTGACAACTGTGGATCGGCTCTATCTTTTTCAGTGAGAAAAACATCTATTTCGTTTCGGAGCTTGTAAAAACGAAACACGACTTTACCACAACTGAGCCATCTCACTGCTGTGTAATAAGGCAAGTCACAGAAATCAGAATGAATTTCTTCAAGAAAAGCCTGGAACTGACGGTGATTGAGTACATGTCCCCGAATGAAGTTCACAGCAGAAACGACTGCTTTTCAGTACACAAGAAATATCTAAGGCTTTCCCACAGAGTGCTTGCTGATGTATGATGCAGTGTATGAACAGAGCGCCTGGAATTTGAAGATCTTCCAACTGAGTCCTGATCTGCCCCACCAGACCCTTCCTCCCTCCAGCCATGTTTTTACCTTCATCAACTGTATCACCTCGAAGCTGATTCCACTGAAGGTTATAGTCTTGCAAAGTTTTCTGCACTTCCATGAAAATGTCTCTTCTAGTTGTTGTTCCATGCATGCTGCAAACGGATGCCAACTCTTCTGTTATCTGAAAGTCCAAATTGACACCACGAATGAACACGAGAAGTTGTGACGTACTCGAGATATCAGTGGACTCATCCAGAGCCAGAAAATACCACAAGAAGTTTCTACCTTTCTCACGTATCTGTAGCTCTATGTTCTGTCCAAGTTCTTCTGTTCTCCGCACAACTGAACTTGTCGAAAGGCTGATACTTCCAAACAAATCGGCTTTCTCAGGACACAAGTCATTTGCTGCTTCCATCACCTGTGTTGACAGCCCGACTCATCTAGGGATGGGAAAGCTGCGTGTTTGTGTGTGTAGCCATGGAAACCATGGAAACGTCAGAGCGTAGGCGGAGGTACCACGAGCCGAGGAAGGACGTCAGTTCACCGTCGACGGGCCTGGTGAATTGACGTCGCGGGCCGGATTCGGCCCGCGGGCCGTAGTTTGGTGACCCCTGCTGTAGATGAAACAGGACTGACGACTTGAATTTACCCATTCAAGACCCATTTGATCGGCTGCTTCTCCAACTGAAATAGCTGAAATTCAAGTAGGCTTATGATAGCACTGAAATTATGAATTAGACAATCACGTTACACGAAGAAACGACCATATTACCACAGTCCATGCCAGTGCCCGCTGCAAGCTGTGTGTAGCAACACTGATCCACAAGCTTGTTCTGTTCACGTGCGCAACTGCACACTCAACGTCAATAACACTAACATGACGAAACAATACAACAAGGACAGGATGAATAGACCACTGCACACAATCAGAGATCGAATACTGGAAGGATCAAATAATATTAACGATCAAGGATCAGATGGTAAATACGTTAAAGGATCAAATGACCCAATGATCAAATGGTAGTCATAATCCGAGATACGCCGTGTACCGTGCGTGTGTACGTGTACGTTTGTGTGTGTGTACTATTTGTACATGCACGGAGTTATAAAAGATATACAATGTCATGATGACCGCTCAATAGACAAATTATATTCATCTACAAATACAAGTCCAGAAGCTGAAGGAAAATGGAATTTGGAATTTGGAGCGAAAATCGCGATTTTGTACAAATTTAACGACCCAATCTTATTATATGCATATTATTCGCCGGTTACTTCGCATTAACTCTTGTTATAAATACATATCGCCTTGGGAAACATAGAATTCCTAGTTCAATTACCTAGAATTCGCCAGTTCAATCAATAAACCAAGTTCTAATACGATCTGAATGCGTTAGCTTCAGTTGCACATAATTTATTGCAAACTGTCCCATGAGAACTAAGACTGAGCACAGTAACACGAATGAGCAACTGAATTTATCACGCAGCACCAGCACTAGGTTCAAGCGCAGTCTCGCAAGGTCAACAAATACAATTGAAAATGGACAGCGTCAAGTTGAAACCACACAGCCCTTCATAGAGTGCTCCACATATCACTCCATACCGCACATGTGACCTTAATTAGTAGCCGATGTAATTCAATAAAAAGTTATTATTACTCTCGATCATCTTTTCTGTGACCCAAAAAGCACGCGTCAGGTGATTGATGATAGTACCCTGCTGAAAACTCGGCTCTAGAATTATAGTCTAGTCCATATTACTAGTTGAGTTTATTTAAGTTAGTTAAATAATTTCACAACATGCATAACATATACAATCAATCATATCTTAGTTTCATGAGCGCTATTACGCTGGCAAAACTAACTCAATCGTATCACGAAGAGAAATATAATCAACTTGCCGTTTATCCACCTAATGTCGTACAATATCTGCTGCACACAACACGATCAATCTAGCTGACAAACACCGCAATACAAGCTATAGCAGCACGATCGACACAACACACACGACACCCAACAACTAAGTGCTAACATGACGCATCAAACACACACACACACACACACACACACACACACACACACGTGTACACGAGAGTGCACGTGCGTCTCCCCCATCAGCCCCTCCCTCAATACGGGAGCGTCAACATAGTCCGAACGTCTGCTTGTGTGTGTGTATGTGTATATATGTGTATGTGTGTGTGTGTGTGTGTGTCAACGCTTGTATGCGTGCGCGTCTGTGCGTCAGGGCGTGCATGTGTAAATGGGGTAATGTATACTATATGTACTGTACACATGACCGGATTAACGTATAGGCAAAGTAGGCAGGCCTAGGGCCCTGCGCTTTTGGGGCCCTATAAGCAGTGGGGTGCTGCGACTAAAATATCTTAGGGGCTCATCTCAATCTTTTCTCAACTTCTCATAGTCTGCCCTCATTGCCAAATATTTTGAAACATTCTCCCGCTAATTCAAGTTGTATTTTGCAACAGTCAGGAGGTAACCTGATAAAACATAGCACGTGTATAGCCAGCTCACTTAGATCCAGCTCACTCGCACACTTACATCCACACACGCATACATACACAATATTCGTGAGCAGAGCAATATTCGTGTGTTCCTGTGTGTGTGTGTGTGTGTGTGTGTGCTTGTGTGTGTGTATATATGTGTGTGTATGTATGCATGTATGTGTGCATTGTATACGCATATGACATGCATGTGGGGTTCATTGAACTCACAAACTGCCCCTTTCGTGGATCATCAAATGTACATGCACGTATTGAATTGACAAAGTTGTGGCAAACGTTAAGTTGTGGCTGTGTAGTTAGTTGCAGTGTATTGCCAAATTGTTCTGCAATTTCATCGCATACAGGTTTGAACATTGAATTGAGGATTATACCAATATGTAATGTAACATTTGTAATTACGTATGTAACATATGTAATTAACATTATTACAAATATACTGTGGATCCCGACCATTAAACCCATGTTTTAATCCAAAATTATACTCTATATTACGCAAAGTGGGCTTAAAGACCAGAGCTATTTCAGGGTCGAAAATTCAATCCGCCAAAGTTTTGTTTTTCCAAAAGAATAATCTTCATTATAGTATGAATTATATTAATAGTGATAAAGTATAAATATGTGCAAGTTTAATGAAAAACTTAAATAAACACGTAAGCCATATGAAAGGAAGAATTATTTCCACATTTCTACTGTATATGTAGAACAAACCAATAAATAGAAAGATACTACCTCAGAAAAGCTCAAATTTCAGATGGGCTTATTGGGTATTCCTACAAAAAACCAAGAATTTCACAACTGAAAAGTGGCAAGGGCTAAATGTACCTGGGGTGCATTACGGTACATTCGCCGGTGTATACCTACGGTGCAGACTACCGAACTAGCATTAAACGCTGATGCAAATGCAATAAATTAAATGCAAATGAATAAAATTGTATTATATATAGATCATGTAATATTAATTAATTATATTTAAATGCCCAGTATATTGATAGGTGACGTACAATATACTCGAACTGCTTTAAAATTGACTGTTAAATTTAAATGTAAATGAGTCATTTGAATAAGCTTAAAATGCAAATGATATAGGTGGCCATGGCGAACTAATTATATCAAATCCCATCACAAATTATATCATATCACATCACAAATTATATCATATTACATCACAAATTATATCATATTACATCACAAATTATATCATATTACATCACAAATTATATCATATTACATCACAAATTATATCATATCACATCACAAATTATATCATATTACATCACAAATTATATCATATTACATCACAAATTATATCATATCACATCACAAATTATATCATATTACATCACAAATTATATCATATCACATCACAAATTATATCATATCAAATCACAAATTGACCAACTTCTCACACAAAATGTCCTACTTTTACCAATATGAACTGTATTGTATAGGGCCCCCCGAATGCAGCTGAAGCGTAATGCAACATAACTACCATGTGGAACTACCTGCAACATAACTACCTTCTGGAACGGTACCACAGATAAATATTGGCTCTGCAGCATCCGAAAAGATAACACCAAGGATATCAACACCAAATAAGCTCCTAATGCATTAAATGATGTCCAATTTGTCTTTTTGAAAGCTCCAGAACCAATCTTTCTCTGCGGTGCCGTTCCAGATGGTAGTTCTTTTGCATTACGCTTCAGCTGGTATACTGCTTCTCTAGACACCGCAAGATCTTTAACCACAGCATTCACAGTGACCATTCTCTAGCAGAGACAAAACACGTGCTTTTTCTACAATAACCAACCTTTTCGACCCATTATGTGCAGCCTGATAAAAAGTGAACACTATTGAAACTATGCTAATTTGAAAACAGAAAACCAGCTCCCAGCCAACACATTAACCTCCACTACACGAACAAATATATTCATTGCAAATTGAATATGTGACTATCGTTTCTTCAGGACGTATAGAGTTAGTATCAAGGGTTTATCACGCTTACAATCAAATATTGCGAACTAGACAAGCTATTTATTTAGCAGGGGTATTCCATGTACTATTTTTTGCCACCTAGATGTAAATATTTTTGCCGGTACTGTAGAATTGCAATGTAGTGACGACGAAATGTGATAACCAGTGTGATAAAAACAGGATATTCAAGGCGTGAAATGCATTCGAGGAAAATAAAGAATTTGTACATCAATGAATATATTGATGCCCAAAACCTTCAGCTCTCCTGAGTCATGGAGCCTTATTCACCTGCTTCATTACGTCTGTAGATATTGAAACCATTTTTGCACTTTCATGTATATGCCCTACAATCCTATACATAATATGCCGTTAATACATTGATTAAATGACGGATGGAATTGATAAAATATATTCATCAATATCCACGTTAGTTTCTGTTTTATTAAATGCCCATATTTCTCTATTTTGCCGTTTTATTGTGCTTATTTTGTAATTTTAGTGTCCAAACATCCGACCTAATTCGTAAAATTCTGACAAAATCTGATAAAATTCAAGTACAAAATCAAAAAAGCCAAATTCAACCAGAACCATCCATTCCGGCGTTTCTATATTACACTTTATTGCGGGGAAACTCGGACGTCGGCGCACAGTATCGTGGCAGAATTTGCAATTGATGTGCGTTGAGCACACGTATCAAGGCATGTATTGCTAGATGAACGGACCACTTTGCACGATCCGTATAATGACAATGAATCCAGCCGTGCAAAACAAGTTCTCCGTGCAACAATGAACCAATTCACTGCAGATAATGATCGAGCATCCAAGGATTGTGTTGTCTCTGGTGCGACCTTGGCAACGGTCCAAGTATATGCCATGGACAAACAATAACACTAATCAGCTCATACACACACACACACACACACACACACACACACACACACACACACACACACACTAAAGCTGATGCAAGCGTGATTAACCAACTGCGTTGACAGCGTACACGTGCGTGATAAATCCACGTACAGCAGATAATCGCACGGTCTAGAACACTGGTGATACTACAGCGAGAATGGACACACATAACCAATACAAACGCCCAAGCACTCTAGCCCTAATAAGATCAAATTAGATGAGATGCCAATTAATACACACAAATCCCAATCAAAATCTATGGGCCTGCCTCTGAAATACTAGCAAAACGAATACAAATATTCAACAACATGAAGCAGTTGGCAATCCTCCACTCGGACAAAGACATTTCCGCTACAATTTCTCAAGGAGAATGCCCCGGTAGTACTCCAATTAGAATTTCAAGAATATATGGCACATTTTCATCGCTGCCAAGTTAAGCACTGCAAAATCACAACACAACGCCAAATTATGCATAGAAAAAGTGCATATGAAACACATTGGCAGATAGGTTAAGTTATTTGAAAACATTCAGAGGAGCCCGCTTTATGTGGCTCGAGTTCAGAAGAGATGAAACAAACGGAAAAAGAGCAGGGTCGGTACCCACAAGAGGCCGACAGTTGAAATACTATCAGAGCTCGTCAAGAAACTAGGATGCGGATAAATAGAGACCACTTGACACGCCGAGTCACAATAAACACGCCTACCTGGTTCACCACTAGGAGGTCCAAGATCAACGGTCCACAGACATTAACGGAGCCAAAATGGGGTCACTCAAGAAAAACTGGTCACGAAACACTCAAAATGTTCAAAGAAAAGCACTACTTTAATCGATAAAATAACCCAAGTATTACTTCCATCGCTCCCGATATATTCCTTAAACACTGGTCTGATACGAGTAGAGGTCTTTTTCAGGTAATTCAATTTGAGACGATTACACGCTGTATATACACATCATAATATGACCACTTTCTATGACCTAACCTAACCTAAACACATCATAATATGACCATTTATGGGCATTCTCCAACCCGGCGGAGCAGAATTTCATTGGGCGAATTCTACAATCCCACAGCCCCTGTCCACCCAGCAGAAAATGATGGTACCAGATATCAGTCATGAGTTGTGCCATGCATTCTGGGGAGGTGGCCCTCTCTAATACGTCTTACGTCCTTGTGTCGCCATAGCGTGGAGAGGGTCGGTTCTGCGGTGGCAGCGAGCTGCACGGGGCACCTGTGTGTTCATAAGCTTCGGCTTCTTCCCGTGTAGCAGCTGCCACTTAGGCATTTAACCTTTATTTAACTTTTATGCGCGACGGAAAATTTTTTTAGATATATATATGCCGTGCGGTGTAGAGATGCGACCTAAAAAAACGACGTTTTTTTAAAAAACCGTTCTTTGCCAAAAAAAACCTCGACCAAAAAACACGCTTTGTTTGTATTTTTTAAGTAATGCAAAGAATTCAAATGATGGAACTGATACATTTGGGATGTTAAATGAATTATTTTTATCAACACAAGAGTTATTCATGCTATTAGTGACCCTATCAAATTGAATTATCATTAAATATGCACAATATAATTGTTAGATGTGTCTGAAAGCCCTAATATCATTTTTTGCACGGTACTGTGCGGCACTTCTATGTACAGTACAGTTTTACCTTCAATTATTGAGTTAATCTTTGTGTAAGAAAGCAGGGTTTGAGAACCGTTTTTATGATAAAATCTGAAACTGTTTTTAAAAAAACAACAGGTGGCATTATTTTTTAGTATTTTTTACATATTACCTTTTTCCTACCAGAAATGAACTACGTTCATTATAATAAGTTTCATCATTTCATTCAGCAGATCAATTATTTGCAAATATAAAAGTACAAACACTGCAAATATTTACACAAATACTACAAATATGCACACAAACTTAGTGTCCCTAATGAGACTACGAATAAAAGCGGGTCGCATTATTCAGAGTGGCAATCCTGACCAGAAAAACGGGCAATATTTTCGTGTAGGAAAAAAACGATTGAGGAAATATATTTAATGTACAAAAAGGTATTTGAACACAAATAACTCCATCAAAGAAACCGTCATCCATAAAACCAGTTCTAAAAACAGGTTACTAATAAAAAACAGTTAATTTGGTTCAACTTTCCTTGATCTGCCGCTAATTTTTACCTAAATATCTACATCTACGAGAACCGTTTTTCGAAAAAAATTATTTAGAAAAAAACCATGGTTTAAAAAACAGTTTAAATCAAGTGGTTTAACCAGCCGCATATACCAGTAGGCTACTTGCTATACAAAAGGTATTTGAACGCACATCAATCAAATCTATCTTCCATGGAGACTGTTCTAGATAGTATTGTTTCGTTAAAAAAAGCGTTAGTTTAAATGAACGTTTGTCAAAAAACACTTGACCAACCAATTAACTTGTCTTGTTCTGCTGTCAACATTTTCTGAATCTGTACATTAATAAAACGAATTTAAAACCAATTTGAAAAACATTATTGCATTTGTTCATAAGAAACATGGCATCATTAAGAAACCACACACGATTACTCAATGAATTTGTTTTGTTCTGCTGGCAAATTATTTCAAATATCCACATCAATAAAACCATATTTGAAAACATGGGTTTTCTCAATGAAAACAACCTAAACCACCGGACCCGGATGCACTTTCAAATAGTCTCCTGAGGTATTTATTGACAAATATTTATGTTTTTTATACTATTATCAAATTATCTTTGAAATAAGACACGTAAAGATGTATAAAATGTCAATTAAACTCGTTTCAATGTACTAAAATCCAACATCCAATGACAATTGGGTCTAATTCTAAAAACACCCATAAAAAACCTAATAAAGATGTTTTTTTTGCAAAAAACGTTTTTTTGTATCACTAGTGCGGTCACGTCGGACAAAAATCACCACTCCACTTACTGTCGTAAATTGGCGAATATATCAACAGGTGATAAATTAGGAGAAATACACAAGTTCCACTGATTAAAAAACACAAAATAAAACCGATGCATGTTTCTTTTCTGATAAGATTTGAGTAAAACCATTTCACTATGACTGAAGTCAAGAAATTTTTATATCTGCATGTCGACAAAATATAGGTCTGTCAAGTTGTAGAGTCGCCCAAACAACATTGTACCTTGCCTCATCGAGTGGTCGAGAAAAGTACTCGAGTCGTCGTCGTGTATGATTCGAATTCGCTACATATCGCAGGACAAGACAAAAAAGCACACACACACGCACACAAACAAGTACACACTGAGAGAACATTGAAAAATCATCAGCGGTTGGTGTCGAATCTAGAAATATCGGGCGACACTGACGAAAACGTGCTGCGTGGATAAAAGGGCGCACACCCTCAAAGGATAAGGTTTGGGAGCATGCAAAGGAGAGGAATGCCACACCAGTAGCATACGTGCACATGCAGACGCGCATACAACCGCGCGTAGTAAAGCACGTGTCACCCAGCAAAGTTACTGCGCATGCGAATAATAGGGCCAACTGCCAATCCATTCAAAAACGTCAAACGAATGCCAACACTGTGATGACAAACATTGCTTAATCACCCAATTAAAATCAGGCGAGTACAAACACGAACACACACATTAATACATGTGCACACATGTACTTGTGGCTAATATGGTTGCTGTGCATGCATAACCTGGATAAACAATTAAACAAACACGCGGTTAAGGGCATTTATATGTATCCATATATGTATAGTATGTCTAGGTGACGTTGGCTAAGCTAAGCAGGAATTTGAAATATGAAAACCGTTTGAAACTGTAAACATAGCCCAGGGACGGACAGGATTTCAGAGTGAGGGCCAAATGTGATATTTCAGAGTGAGGCCAAATGTGATATTTGAAAAGTGAAAAGCCAAACCTCAGAATTACCATTTCTGTATAAATGGACGACTTATAAAGAACATTTGCTTCTTCAAGGTAGATGTTATCTTTGCAATTTATATTCGTTGGTGTTGTTTGTTTATACATGTTCATTTTCAGTCTCGTAAAGTATAGTATATGGATGCATACATGAGTGTGCGCGTGTATGGGACTGTTTCAGTATATATATGTCTAGTATATATATATATATATATATATATATATATATATATATATATATATATGGGCGCATGTATGAATGTGAATAAATTTATGTATTACTCACAAGTATTCGCACCATGATAAGCGAACGTTTTGTATGGATGACTACACTTCATTGATTGATTACATTGCGTTGAACAAAACAGTCAAAGCAAGAAAATGAGGTATATCAGCAATGAAGAAACGATATAACGATGCATCAACACACATACACCATAAATAATAATACTGTGAATTAAATAAAAAATCAAGTGTATTTACTTTTTTAAGACAAACATTCATTGTAACTTTTGTACATTTACTGGGTGGTCGGCCGGTGGGATTACAATATTCTAGCAGACTGGCGGGTCTGGTGTGACCAACGCCTCATCGCGTCTCACGCTCGATTCTGGCAAATCGCAGGCATATAGCGGAATTTCGATGCATACTTTTCTACGCCAAATTATAATAACCAGAAACCGCCACAGCTAAATAAGGCATCAACTCACCAAACGAAAAACAGGAATATTGTATCTGATTACCTTGGTTTTAAATAACACATACCAAAAACTTCACTTAAAAGTGTATTCAAACGACTAAAACGCCTCATAAATACTTTGTAACAACAACGCCGTTAAAACTTGCAAACAAAACGAAACGAATTACTAGCACACAACCTCGCTACCGTTTGCTAAGCACTGTGCTCAAGCTAAACCCCACTGATCACCTCAAACCATAGGCGAAAAACCAACACTGGAATAGCCAACACGAAGCTCGTTCATTGTGACTGACTAAATCGCGTGACTAGCAGTGACTGCACGCCTCCAAGGAGTTGACTCATGTGAGTATCGGACACACCGTCCGCTGAACTCGCAACAAAATCTCACGATAAACAACACACGAACAGAAACACCGTAAAACACGAACACATCGATAAAAAGCGAAAACATACTGAACTTCCCCTCTCATCAGCTGAAATAGAAACGACACAGAAAAACAAATCCAACAATGGAAAACCGAACACTGAAACACAAAAACAAAACTCAATTCTTAAAAAGCAACGGCTGCGCCAAAAACGTTCTTGTGAATTTTGTTTGACTATACAGTAACACAAACATAATTTCGAGCACACACATATACAATATCAATATCATTCATCAATATCTTGACTAGACAAAAACACAGCGATTGTCACAGAAAAGCACCAGCCAGCACGATCGGCCACGATACAGCCGCCCAGAATACACGCAACACACAACCAACTCCCTCCCTCCCTCATACCCTACACTCGTTAACAGTGCAGACTACATCACAAACACACCCTCACACACACACACACACACACATATATATACATTTCAAAACATATCGGATATACAAATTGAATATGTGTCAAATTGAAGATTCAACACGCGGCTCAGAGATGCACGTGCGACAGTGGCGGTGTGTCGGGCGTGTGGCGCGCAATCAAGAGACGAACACGCCGCACCCGCTCACCAATGGCCGCGCGCAGTGACGTCACACGCTGCTGACACCGCTGCGCAACCACATGCACCCGTCACACATACACACACACACACACACACACACACACACATACACACACTTAAAGCACCAAGCAACCCAGAACAAACCCATAGGCAAACGCACTGTAAAGCGAAGCGGCTGAAAAGAAGAAAAGCAAATAAAATAAAACACAATAAAAATGAAAAAAACGAATAAAAAACCCGTGAAGAAACAAAACAGCTGGCATGCGCACAAGTGATGCCGTGTCTAGTAAGCAAACAACGCCCAACAACATACAAGACAAAAAACAAGCAACATACAAGACAACACACAAACAACATACAAGACAACAAACAAACAACAGACAAGACAAAAAACAAGCAACATACAAGACAACAAACAAACAACATACAAGACAAAAAACAAACAGCAGACACGACAACAAACAAACGACAAACAAACAGCAGACAAGAGAACAAACAAACAACAGACAAGACAACAAACAAACAACATACAAGACAAAAAACAAACAAACAGCAGACACGACAACAAACAAACAACAAACAAACAACATACAAGACAACAAACAAACAACAGACAAGACAAAAAACAAGCAACATACAAGACAACAAACAAACAACATACAAGACAAAAAACAAACAACAGACAAGACAAAAAACAAACAACATACAAGGAATTACGTGTTTATGTGTGTGTTTTAAGTTTGTGTCTGCGCATCCATGCGTATGACTGTATTGTGTGTGTGTGTGTGATAAGACTCATGCAAGGAAAAAGACTGCATAGTTAGGTATCATCTTGATTTGGTCGTATTCAATATGTAAATGCTGTGCATTATTGTGTTGTAAATAACAGTCAAATAAAGTGTAGAGTAAAACAGTTTCAGATTGGTTTCTGTTCATAAATATATGTATATGTGCCTTGTATGATTGACTTGCTTGTGTGTGTGTGTGCGTGTGTATGTGACTATTTGATTGAGAGCGCATTAGACACCTACGGGTGTAAAACACATTCTCAATGTCTAACTGTACTTGACTGTGTATGTGAATGAATGTATGTGTGTATGCATGTATTGTGTGTGCGCGCGCGCTGAGGACACTTCGAAAGCAGAATCACAAAAGATAATCGAACTCCCAGCGCTGTTGTGCCCGTGCGATCTTTTGTGTGCCTCCCTAGAAATGTAATATGTGTGTGACATATAAATACTAAACAGACAGAAACATACATACATACATACATACACACACATGTGTGGTGTGTGAGTGTGGGTTTGTGTCTGTGTGTGAGTGAGTATGCTGTACCTTTATTTGTGAATACGTGGGATATTGTACATATTGTTCTCCTATGTATGTGTGTTATATATATTGTGTGTTGTTTATTTGTGGAGAAATGTGGTTGTATACTAATAAATATGTTTACGTGTCTGCTAAGAAGCCAGCTATGTCTGGCTTGGCAGACTGTGCCTAGATGTATTTACTTTGCTTTCTTTATTGTTCTGTGTTGTATGACAATAAATAAACAAACAAACAAACAAACACATACACACGGGTACTGTATAGTCACACAGTAGTGCTTAGTGGTGAGATGACGGTGAGTTTAGCGAGAGCACCACACAAACCACAGACCCAGCGGCCTGACAAGTTATATCCTGCACAATTATCACACCGAAACACTGCACGAGAAAGGGCACACATAAGACCAGCCATTTAACCAAAGCCAACCATTAATATCCAAATACAAGTCCCACCAAATGAAAACAACATAAAACACCTTACCTTAAACGAGAATCGAACCCGGTACACCCGCGTATAAACATATGCTCAAGCTACTCGACCACTTAACAGTGACACAATTGTAAGTCCTTATTGACCCTATATGTGTACGAAAAGAGCTCACCTGATGCGCATTCACAGCTGACGGCACGTGCTCAGTGAAATCTCGCTGTTGCGCCAGCTCTCGCAGTTCGTCTTCACCGCTCGCTATCTGAACACGAAACCGCGCAATATCCTACCAACACACACGCACGTACAGTGAAAGAAACAGAACACAAACACCGCATGAAATGTCAACGACAGGACAGAGTATGAAACACATTTTCAACGTGTAAGTGTGTAGCCATTTGCTAGTGTATACAAGTGTGTGTGTGTGTGTGTTTGTGACGGCCACCTGTTGGTAGCGGTCGATTTGCGCGACGCAGTGTTTGAGAGACAGCGAGTGGATCATGGTCGCGTCGTCCATCTTATGCACGGCAACGTCCAGTTGTCTCATCTAACACACACACACACACACACACACACACACACACGCGCGCGCCAACACATGATTTTCGAAACATCAGTGAGTTAGCAATACAAACAACGGGAAAAATAACTATGCCACTTGTTATGTATGAAATTCTGCCAAAAACAGACACACACACACAAATGCAGCTCATGCCACATACGTGACGATGGTCTTTCAGAGCTAAAATATTATACTGGCGCCGATGCACGTGCGACACACGTGCCTATACACACAGCCCAATGTATTGTACTGTAATGTTTTGTACGTGCGTGTGTGTATGAGTGTGTGTGTACATGTCTGTGTATATGAATGTGTGAGTATGAGTGTGTGTGTACATGTCTGTGTATATGAATGTGTGTGTATGAGTGTGTGTGAGTACATGTCTGTGTATATGAATGTGTGAGTACATGTCTGTGTATATGAATGTGTTAATGTGCAAGTGACCTGTTGTTGCACGTCGGTTACGAGCAGATAGCGGTCATTGACCCGGACACGCAGGTCATTGACCTCGGCCGTTAACCGCTCGCATTCACACATCAATTCCTACACACACACACACACACATAAGCGTATGTATGAAAAACACAAAACTTCCACAATCACATAATTTGCCAAGTGCATACATTACGTAGCGAGAAAATTACCGCCAGTTGGCAATCATCTGTCACGTGAACGGAAGCGAGGGGGGCGCAGTCATCCCCCTCTGCCACACTGGCGTCTGGTGGTTGTATTTGTTGAAGCAGCGCCGTGTTGGAGACGAGTCGTTGTTGCAAGGTGTCACACTGCGTCACACACTGCACGACTGCATGCTCGAGCGATACCAACACTCGCACCCGCTCTCGCACCATCGCACCACAGCTGACACACACACACACACACACACCAAGACATATTAACACAATTCAACAAGCCAGCAACACCAATGACAAAACTATTGCAGACATTTCAGCCCAAAAGTGATTATAATCAATGTAATTATACATCAATAACACTAATAACGTACACCAATAACACTAAAACTAACACTAACACTAATAACAGCACAGCACTAACACTTATATACAGCACTATCACTAATAACGACAGCAGCACAATTACACTATCAAATACACACAGACACACAGTACCGCACTCAACACACAAAAATAAAAGACCACACTTTTATGTATGAGTCACGGGGCGGATACATATGCGGCACACTAGCGTCGCATAAAGAACTCATAGTAACACGACTCACCTGCGCATCTGACAGGACAGCTCATCACATCTGGCCAACTCATCGCTGCCCTGCACGAACGAAAGCTGCACAGAAAGGTCGGCCGGCGAGCTGCATGAAGGCTCCGCCTCCATATCTTCAAGCCGTCGTCCAGTCAACATCACATGACCCTCGGACAACCGCTTGAAAAAATCCTACGAACAATCAACCATACACACATACATGTGTGTAGGAAACAGATGACAATACGCACTTACAAACACATATAAATCAACAAACTATGAATGCATACTTCCGTTGTGAAGTTTCAGTATGATGCACCATAAACACACACACACACACACACACACACACATACATACACACACACACACACACACACACACACACACACACATACATACACACACGCGTGCGTACAAAATAGATGACAAAACCACACGGACACGCAAGCATACATACACATATACACACACACGTGTATGCATAACATCGTTGGTAAGGTTTAGTATGACACACACACACACACACACACACACACACACACACACACACACACACACACACACACACACACACACACACACACACACACGGATACAAAAGACATATAGACACAATGACGGATGGGGATCTTGCCTGAAGTTGCTGAATGTGTTGTCTGATATCGTCCAGCGAGGCGGGCACAGACAGCGGTGTGTTAGTAGTGGTAATAGCAGCAGTTGTTGATGTGGAAGATGTGCGTGAAGCTGGCGCAGTACACAGATGATCAGCACAAAGACCGGCGTGCACGCACAATGTCGAGTATTCTTCGAGAATATGACCAACTCGCTGTAGCACACGCACACACATACACATTTCGGATCCACATTACCAGATATACACAGCTTGTCAAAGTTGGCAAACACATACACAAAGTGCAAAAACATCAGCAAATCAGTGTTTCAGTGCAGAAGTGATAGATACACACACATACACACACACACACATACCAGGCGACACTGGTGAAGAGAGTGGCGGGCGGAGGTGTCGATGACTGCCACAGAAGACTGACAGTCGTGCAATTGCGACCGCCATTGCGACAAATCCACGTGCAAATGCAACTGCTCAATTTGCTCGCAAATCTCGTGCGATGTGACTAGCAGCGCATCGGTCGACTGCACCTGATCATTACGAACAAACACACACACACACACATACACACGGACGCAAGGAAACAATACAACAATTATACAAATACATGATAAGGATATATATAAATAAATATAAATGTAAAAATGCAGATGCTACTTGAGTGCCTGTGAAAACACTGAATCGAATATATTCTACGAATGAAACTCATAGAAAACAACTGTTTCTCGTAGGGATATGCAGAGGGTGGGATTTAAAGTGATGTACGAGTATAGTTTGCCTTTCCTGGCGTACAACTATTGTTATTGTCAATAAGCCCATATACAAGTGAAACTCTTCAACAAAGCACAGCACAAAGTCGTTAAAAATTATTCAAAGACAATACCTAGAAAAACGTAACAAAACGAAATATAAATACAATCTCGGAATATCGGAGACACATACATTGAATAATTCAGACGAATTCGCACAACTAACCTGACACACACACACACACACACACACACACACACACACACTACTATACAGCTGAAGCAATAAATAACAGTGTTGACCATAAAATAATATTTTGACCTTGAGGAATCCACACAGAAATTCTTCATTTTACAATGAAAAAATTCAAGTATAGAAAGTGCTCAACTTCAAAACTCCCTAAGACAAAACGAATGGAGCAAGATGAAAATCACGTGACTAAATCACTTGAATGCTCCTAGTCGACATCAAACAACATTCACCTGAAATCATCAATTAGCGTTAAACAAACCGAATGACTAATATGACCAGGGCCAGTAGTCTCCTGCGGACGGCTTATATCGCTTGCTCCACTGAGTCACACCACAAATGTCACCTGATTCATGAGCTCGGCACAAGCTCTCAACTGCTCGCTCGCACACGCTCTGTCCAGTCGCTCCGTCTCTCTCTCTTCCACACTTGCAGCATCGCTGACTGCCGACTGCTGTTGATGGCTGGCGATGAACTGCTGGACGACAGCCAGCAGCTGCTGCAACTGCTCCACCAACAGCTGCAGCTGTCGCAGTTTCTGCAGCTGCACGGCGCATCATCACACACACACACACACACACACACACACACACACACACACACACACACACACACACACACACACACACACACACACGTGCACAAACAAGCATGCAATCTTCTAGTAGATTAATGCATTGCCAGGTGACAGATTATCAACAAATTATCAACAGATAGATGACAGATTGTGTGTGTGAAGTCGAAGCACAAATATACGCAAAATAGCAATTAACATGTTGTTCATTGATAGCACATGAAAAACCCAAATTGCAGGAATCAAATGAGAAAAGAACGACGAGAAAAAGGCAGATCTTAATGAAAAATGAAAATAACAATATTAAAACATCGAGCAACAAAACAGAGACAAAAAACGATAATACAAACAAGCAACAGATAAGCGCGAATGAAAATAAATAA
This sequence comes from Sacculina carcini, assembly GCA_916048095.2. Taxonomy (NCBI): domain Eukaryota; kingdom Metazoa; phylum Arthropoda; class Thecostraca; family Sacculinidae; genus Sacculina; species Sacculina carcini. The sequence continues at coordinate 4,855,992 of OU696571.1, read as the reverse complement.
TTTCCATTCATTTTTTATTTCATCCACATGAATAAATCAATTTGGACCGAATGATCAATATGGATTGAATTGAAATGTAAATCGTTCAAGTCGAAATGCAAATGAGTCAAGTTGAAATGCTAACGGCACGGAAAGTGGGCGGTATTACTTGTTTGTCGACGCTGATCATCAACTGATGATGCCGCTCGGTCAGACTGTCGAGATCAACGAGCGGTGACGAATGCGACGTGCACTTCAACAAGTCCAGCTGCACGCGCAACTGACGCAACTTGTCCACAGCGCTCTCGTGGCTCGCCAACACCGCCTGACACACACACACACACACATACACACATACATACACATTGTGGACCAATGAGGCCTGCACATGAGGCAACAGTGACGTCAAATACGACCGAACTCGAGCCCAATGTGGGAAAACTCATGGCATACACAGTTTGGATCAACCCAGCAAGGAATCTGAACACACATACACACGTGTACGGAACAGTACTTTGTGCGAACGGAGCTGCGTTGCATTATTTGTTATCGGGCACAACGAATAGAACAACCAACATCTATAACGTCAATTTCCACGCACAGGCACAAAACACACACACAGACATACACTTCTGTTCTGCCCTGTGCTATGGAAAATTGCATTATATTTTTGTGTTCGATTACGAGCGCTGACTCGACCAATGTTTTCCATTGTATTCATGCCCTGCTTTTCTAGCCTCATTGCATTTTGTGGGTAATAAACTGTGAGCTGTGGTGAACACGCACGCACGAACGCACGCACACAAGCACGCACGCACACACGCACGCACACAAGCACGCACGGAAATGCAAGCAGCCGAAGTTCAGGCGTATATATTGGCGACCACATGAGAGGGAAGATGTGTGTGTGTGTGTGTGTGTGTGTGTGTGTGTGTGTGTGGGTGTGTGTGTGTGTGCGTGTGTTAGTGTGTGTTTATCTGGATTATGGGTGTATTTTTTGTGGGCGTCACAAATCTAAGGAAAATATTGCACAATCAGAACACTCCAGCAATTCGCTGATTTTATCAGGGCACATGTTGAGCTAATAACATGCACCGACCTTCATTCTGAATTCACTTTCTCAACAATTTTCATCAGAGACATCACTGTCTGGGGCGCCAGTAGCGAGCCTTGCTCCTGGCGTCAAATACTCGCCAGTGTGTACAGCTATTACTACCGCTGAGTCGTATGCATATCCATATAATTATATATCATTATTCATTGGAGCACAGCAGTGGTGTAGGCTATACGAGCGTGTAACCCAGCGGGGGCAAATCCTCATGATCCCGGCTGGATCGCCGCAGATCCGGCCGCCACACGGGTTATCTCGCAGTAACGGCCAGCATAGAAACTGCACTGATGCGCACACACAAAACCCGCCATGCGACACTTGGGCTAAACCATTGATACACGAACCAAACCGTTTCACTAAGCCACGCAATCAAACCCCAAACCACTCGGGCAGACGGGTACCTGGATGTGGTGGCGGTCGGCGGTGATGGTCAGCGAGGGAGCCGCTTGCTCGAGCTGCTGCTGAATGTCGGCCACACATTGCTCGCCCAGTGAAACTCGACCGTGCAGCTGTTGCACGCGCACCACAGCTGCACTCAGCGCCGCCGTCCGCTTGTCAATGCGACACGACAACTAAACAACACACACACACACACACACAAAGACATTTTCACTAACACAAATATACCAGCTTATGGGGACACATACGTAAATCATATACATAAAACACAAACATATTGGACACTCATATGCACAAACATGAAAACAAAACATATACCTAAAGTAATATATTCATAGAGAGAAGACACACTCACATATATATACTCACTTACATGAAAAACACTCACTCACAAGTGCTACATACATAAATGCATGCAAAACACTTAAACAAATGTACTTACCCAAACGCGCACACACTCACACACGCAAAAATACCAATACGTATACATTCATATTTATGATATGCCCCGAAGACGTAACACATTATACATAACACGTTTTATGCATAACGTGATGATCAACCTGAAAAATCAATAAATACACCATGTGTTTGCAGCCAATATTTTCATTTACCTTGTTGTAATCGTTGTGTAGCTGGTGGACAGTGTTGTCGAGCGACAGCTGATCAGCCGTGCTCAGCTGATCAGCTAGCTGCTCGCTGGCCGTCGCCATGACAACACTCAGCCGAGCATTGTGCTCAACAAACTGGGCCTGCAGCTGTTTCATCTAAACACACAAACACACACACACAAACACACCAAATTAAACCATCAAATACGGAATCCGGAATCTTCCGGAAACCGCGCTTTGTCCAATAGATAACACCTTTAATGCCTTTGTCACACGCCTGTGTATGTGTGTGCGCGCGTGTGTGTAAACACCCGGATCTGCGAGCGTGTGTGAACGTGTATGTTGAATGCATGTGTGCAATGTCACCTTGGTGCAGTTGTCGTGCATTGTCGAGAGTTCGGCGGCAGACAGTCGGCACTCGGACACACACGTGTCAGCTTCGTGCAGCCACGAGCGACACGTGGACAGCTGGTCGTCCAACTCGGCACGTGTCACGTGAATCGCCGTCACACGTGCCACACAAGCGCCCGTGTAACTCTAGTACACACACACACACACACACAACCAAACACATGCAAACAAATCCAACATGTGTACACAGCACGAAATCCCTGAGCGAAGTTCAAGATAGAGTGAGCGGACAGGGGAATTGACTGCATGGGATGTGTTGTGAGCAAGTTCGGCTGAAGTTCAGCATTGATAAGCTGCGCTGAATTTTGGCCGAACTGCATTGTTTAGCCCGGTATTAGGACGAAAAAATGCCACCGAGAAATGAAATACAAAAGAAGTTGGCATTGTGTCGATTATGCGCAATAACAAGCTGATAGAGCGAATTCACCAGTTCATTGGTTTTCAACCTTCTTCACTTCCTTCCCCGTCAATTGCCAACATTCATGCGTCTACCCTCATTTCTCTAAAAAAAACACCCAGCAAAATAGACAAATGATATGGCGAAAAGAACACCCCTGCTTAATTGCAAAAACATACAGGCATTTTCCAAATGAAATCTCAAACACAATTTAGAAATAAATAACCAGCAACAATATGTCCATGATCCATCGAAATTCTTGCCATGGTCTCCTAGCGAGCATTGTCCCACAGGTTGATAGCCACTGCGCTAGCAATTAAACAACACACTGATGCAAGTACCAATTACACAACACACAAGCCCGCGCGTACACACTCAGCAAACGCATACAACCGCCTAAAACTCACTTTTCATTAGATATCAGTTTCATACGTTGAAGTTTACTCAACATTTCGTCAAGCATTGATTTGTGCACATTCTAAGGTACAAACGCACACACACATTACATTACATTATGACATTTATATCGCGCTTTTCACCCGAGGGTCTCAAAAGCGCTCAACACTTGTACATACACTCCACACACACACTTGTACATACACTACCACACACACACACACACACACAAACACTTGTACATACACACACACACACACTTGTACATACACGCCCACACTCACACACACACACAAGATACGCACCTGTTTGTCGTTGGCAGCTTGAAGCACAGCTGATAGCAGGCAGTTGAGTTGTGGCAGCTGCTCGGGCTGACAGTCCGCAGTGACGGCGGCAGCTGCTAGCTGCAGCTGCTTCACAGACGTCTCCAGCAGCTGGTCAACGGCTGTCTTCACACTCTGCACACACGCACACATACACACCCACAAAATTACTAATATCAAGACACACATATAGTGACAATTGTCAAACTCTCACAAAACCGTGATAACTCATAGTGAAATGAAGCTATGAAGAAACTCAGGAAGATATACGCACACACATATACACACACTAGTATACACACACACACACACACACACACATACACTCACAAACTCACAGCAACAACTACTAAATGAAGCTTACTACTAACTATGGTTACGGATACTTACTACGATTGTACTGCGTTGATACTTACTGATACTGTCTTATGACACTGACACTTGATACTGTCTTATGACACTGACACAGCTGTCACTGCGTTATGATGTGTGTACAAATGTATAATGTCGGTCGAAGAGCTATGCTCGATGACCATTTATTTGCCATGTCATTTCACATGATTGTGTATTGTTTTGTGTTTTATTGTTATTTCTTTGGCAAATATATTCTAAACAAAGAAACACACACAACCGCATAGTACATACACACGAATACATACATAAAAGTACACAAAAATACATACACGCGCACATACACAAAATTCACTCATATACATACACAAAATTCACCCAAAAACACACAAACACACACACACACACACACACACACACAACACACCTGGCATTTGGCGACCACAATGTCACACTGCCGGGGACACAGCGGCAGATGACGAGGCAGGTGCTGATCCACGTTTAGTTGATCCAACTGACGACAGATGGCGCTGCTGAGCTGCTCAAACTGTTCACGTGCCGACAACGAGCGCGCCAGTGCTGCCAGACGAGCGTGCAGCGTGGCAACACTGCTGTCAACATGCTCCTGCATACAAACACACACACACACACACACATACACACTTGGTTCGTTAGCATACTGCTTCAACGCCTACATATGTCATAATTGCATTATTATTACGGATTATCAAAGTCGCAACACGCCCACAAGAGCACATAGACACAAGACACACACACACAAACAAATAACAGTATACCTTTACAGCATTTGTTTGGGAACCACCCACAGCATTGGTAATTGTATTGCGACGTGCAATGTGCAAGCGTGTGTATATAGCTAGCGGCGGCCAATTGTACCTGCACTTCTCGCATGGCCTCGCATATCCTGGCGTACTCGTCGGGCGTGATGTTCAGCCGAATCAGCTCGCTGGTGTCAGAAACAATAGCCAGCGATGCATGCTGGGCGGTGATAAAATCCTGCTTCACCGACTGACAACACACCCACCGCGGACACACACACACACACATACATACAGATAGACACATACACACAGACAACACACACACACACAAATAGATACAGACACACACACATACACATACAAACGAAACTACGAAGCCAAACAGGTGTATTCTATACAAGACAACAAAGAAAACAAAGAATCAACACACAAAGCCATGATCGCACGAGGCTAATTATTGGCAAAACCAACAATTGGCTACGTCGAATGGTCACACGAGACCAGGCCAACAATTGTCTCAAAAACCGAAGTTGCAAATGTTAAACTTTTGCAAGCCAATCGGCCTGCATTTCAGCGCCTCGCTTCTAGAAGGCACTACATTGCCATGCACTGTCACGCTGAAAATGATTCAAATAGTATAGTCAGGAGAGCGAAAAAAACCACACCGACCTATTCTGCACAACAGCTATTGGCTTGACCAATTACCAGGGTTTGAAAAAACCGTTTTTAAAAAAACAACAAAAACCATGTTTTTTTTAGAAAAAACCAAAAAAACATAGTTTTTTTGTTTATTTGGTTTTTTACACTTTGCACACACAAATCAAAAAAGGATTGTACCATGCTATTTAGTACATAGTTAAACATATATTAGTACCACTTACCAAGAGTTTTGTAAATATTTAAAAAAGATAAAAATAATATCATAAAAATGTACACACAGGATCTTGAATTTCACCTTGTAGCATCTATAGGCAACGGAAGTTTTAAACCGCTTCCAATTGCGAAAACAGTCGATTGTAAACACCCACATATGTTTGCAAAGTCCAATCCATATACCCAGTGGTCTTATTTATGAAAAACTAGTGACTAAAAATCGTTTTTTTCCATGGAGGTTAATTCATGTTTGTTTTCAGAGTAAACACAGTTTTTATTAACTCAGAGGTTTCTGAAAATAGTGTTTTTAATAGAAACTCAATTGTTTTGTCGTAAATATTTAGGATTTCTCATAAATACCAACTACAATGTTTCCCCAGCAAAAACCAAAAATGTTAATAAAAATGTTTCCCATATCGTGCAAACCCCTAAAATCATGCCAAAAAGAACTATTTATGAAGATTTAAAACTGTATTAATGAACTCATTTACTAATTCCGAAATTATTTGATCATTCCTATATGAGAAAAATCATTTCTGTCAAAAAAACAATTTTCAAAAAACCATGTTTTTTATATAAAAAACCACTTGGTTTAAACCAAACAAACCCTGGTTTAAACCAAACAAACCCTGGTTTAAACCAAACAAACCCTGCTTAAAATCATGTCAAAAAGTAATATTTATGAAGATTTAAAACTGCATTAATGAACTCTTACTAATTCTAAAAATATTTGATCATTCCTATATGAGAAAAATCATTTCTGTCAAAAAAAAACAATAAAAAAACATGTTTTTTAAAAAAAAACACTTGGTTTAAACCAAATGGTTTAAACCAAACAAACCCTGCCAATTACTGTACTCGTGTGACCACTCGTGAGCCAACTGTAGGCTTGGCAAACCATTGGCCAAGCGATTGTCCGCTGCAAGCCAACAATTGGCTTCGTGTGACAATGACTTTGGTCTCAATTAATAAGCAAGCCAAATTAACACACACACACACACACACCTCTAGTTCATCCAGCTGTTGGCCACAATTGAGCGCCGACAAATCTGGAGCAGCGGTCGAGTCGAACTTGTCGCACACTTGTCGACACTTGCGACGCGCCTGGTTCAAATGCGACTCGATGCTGGCCACGTGGTCAACGAGCCGTCGCAGAAAGTCCAGCGAATGCGCCACACGTGCGTCGAGTTCGTCTAGTTGCGCTGTAATTGCCTCAAGCTGTCGCGAAACCCCACACACACACACAAACACACACACACATACCGTTATTCTCATACTATAAAACACAAAATCATTATACATGGACTATATCAATAATTATTAATTATAATCAGTGCACTTGTTCAGAATTAGCCAAATACACTATTTCCGTATTTTAATGATAAATGCTAAACAATATTAACACTGATAGATGTGCTGAATAAAGCTGGTCTATATAATTATTTAGCTGGGGTTTTAAGCGCCATACAATGTTTTATATATGAAAACAGATCCGTTCGTTGATAAAGTACCTTACTATTATATGTATCTATGAAAAACACATAAATACACGACACACAGCAATAGTACACAACTCGCATGGCCACTCACCCAAGCTTACAAAAAAACGGTAACCGGAAGCATACCCATAAATGACAAACTAAGAGAGACCAGTCAAAAACAAAACTAAACATCCTGCATGTAGATGTATTGTAGCTCGATATAAGCGGTCAAATCGGAAAATTGATCAAACCGATTCAGCACTTCCCGAGACAAATAGGACATTTGATGACAGATTAAAACAAGCACAAGGATAGTACAAACCAAGATGAACATAAACAAAGCAGAATGAACAGGAAGATGGACACACCGGCGCTGTGAGACGCAGTGGAGGCTGGACGGTAGTCGGCATCAGCTGCTGCAGCCCCGTGGCTGTGATCAACAGCTGCTCCGCCTGCTGGCGACAGCTGCAGATGGTGTCGTCGTGCAGCCGAGCTTGCAGCTGGGACCACGTGTCCAGACGCTCGTCCAGCGAGCAGCAACAGTCCGTGTTGACCGCCTCCTGACAATCAAACAAAACCAGACAGATGCATATGAATGTACCGCCACGAGCAAACACTAACACATACACACACACATACACGCCAGTACAGACACAAATATACGTAACAACCATTGCCTTTAATAATAAAAATAATGAGTAATTCTGCAATTAATCCGAATTTCTCAGTCAGCCCATGGATATGACAGAAAGCCCGTGTAGTTCAGTTCTCTCACGGCGACGTCGGCTGCGAGGCCTTGTGTGCATGACTCGAGCGAACGCACTGCGGTGTTGAACGCGTCCAGCTGGACGTGCGCAGAACTGACAGACTCTTCCACCAGACCGCACTGCACATACAGACACACACACACACACAATACAGCCCAGTGCGACATTATGTGTTCGCTATGGCACACTAATCTAGTCGAGGGAAATGAGTGAACAAACCGAATGGAAGGTGAAGATAGACACAAGTAGAGACACAAAGAACCAGGAAACAATGCCAGTAAATATGTAGTGGCCGTTGAATATCCTTTGCTCATCCGCTGCTGAAAAAGGGTTTGTATATATTTGTGTGGGATGTCGGGACGTTCTCACACTGCAGAACAGTGGAGTAACTGGATAAGTCACCACGACTCGACCACGTCACTGGTTATAATGCACCACATGTTATCCACATGCAGGCTGAGGTCCGACCAAACAATGGAACCAAGACACCAACACATATTCTCAGTGGACACTTAAAATATCAAAACTGAAAATACGAAAAAATTAATTGATTTAAAATCTATAAACGAAAACATAAAACTAATCTTAAGATAATTCAAAATGTTGCTCCTTGAAATATCCTGAACCTCTCAATTTATGACTTGAATATCATAATTTTCCCACATCAAGCCTTCCAAGTCATCATACGTTTATCTCAGATCGAGTGTATCGCAGTCGACATCCGGCGAAAAATTATCATGTTATCAACTAGTTATATGGAATAAAATTGACAAAAAGTAAAATGTATTCAAATGAAACCTATTCAAGGAAAGAATTACATCATAGCTTTTCGATAAAGATATACAAAGTCCTTTTGATTTACATACTTAATCATATTTCTAAATAAATATATCTACCTAATTTATACAAGCGTTCACGTGTGTGTAAACTTTCAAGTGATTGCCTAATACCATGACATCAGATAAGTGATATAATAAATTACAAATTTTAGTGTCATCATTGGAATATTATAAAACTAATTGTATAATAAAATTACAGACTCCTATGTTCTAATGTAACATACTAATGCTCTTTTAAGACGTAGCAAAAGCTATTGCTTGAATATGTGAGTTGTTGTGGCTTCGTAACGTTGCGTGTATGCTAGTGTAGGTGCATAGTCGAGTGATTGCAGTGTGTGTGAGGTGCGTACTTGTGTGTGTATGACTTCATTGTGCATGTGAATTATTACCACGAGGAGTGTGCAAGATTGCAAGTGTCATGGTGGTGTTGATCTGCGTGTGTATGTGAATGTATGTGCGCGTGTGCAATTGTGTCATTGCTTTGTCCTCTGGCTTCGTTGAGGGAGTCGTATTAGGGCGTGCTTGCTGTGTGGTGTGCTTTTGTAGCCGCGCGTGGGACAGCGATGTACCACGCGCGCCTGTCTTTGAATACATATTCTGGAGCCGGACGGTAATTTGTTAGTTTTCCAATATACTGTCAACAGTTTCGAGATAGTCAACAATAAAACTGAACAGAATAGTTAAAACTGAATAGTCGCCACACGGGAAATATACGCAAAAACACCTCAACAAAGATGCCAATTGAAACACCTCAGTTCACAATGATAGATTCCTCAAGTTGCCGCTATTAAGTTTTATATCCACAAGATCAAACACTCCTGCAGACTCTCTGCCAACACACCACACTCTAAACGAACATAGCAGACAGAGGTGCTCGCAAACAGAACTCACCAACGACAACAGTTGTTGCAGAGGCGCACACAGGCGCAGCACAACTGGAACATCCGTCGTTTCTTGCATCTGCTGAACCATCTGATCGACAGAAGACACGCCCGCATCGAGAACTGGCCCGTCAACGCCTGTCTGAGCCTCCTCATTGTCGTTCTCATCTTGCGCTTGACGTCTTTGACGAGGTGACGTGGACAGTGGTGGCGGCGAGGCAGGTGACGCAATACACACACTGTCCGTTGTAACAACCGAGTAGCTGCTGTCTCCATGCTCCTCCTCGCCAGCTGAACTATCGGCCTCACCATTGACATTGCCGAGCAGCTGCAGCTGTTGGCACCGTCGCAGCTGGTCGATGACACACAGCAGCCGCGCAGCACATTCATCACGACAGCGCTGCACCCGCCGACAGCCGGTGACAGCTGTAGCGGCGGCTGGCTGAAGCGGATGAGACAGCTGTTGGTTCAGCCGCGACAGCTGCTCGTCAAGCCAATCGACCAGCTCGTCAGCCATCAACTGCAGCTGTTCGACGGCTGACAGCTGCAATTTCAGCTGATCAATGTGCAGCTGGCAACTGGCATGCAGCCGTGTAATGCGAATCAACATCTGGATTGCACAGGAAAATAGCGTGCAAATTAGGCGCATGTAGGAGAAAGTGTATGCACGTGTTTTGTGCGAGTTTATGCCTATTTGTGTTTCACTGTGTCTGTGTAGGATTGTATAGGATTGTGTGCATTCACAGAAAGTGCGCTGGAATCAGGGACCAAACGAGTTGTCAAATTATTGCTGCTTAACGACAATGCTATGCCTGATCATCTACTCGGGACATTATTCAATATGTCACGTGGAACGATGTACGTACCGCCATAGCAAGTGGTCCACTGAGATCACACAATACAAGAGACAGAAAACCCAGACGATAACAAAAACAAACGCCATTGTGTCGGCTCGCCAACACTGCTCGGCAGCGACAAACAGACATGTGCAAATAGAAAGAAACAAGCCACGAGAAGAGGAGAGCAAGAGAAAGTCAGCGTACGATATCGCCAGAGTCGCCGTGGTTGAATGCGGCCGGCGGTTGAGTGTTGCCGTCAGAATCCACACGAGTTACAGACAGCGTGTTGTTACAACAGCAGCCTGAAGATGGCACCACTGCCTCGGCGTCACACACAACAGCTGTTAGCGTTACTTGTAAGGCGGCTTTCAGACGAGAGTCCAAAGAACATATGACCTCCAGCAACGACTGAGAAAAACACATACGAGCACAGACACAAACATACGGTTGATACAGAACACACACACACACACACACACACACACACACACACACACACACACACACACACACACACACACACACACACACACATACTAATAGATAGAAAGAAAAAGCGAAATATTGGACATTTGGTTAAGCAGAAATTTGATAATGCCCATTAATTATTTCCTAACGATAAGTGCGCAACACTTGAGAAGAATGTATGTTTCATTTAAGTTTCCCACATCCAATGAGCCGGGGTTCGGAACCGCGATGTGCCAGCCAGGACAGTGAGAGACTTTGCCAATGTATATTTCACTCAAACATAACCCTGATCATCACTGTGTTGAAACACGCAAATTGTCATTGAAAATCCTAAATGACTACATTGCTTGGACATACTTTACCCGTGAGCTAAATGTCCTACATACCAATTCTTCAAATTTACAATCCTCTCCGCCACGAGAGCCAGTCGCATTAAATAAAAATGTCCACACAAACCAATGCGTCATATAATACTGAAAGCGGTGGATAAAACCGCGTACGAAGCCACCAATCAATTTCTGTTATAAAAACAACGACACTGTTAAAAAGTACTCGCAAATACCGAGCAGTAATTGAGTATACACAAGCAGCACTGCCCAGCACTATCCACCTCAAAGTGCTGGAGACGGGTGGAGACTGTTTCCACAGACAATTGGCCATAATCGGCTGGATGAGCCAGTGATTGCATCTTGGCGGCACTGGCGTCGACGTCGGCTTCAATTGCCACCATGAGAGCGTCGAATTTGTCACGACTCAAGATATGCGCGTCGAGACGCTCCTAGTTCCAACAAAACACACACCGATTCTCCGCAGAATATAAAATAGAATTAGAAAACACAACCGATCATAATTTGAGAGCTAGCCGGCGCGAGTGAGCTAAAACTCGATTGATATCATTCGGGCACAATAATGTCGAGCCTTGCTGGACCTGCTCCTGTGCTCTTTTGAAGAACCGTGTTTCGCTCTATCTGGACGTTGAACCTTAGTAATATTCTTTGTTTACTGTTTTTGATATTTTTGTTTTTGCTATGTCAGTATCACTTTTACGCATATGTTGCTTACTTAAATCTTTCATCAATTGCCCTATTAGTATGTTTTCCATAAGAAAAAAACCCAGACAGAAAAAGACAAACAGAACAGCAGAACAAAGAAAAACAGAGGCAGAAACAGTAGACAGAGACAGAGAAATAGAGACAATAGAAAACATCACACAGAATGGCGCCGCAAAATTTAATCACGAACCTTGACACGATTGGCCCTTGCTACCAGATCCTTGTGTTCGCTGTCCAACTGTTTCAGTTGGTGCCGCCAGCCGACACAACAAGGCGAGTTGTCTGGCACGTCGCTGCCGGCAAAACTGCCTGCGGGCGACGCGTCAGAGGAGCATATTAACACTTCGTGTCCAACTGTCTGTCCGTTGGATGCTGCCACGTCAGACAACGACACATGAGACGCGACATCACAGGACAGAGAAGAGTCGACACAATGGCACGATGTGTTTGATGTAGCCACACTAGCAACATCACCGGATACATTCTCTTCATCAGCTGGACTGATAGTGTCTTCCGTCAAGCCACGAACCTCATCAAGTCGGCCTCGATAGTCCGTCAGCTCAGACAATATCGTCTTCAGCAAACACACACACACACACACACACACAATCGAATACAACAATCACAAACACAATGAACAAGTGACTCAAGCATCGAAAAACTGACAATATAACTGCCAGTATGCTAACAAACTCAGTGAGATTAACATCACGTGCTAACGCTGCCGTCCCAACGAGCCTCATTGAAATACAATCCTGAGTAGAAGCAAGCGAATGTGCCCCAAACGTGTTATTATTCCATACATCATTCAGTTTGAGAAGATTGAAACAATGCCAAGTTTTGCGCAACAAATGAACAAAGCGTCACTGCGAGCCAGAAAAAACAGACATCAGCTCCAATGCAGCTCAGTCGCTCAGGCGCCGATCTCTCGCGCAAGAGGTTCCAGTTCAAATCCTGACACGTGTTCGTCCATTAATAACCCCCAATTGAGTCTACGGGTATTTACCGCTGTCATATGCGAGTATCATATAGTATCCACAGACTGCCGTGTACAGTTAAACTGCCGACAACAACAGATAACAAACCTCAATGTCGAGCTGAAGTTGCAGCGCCGACTCGCTGTCTGGCCAGTGATACTTGAGCCGGCCCTCCACGCTGGTAACGCGCTGTGACGCCAACAAGTGCAGCCTTTGAAACTCCATCACCCGCGCGTCGAAATCACACCATTTCTTATTGCACACACACACACACACACACACACATACGAAAATGATGAAAACATGCACCATAACACATCTAATGAATAACTATGCTACACTTAACTATGGTGTTGATTTTTATGAAACACAAAAATAAAGAGAAAACATTGCCACCTTCAATTGGCGTTCGACAAGAGCCAAACTATTGGAGCAAGTGCTGTCACACTGAGACAAGTGGCGCCGCAGTGTGGCCGTTCGCTCAACTAGCAGTTGATCCACCACCTGTCCAGATGGCGCCAGCGACAACGCGTCCAACTCTGCCAGCTGCTCAGCTGCCAGCGCTCGGCATTCGGCTGTCACTTTCTGGAGCACACAAAATAAACAACATACACACGTCCATGCAGCCCAAACTATCCACGAAATATATTGCATTAAACGCCAGACAGAAAATGTTTGTATTTAACAATTTGCATTCGTTTATCTTTGCTTCTAGTCACTATATCGTTTTTCTATTTTTGTTTCTAGAGATTGAATTCGGTAGAACAACTGAATTCATTCGACAGATTCAGCGCTGACATGTAAAATGGAGAATGCACGACTGCGCCCGTCAGACCTTGTCAAATATTCGTTGAAGTCCCTTTATGTTGGATATTGGCGAATATTTAGCGTGTGTGGGGGAGTTGTGTTTGATTGGATATGGAGGGAAGTTGTGTACGTGCGCGTGTGTTGGCGATGTTCCGCGCGCCTGTCGGTAAATATACATATTAATTTTTTACCTCTTAAAAGTTTGCTGGTTCAGAGTTGCATAGAATAAAAGCTGGGTGGAGGTACAGCAAATAATGGAATAAATGAGGACTTAAACACGATGATCACCAATTATATAATATTGTCATATTTGACAGCGCAACGCACGATCACAAAACAGGCGCAGTATGTGGGAAAAGTCAAACGACAGACACGACACGTCACGTCACGCTTAACAATTCTACTGCACCTCAATTCTAACAGATACAATTCAGCTATAAATTATTGAAGGCAAGTAACTTTTTTGTGTGTACACATCAAAATTCACTTTTTAGTGTTTAATAGACAATGTCAATGAGAGGCAGTTACCAAGAAAGTGACAGCAAAAAATGTGATTTTATCACCGTTTTACGTCAATGTAGACCAGTGGAACCCGCTATATAACACCAGACATCAGACACACACCGGCATCCACTAATAAAACGACTGACTCCCTCGCTACTCACCGTCCATGAGTCAAACAGAGTTCGGCCGGTGGCCGTGTCAGTGAAGGAGGTTGGTAAACGGCTGAATACGGCATGCACTTGCTGCAACCGCACCTCGGCGTGCGACAGCGCGTCAACAATACGCTCCAGCCAACTGGCACGAACCGTCAGGTCGGACAGAAACTGACAGACACACAGGCACATATACACACATAAACATGCTTCGCACATAAACATATAGAAGTACGGGAAAAGCAGCAAAATAATTAAAGAATTATATTAATAGAATTATATTTATATATATATATGTAATTTTAAATTATAGTTAAAAGGGAGACAATTTAAACCATAATCGTAATACAAGAAAAATCATGAGAAAATATCTGATGTAGACCAAAACACGCGTTACAAATTACTATTACTATATATCTCGAAACGGAATTTGTACCGTATTGAAAAATAAAAACGCAGACACATATCAGTAAATAACAAGGATGGACAAAGGCCTAAACACGCCCTCCAAATAACCCACACTTTCAACAAAAAATGGATCAAATTTAGGCGATATATCATCGACGAGTGGAAATTGCCTACAATAAAGCACGCTAACACACATGATAGTACTGCACGATGTGTAAATTAATCGGGAACTATTGATGTTTACTATTGTGTGGTTATCCACGTTATGTACCGACTCTAGCCGAATACATGCTGTTTACCACTTCCTTCATTGATTAAAAACAAAGACAGGACTATGAATCAGGTTGGAGCGAGCGAGAAATACGTTCATAATTCAAGACGATTACGTTTGTTGTAAATAAACAAACAGTACTAAAGTAGACCCAGACAACAATTAATCAAAAACGTATTTTGAAAACATCAAACACAACATAGAGTAATGAAAAAATATAGCTAATTCCGAAGACCAAATAAACTCAGCGTTTTGAGCAACAACTATATTTGGCATCCCACCCAGCCTATACTGGCGAAAACGGCTCACCTGTGAACAAAAGTCTGCCAGTTTACGACACCGCGACTCTAGTTGGTGAACATCACTGCAAATGACGCCAAAATCAGCCATGTCTGAGTCAACTTCGGCACTGACACCGTCAACATTACGACATTGCCCCTCAATAAGCCCGCATGATGGGGCAACAGTGCTCGCACCGATCAGCTGTTTCACCGACGACAATTGAAGCTGCCGAGCGTTCAACTCATCCAAAACACTCTGCCCAATGAAAAAACATTCACCGTAAACACTCAAGTCTAAACCTCATGAAATAACACGTACAAGAAAAAAATAAAACATGAAATAATGCAAAAACACATAATAAAATTTGCCCAATAAGAATGAAATGCGTCGCACCTGGACGCGCTCAATACGCAGGTTTGTAGTTTGCAAGTCGCCTTGTAGATGGCAGCACTGTTGCACGGTTGATTCAGCCGACGATAGCCAGTCGTCGACCAGACGTCGCACCGACAAGACGTGCTCAAATTGCTGCTGTTTTGCCAGCATGTCTGATTCGCGAGCCTATTGTTGAGTCATATTGACAATGTTAACCGAGTAGGATGCGTAGTTGATGGAACACATGATAATAAATTTCCATATAATTGACACAAAAATAAAATATAGAATGAAAATATGTAATTCATCAAATAATCCTAATAATAATAATAATAATAATGATATTAATAACTAATAATCAACACGAATATGTAATTGAACTTTAATTAAATGTAAATACAATATACATTTTAACTGAATTAAATTATATAATAAGCATAAAAGCAAGACATTTATTAAGCATACCATACTTATAACAGTTTCCATAATTTTAAAGCTGTATCATCCAAACAACATCAGGCTACTTACCTGGATGTCTTCGCTTGCTGTCGTGTACACAGCCTGCAACGACGCCCTCTGACGACATATTTGCGAACTATTCATTACTCCAGCCGCTGTCAACGAGTCAACCAGCATCGTCATGCGCTCCAACTGAGGTTTCTGTTCACTCAGGCTGTTGTGCAGCGCCTGAATCAGTTGCAATATAGATTGGAAACAGATTCGAATAACTCAGCAAACATGGACCCGCAAATACACTCCAGCATGACATACCCACAAGACATATATCGGCGTTTTAGCGCGCACAAAAACACCTGACAATAGTAATTTAGACAAGACGTAATCACCCAAGCATAATGCGTCCCTAATTATGAAACAAAAACTGGCCTGTTTTGGCATACACAGGCAAAATTACACATTAGGCAATGTACTGCGCTTCTCATTAATAAGGAATGATGAACACACAACCGCATGCTTTGAAATACATTGCTAATAAGAGAATTGACGCCATTTTAGAACAAATATTAACAAATCTATCATTGTCATCTGCGGCGGCCCGCATGTCCCTGCAACGACGTGTGATGCCCCGCCATGACAGCACGCACCTGCACTTGAGTCAGCCGCTCAGCGCAGTCGGCAGCTGTCGTGCAGGACGGCATCAGCTGCAGCTGTTGTTGTGCAGCTGTCACACAGGAGTCGAGTGTCGTACACAGCTGATCGAACTCGCACTGCTGGGCTAGCACAGTGCACAACAATGTCTCTGACACACAACACTTATCACGAACCTGAGTCCACGACGTCTGGTCGAACACACACACAAACATTAGCATAACTAAATACACAAACACATACACCCAAATCCACAGATATCGGTGTATTCACAATTGACATGATGGGAACAACACTTGTCTGCGAAAATAACACATCGAGACACTCCGTGCTTCACATGCCCCGTAGACAAATAGTGGATCGTTAACTTCTGAGAGCATCCTTAATAACCGTCATTCAGACATTACGGTAGATAGGAAATGATCCCATTAGACACGGCTGGAATACAGCAGCCACAGCTCTAGTACCTCTAGCGCTTCCATTTTGTCACAACTGGATGCGTCATGCCGGTCGTCCACACAGCATAGCCCACTCCAACACGACGCCACGTTGTCAATAATGACGCGCTCTGACACCGCCGGACACACACACACACACACGTTGTTAAAACCGTATTGTAATTTCGTATACGCCGCTGATGTCTAACAGAGAAACCGGCCCAGACCGATACACCAACATCCACAAACTGACAAAAAACATTAACAATGCAAATAAGTAAGCGGTGAAAGTGTAAGAGTAGAAACTGAGAGAATATTTTCGTGTATTTCTGTATGTGGGCAGATATTCTGGACGAGTGGTTGTCAAACAGTGCGAGTTTTTGCAGCCCCAAAAACAACAAACGGTATTCTACTCTAAAACCCTCACGTGTCGCTTGTTCTAATACCATTAGAAAAGCAAATATAACAGAAGAACTATTCTGAAAATTATCACGCACTTGTAACACCAATTTAAGTCAGTAGTCAAATATTATCATTTCAAGTACTCCTCTATTTAATCACTCAAAATTAAATTGTCCATATATCAATCTCTCGTGAAACTGAGAAAATATGGTCGCCCCAGTTTGATAAATTAGGTCCTGTGACCCCTAAAAGTACCATGACCTCAGGGGTTCATATAACCCACGCTGAGATAAGCTCTTCTAGTCGCCAGACCTGCACTCGATTGCTCACCTTCAGTCAGACAGCGAGCGACCTGCTCAATGGCAGCCAGTCTTTGCTGCAGCGGCTCTTCAACACAGTTCAGTTGCTGTTGCAGTCGAGACGACACGGAACTCAGCCATTCATCAGCAGCGCATGTGGCCTCAGCATACAACTTGCCAGCTGTCAATATCGCTTCTACGCGCTAATAAACACAAACACACGCACACACACACGAACACAAACATACAAACACATATATACACCAGCGTGGGCCAATAAAACAGCCATAACCAAAGCATGTGTACAAACAATTACACCACACGGATCGACATTTCTTGCTGGGAGCCGGATAACCGGAAAACAGAGCATGAGTCGCATATTCATTATTTTCAATATTTGCAAGCCAGAATGAAAGCTCTGGGAATGAAAAAAACTATGCTTGGCATTCTATGTTAATCATGTGAATGAAAAATAAATGTGAACAAAAACCATAAATAACTAACGTGTTTATTTACTTAAAAGTTGGAAAATAAGCTGCGTTAGGAAATCAGACTTAGCAGCATCATACTCATCTATCAGACTCATCAAGCAAAAAAACTAAGCAACAAAACAGGCTAGTGACATTTGTAAATTGACGTATTCCTTTGAATATATCATCAATGTTGGGATTGGTATCGCCGCAATCAATCGGGAAAAGTGCATTAAAAGGTTCATCAGTCAATCACATTCCATGTGCTGACTTCAACTACTTCAGTATTGAAAATACTCAGCTCACAGGCAGTTGTTTAAATACTGACACCATAACTGTTCTCTCATACTATCTAGCAGTCAGATTCATTGTAATACCCGCTAACACACATACAACATCAAACACAAATGAAATAATGATACAATGACAACAGAATGAACCTGAGCGCTGATACGCCTGATACTGGTAGCTAGTTTGTGAAAGACACAGTGTATTATCCGATGAAGATGAAATGGTACTTTAGACCACATGCCAGTCAGGTGGTGTTAGCACGCATAAGTATCTACGTAACTTCACAATATATCACATTAATTAATATCACAAAGTTTCGCCTTCCATACATTTTATCAAGCAAAATCAAGTATCGTCGGCGGGTCTGAGTTTGCCGACCTCTGCACTTCAATCTACAACTACACACACACACACATACACACACACACACACACACTCATCTGGCTCACTTCAATCTGATGCCGCAAGCGCTGCTCCAATTGTGTGTAGCGCTCTTCTACTTGGCGCATATCTGCCAGCACCGCAAGCGCCAGTTCGTCATCAATGACGTCATGAATGACCTGACCAATGACGTCATCAGTGAGGTCACCAGTGCCGGTGCTAGTGTCGCACTGTTCTGTGTTGGTCGTCTCGGTTGTCATATCGGCCGGCAGATTGGCAGTCGCCGGTGATGGGTGCAGCTCTGTGGCTGCGCTGGACAACAGAGAGACAAATTGCTCGCCACATACGCTGAGCTCGCTGTGCCGCGTGCGATATCTACTCACATTCATCCAACCATCCGCACACACACGCACACACACACACACACACACACACACACACACACACATCGAGACACACACACACACACACACACACACACACACATCGAGACACACACACACACACACACATCGAGACACACACACACACACACATCGAGACACACACACACACACACACACATCGAGACACACACACACACACACACACACACACACACATCGAGACACACGCAGACACGTGTAGATATACGACTTATTCCTATCACGGGCTTAAGTATATGCGATCACAGAGCACAGTGTTGCTATGCTTATATGCATAATTTAAGTTGAAAGAAAGCATCGCGAAACAAAACATCACTCAAATGTTGTATAAATCCAAATAGATACAAAATCAGAAGCATCATAAAACAATAATCAATAGCCTAAAGAAAGCGGCACGTAATCGCGAGCAGCCAAACTAGTCTAGTAGTCTCGCAAGATTTTCAAAACACGTCCTGAAAATTATTTGAGCAATAAATTGCACATAACGAGCTGCACTTAATGTGATATACTGCAGTACTGTACTGCTAAATGCATGAGTATATTGGCGTTATGCTGCTGTAGTTTGTTTCAATTTTGATCGATTTAATTTTAATTGTTTGAGTGTTATTGGAGCTTGCCTGTTTGCCGTGTATTTCCTGATATGTTTGTTGCTTTGTTCTGAATTGATAATAAGGAACTGTGCTCCAGACTCTATGCGAGTCTTAGAGAAAATGTTCTCTCCTCACACATCAAGCATGGACGAATGCGGTCTGTGGTCATCACAGCTTGACACAGACGAGCTGAAAGAGCATGGCAGTTGAGAGTCCCGCTGCGGCAGCGCGGTCTCAACTTCGTCCATCAGCTCAGACAGACGCTCGCCACACTGACCAACACATTGCAATGGCTGCATTATCACTGACATAGTTAATTAATGACTATATGTCTCAACCTGCCAAAAACTGGTTCGTATACCGCAATCAATCATTAGCTAGAAAATGATGAGCGAGCCAAGCCATGAACACACAGTGCACATAGCTGGGAATTTAGACATCACAAACACTGAAAAAGAGCATCAGAGTTCTCGCATCACAGATTGTGAAAGAGTGTGGCGAACGATTCAACAGATTCCCCACTGTTATAAAGTGAACATAGTGACTAGACAAAAAGAAACCAAAAGTAAATGAGCTACCTGATAACAACCACCATCTGTCAATGCTATGCTTACTCTTATCAATGCTATACTTGTTCCTGTAATCGATAAACATTCTCTTTCGCCCGTTTATGCATTTGCTTTTGACAAGTGATATATATTTGAGTGATATATCAAACACCTACCGAAGAAAGCGCGCGCACGCACACGCACATACACATACACTCGAAGATAGGAGGGTTAGAAGAGACCTGAGAACAATTTATGTATGTCTTACTGGAAAATAACAATTTAAAAACCGGAAGTTGTTTGAATTTTGCAAATTTAGCAGAAATCCTAATTTTGGCCTAAAAACGCAGGATAAGAAAGCACGTTAATAAATATAGTTTCCTAAAACGAGCAATAGAAACCTTGAATAACCTTGATATAATGGAATCCCACCGATATTAATTAATCAACCAGCATGCTAAAGAGGAAAGACGACATTTGGAAGGCGGAGTCACGAGCCTCTCAATAATTACTGCCGATACAACCAGTAACAACAAACATGCGTACACGCATGGATGACTCGAGTGCGGACGCGGTAGGGAAATTTAGTGTAGAACAATGACAAGAAAGGCTGAATAAGGAGACAGGAAAGATCAGGAAACAATAAGAAACGGCCCGACATAGCTCATTTCCTATAGTATATTATTGCATGAGTACAATAGCTATACGAATACTTGAGCACACAAACATAAACACATACACACCTGGTGGACCTCGTCAACGGCTTGTTTTTGACGAGTGAGCCGGCGTTCGGCGTGCATGATCCGCGTGGCCAATGCGTCGAAATCACGTCGCACCGCGTCGAATTCGTCGCCCAGCTCGTCGCCGCTGTTGTGCTGTTTGTCTGCTGTCGAGTCGATCACGTCACGATGATGGCCGTCCTCAGACGACGCAGTGGCACACTGATTGCTGTGCTGTATCAACTGTTGCTTCAGCCGCTCGGCGTAACTGACACGCCACATCAGCACACACACACACACACACACACACACACACACACACACACAACGGCTATTAATACATTCGCCACATTGGCTTAATGAAATCACATGAATACACATGCAAATAAATTGACCGAGAATGGGAAAAACGAGAAAAAGAAGGTAAGCAACAAAAAGTCAATGACATGATGGCACGGCAGAGTGGTGGGCTGGAAACCTGAGACGTTTGGTGGCCAGTTGTAGTGTTGTGCACAAGTGTTGCACCGAGTTGACGGCATGCGCGAGTACGGCTCGACAGCGAGCTGGTGAGGCCGGCGGCCGGGCGGTGGCGGAAAACACACACGCCAGCTTATCTGCGGTGCAGCGGGTCCACTCGTCCAAATCAGCCGTCAACGTACAGTGCTGCTTGTGCTCCTGCAGAAATACACACACACATATATACATATATATACACGATATAAGATGAAGTTGAACTTCTTCAGACACAAGTATGTATTTTTTTACCACATAGTATTTTTTGTGGTGAAAAAATACATACTTGTGTCTGAAGAAGTTCAACTTCATCTTATATCATTTATCCACCAGACACGTGAGTACTCCATACATTTTGGATCTAAATATATACATACCTATATATATATACACATATATATAGTATCCAACTTACAACCGAGCTCGGTTCAGATCAATCCGCTGTAAGTCGAATTGGCTACAAGTCGAATATCATTCAGAATGAACGACACGAAAGTCACATCCTAAACGATGCATTAAATCAACCTGTTATGTTTTAAGTAGATTTGTTCTATTCAGTACTCTTATGTGCATGCTTTATACTATTTATTTCTCAACATTTTAAATTAATCTATTTATCGACATAATTTATTGCAAAGTGAGACATGTATTGAAATTGTTCATACGTGCGGGTGATCGTGAGTCGAGAAAGTAGTAAGTCAGATACTCGGTATACAAACACATTATACACACACACACACACACATACAAACGCACGAGCAAAGACAAACACCACACACACACACGCACACAAAGACAAAAGTACCACACATATACACACACGCACACAGAAAGATACAAACACCACATACATACACACACGCACACACATACACTGAATGACGCGCACAATGGAGGGATGCCTACGACCAATATAATTTGAGAAAGAGAAGGTATATATCACCGTGTTCTGACACTACATAAGTATAAGCACTGTATAAGACGTATAAGCACTGTATAAGACACACTGTACATGACGCAGTCTCAGTCAGATATATTATCATATAAAACACGCGTTAGAATGCACACGAATAGAGAAAAATAAAGGAAAGTTCAGAATTTGTTTCGCACCTATCTATTAAATATCTATTACCTATCAATTCAAATGGTGTTCACCTGAAACACTAGACAAATACCGAGGAATATTACAGCAAAAATATGTTATATTTGACTTATTGTTACAAATACACTGTACGCTTCAGTGTTTGATGAATATTTGCTTTGAAAGCTAGTTTAGTTTTGAAACCTGCCCGATTGAACTACCGTGCCCGTGACTGCGCAGGACAGGCATGTCAACCACAATGATCCAGATGATGACTACGACAACGACTGTAATGATGATCATGAAAGTAATGATAATGCTGCGACAATGGCGCTATGCTTGTGACATGACCATTGTGATGAGAAACACGATAACAGCAATAACAATAATAATTATAATAATAACGATTAGAATCCTCATTGCAAGAATGATGTAGATTAGGAAGAAAACCACAACAGCAATAGTAATAGTAATAACAACGTAAAGTCACACACTCACCAGATGCGCCACTTCTAGTCGGCGGAACACGCGCTTCACTTGCGACTGCATATGACCGTAGCTGTCGCACAGAGCCGCCACGCGCTCAGTCAATGACGCACACGATGACGTCATACCGCACGCGACAACACTGTCAGCCAGTGACGTCATCAAGTCGATCGTTGTCTGCTGCTGGTGTACCTCGCTCAATAACAACTGTATACACAAACATACATGTGTATGTGTATGTGTGTGTGTGCCTGTGCGTGGACATGTGAATGTGTGTAACAGTGTGAGTGTGCGTGCCTGTGTGTGAGTATGCGTGTGCCTATGAATGAGTTAATGTGTGTTTGAGTATGTCAGTGTGAGTGTGTATGAGTGCAATATAGTCAGTGTATGTGTGCAAGCGTGTGTGTGCCAGTCTCTCCCTGTGTGTATGTATGTGTATATATGTATGTATGTGTGTGTGTCGCCGTCGACGCACCTGCATGTTCTCGACTGCCGCCTGCTTGCCGACCAGACTGGCTGGCACGTGATCGAGAGCGGTCAACCGTGGCGCCACGTGCCGCAGCCACGTGTCACACTGGTCGCACGTGCGTGCCAGCTGCTGGCTCGTATCAGCCGCTGCCTGCCGCCGTCTGTGCAACTCGCACAGCAGCTCTCTGTAACACACACACACATACATGTGTATACATACAAGTGTGTGTGTGTGTCCTTGTGTACCACGGTGTATATCAATAAGTCTACGCAAGCTTGTGTGCGCGTGAATTCGTATTGATGTATGCGCACTGTGAAATTTAACATGCAGTTCATGTACGGGTTTTAACAAAAAAAAATTCACTGCTCTTATTAGCTCAAGATGTTTGATAATAAGCTCAACTCCAATCGAGATATTTTTATGTTGGAAGAACTTTCGTCAGAAACACGAATCTATACGTATTATTTGTGTAATTTTTTTGTAAAAGCGCCTTGTTTCGTTGTAGCGTGTTTGTTCTACAAACTGATGAAACTCAAACTATGTTTTTTCTGTTCCTCTCGCAGTTTTCTGCCTCATTTGCTTATCTTTACTTCCATTCATACAGATATTTTTCGCTCTCCGTTCTTGTTGGTCTCATGTAAATATGTTTCATCTGCCAATTTTACTCTAGGATCTTCGGGGGAATAGAGCCTACCCTACAAGTGCCGTAAAAGATGGTACGAGTACCAATGGTGCACATGTGGGGATTGTGTGGGGATTGTGTGGGGATGACACAATGCAATTGATAGAGTTCGCACTCTTCTCATTTCGTCATGTTAACTGATTTTAATAACAATAATAATTATAATAATAACAATAACAATGAAGGAATATACAAAACTAGTCACGTGCCTGTAGTTGTCCATATCCTCCTGCACAGACGCGGCTAATTGTTCCACTGCCTCGAGGCACGCACTGTCCTCGTGACCTTGACCTGAGTCGCAGCTCAGCTGGCGACACACGTCGCTGGCAGTGGACAATACGGTCTGCAAAAGATCCTCGCCACACTTCGTCTCAGATGCGCCATTCTAACACACAGCCACACGTAATATTATATTATGAGTAATATTATTCTCAGGTGCTGCGGAATATATAAGCAACATGCGAACTCCCATGTGGAACCTGAAATATCTATGTATTGCATTATACAAAGTATACGACACGATACACTCTAAATGAAAAATATTAGTGGAGATATAGATACGCGTACTAATTGCATTATTATTATTAAAAATCAGCGAATAAGCTAAACATGGAAAAAGCATGGACGCTATAAATTGCACTACACATATTTATCGTCGTTTTTGTATGTGCATGTGAACACACAGACACGTCAATCAAGCAGTACGAACAGTTCAGTTCAGAATATTCAACTAATTGATGCTAAAGAGTTCACGCGGCCTAATTTGACATATATTTAACGTCGTATCTCAATACATATAACTGGTTATAAATACTTGGCGTTTAATCAAATTTTGCCTTTCAAACTTCAGATCATAGACGTTGAATTAAATTGAAATATTGTTATTTCTTGTTGTCGGTTTTGAACAATACATATTGCAATACAAAAATCACGGAGTGTACATATAAACAATGACAAAGCACGTAAAGCCAGGTGAATCACCGGTAGGAGGTCGCCTTCACACTGCTGTTCTGCATGATACTCGAGTGCAGCTGCCTCGGCGGTCTGTCGAGCCGCAGCCAGCCACTGCATCAAGCCATCGCGAGTATCCAACAGTTGCTGTAGTTGTTGAAACAGCTGCAGCTGCCGCTGATACACTTCATCCGCCTGCTGATTGACCGACGCAAACGAGGCCAACAGCTGCGCACACAGCTGCTGATCGCCGCTGTCCACAGCAGCTTCACGCACGCTGCACTCCAGAGAAGCCAAGTTCTACAACACACAGACAGACATACACCCATACATAGATATAATAAACAAAAAGAATGAATTTCAATAATAAACACAAGACAAACAGAAAACCAACAAGAAGCACAAAACATAAAATCAAATAACTAGGTGTTAATTTGTAATAAACACACATCTGCCACATACAGATTTACACGCCCCGTAAACTAAGCGTCTGATAAAAATAAACACAGACGATGAAAAATAACATACAACACACCACCAACAACAAGAGCAACACACATATAGGTACAAATAGGAATATGAACACAATTCGCAAGCATCATTTGCATACCAAGAATAACCGAGGCACGACAGCGTTCAGTGAACAACTGTGAGTTTCACGAATGCCTCGGGCCATCGCAGTCAAAACAGCCCATCACACGCCAGTCACCCACCGTTCTGAAGGAGACCAGCTGTTTCAAGTGCGCCTTGCGACGACTGAGCACGGCCATCAGACCACCACCGCTCCAATCTGGCGCCATATTGATGCCGTTGGTGCTGATTACAGCTGATGGCCGGGCGGTGGCGGCTGACTCCAACAGCTGCAGCTGGTCGACTCGCTCGTGCAAGCTGGTCATCAGACGACTGCATGTGGTCGCGGCAGTGTCACACAGCTTGACACGCGCCTCAATGCCGCTCTGGTGCGCCAAACAAATATAACAAAACAACAACAAAAACAAATATAACGAATTAACGACGGATAAACAAGCACTGACATATAGTCCTCATTTCATAGGACACTGAATTTGCCCATTGAGACAAGATACCGCTGTATTTAACAACTGCGATGGTAATTCTACACAGACAGCATAGGAGGGTTTACGTGCCAACTGAAGGGATGGGTTCGAGAAGCAGTTACTGTCGTTTCGATTGCGAGACAGAATGTATAGCACACAAAACAAATGCTGATTCCCCAAACAGTTCAACATTAAGCGTGCACTCGCCTTGGTCTCCAACATTCGCGATACGAGCCGATCAAATGAGCTGCTGAGCTGTTTGCAGCTGCCGCGGACGGCCTCGCAGCAGCCGCTGGCTCGGACCAGCTGGTCGGCTGCGGCAGCTGCACGCCGCACCAGCTGCTGGCCAGAATTACGAGACTCCAGAAGCACCTGAACATACACGAGAAGACGGAGAAGACAGAAAACACAGGGTCAATACAGCGCACTCGGTCACTAGAGTACAATGTTACACAATCAGTAACGTTCAGATTAACACACAAGTGACAGATGAAAATGGCGGCATGGCGTTGTACGAAGATGACCAATGAGGCGGTCATTTGAGCAATAAGAGCAATAAGCAAGTAGACTATGCTAAATTATCACCCGAGGTAATTTTCAAGAGATATCAATTACAACTATTGAAAAAATTAAAACAAATAATAAAAAAAGAATTAGTAGGATGACGAATATTTATTTCATATAAAAACTGAATAAAGTACCTCAGAATTACTCGTAATTACGACACATAATAAGCACACATACAAACGTACGAACGCACGACGAATAAACGCATACATATTTGTGTAAAATCATCCGATGAAACGAGAGACAACTGAGATGCACATGACACACGATAGGATAAATATCTGCGAAAACGGTTGGTAATCGGCCAGTTGCAAATAAAATTGATATTTCCAACATCATTTTTATTGCTAACTAACTGATTCGCCAATTTGGCGGTGTATTGATATTCATCCTCTATGTGCATATGTGCACGTGTGTGTGTGTATGTGTGTGCACGTTGCACAGAAACCTGCAGAGCGCTGACACACTGCTGCAGACTATGTTTGGTGACAATTTCTGTTGCATCACTAGCGCCGCCTAGTCTGCAATCTTCTCTTTCTGCACAATCGCCAGCGTCGGCCACCAGCTGGCGCTGAGGATGCTGCAGCTGCCGCAGTCGAGCGTCGGCATCGTCCAGCCAGTGTTGGGCAGCTGCCAGCGCGGCCAGCAGCTGCTCGCACAGCTGGTCGGCAGCTGCCGTCCGCTGCACCAGGTCGCGACTCATGTTCATCAGCACCTGACCATATAATAATGATTATAATAATTACGCATTGGAGCACAGCAGTGTAAAAGGCTGTGTTCGCGTGAATTATGATCACAGCCCGGCTGGCGCACTGCAGGTCTGGCCGCCATACGGGTTATCACAGTCACGACCAGCATAGAAAATTGCACGGCTGCGCACACACGAAACCCGCCTTGCGGCAATGCATGCCGACCGAACACACATATCTGATTCCATCGGCTGGCGATGAGCGAAATATCAATTACACAACAGTATCGATAGACAAAATTGTATAACCGGCGTATAACCGGCGCCCCAGAATCAGTCTATTATGCAATCGACACACAATTAATCGATAAAAAAATCAAATGACCGAACTATCCATATTACATTGCTTTACGTTAAGACAATAATACCACGCTGTAACACTCGTGGGTCTCCAAAAGCGCTCACACACATACACATTAACACACACACGCACAGAGACGCAAAAGCAAAAACAACAGATGCACAAATATACGCACATGCACAGAAACCAAATGATTTACAATACAGGGAAATTGACATCATAAAGTGGATACAAATTGTTATTTGCTTCTTCAATACAGATCCACATACTCACTCATACCCAACAAACACACTCACAAACACACACACACACACACACACACACACAAATATACCCGAGAAAAGGTGACTGGTAGTGTACACTGAGCGCATGTGTGTGTCTCACCTGGTAGCGTGAGTCGATGTGGCGCAGCTGTTGGCTCACGTAGGGCTCGAGCGGCGATTGCAGCAGTTCGCCAGCTGCCAGCTTCAAATTGTCCAGCTCAGAGCTGAACTGAGTCTCAAGACTGACATGCAACTGCTGCTGACATAAACAAGCACGAACATGGCATGTAAGCCACGCTAAACACATATCATTCCTATTACATCCGCTGTTATAACTGTACAACCAGGCATGACATGAAACTGCTATTATTCACGCACAAAAACATAACCCGTTTCAAGGAGAAAATGATCACATTGTATACTAAGACACAGTGCAACGCCAATGCACTGAAGGAGTGCATAATAAGAGAGCTGTATCATCTAATAAGCACCAAAATACTAGTGATTGACATTTACGCGTGAACCAGCAGCTTGTTGAGAATGTATGGCGCCCCCCGCTATTTGCGCTCATCTTCAACCGGTAGACTCGAGCAGATGTGTTGCTGAACGAATCCGAGCCACAATTTGAATCGCAAACCTCTGACACAGGAGAGTTCAGCACATAAGCCAATGGGTTCATCCTGCGCTTAATGTTACAGTGCACGCATACTTAATTTGTACTATGAGCCCTCCGAAATACTGACCTGAACCAATTCACGTCTACATGAATGTAAAAGATTGGATCGAAGTGGAGACAGGGAATCCGCATCACACTTTTGATACATGCATGATGTATTAATGAAACAAATATTGATCTACATAAACACCTAATTGAGCTGATTTTTATAAATTTCTGAATCCGCCACTGTTGTATATATATATATATATATGTGTGTGTGTGTGTGTGTGTGTGTGTGTGAAAAATGTAATGCAAAACACGTAACACGTACATTTCAACATAATACCAACACACAAGAAACAACAATCATGAATGCACAACATGAATGCACATAAACACTGTTGAAAACAATCCTGAAGCTTATAGGACACGACACATAGCAGGCACAACTGAAACAGTATGTCTGTGTGTGCGTCGACAGATACTCACATGTGCATCGGCTGCCAGCTGCTGCATCAGTCGAGCATCAGCCGGCGCCAGACAGCTGAGCTTCTGCAGCTGAACATCAGCCGCCAGCAGTCCGCCAGACACGGCGTCGTAAAGCCGGCGAAACTCAGCCAGCCAGACGCCGACTTTCTGCAAGTAACTGCGCTGCTCCACAACGTCTGTATGCGAATACAGCAACACACACACACACACACACACACACACACACACACACACACACACACATACACACACACACACACACACACACACACACACACACAAGGACATAAGTACGCACACAGCCACACATGCATTCACACTCATTCGTACATGCATTCACACATATAACACACACATAAACACTCGTACACGTACATATATACATGTAGACACACAGACGCAAACAAATACACATACATACACATACATGTGCATGTATAATGTCACAGCTCATAGTTCAAAATTAAAAGCTCACAGTCCAACACACATACCACACAAGTATTTACAATGTTCTGGCAAGAAAACCATTTAGACGGAGTATGGACATTCACACGGAGTACACTGTTCATCATTCCACGTGTATATTGCTCCTTTACGGGACGAGGGCAATTGAATAATGCTGAACCCCCTCCGCACGCTCATGTCAACCATGAATCGACTAATGAGCCAACAGTGCATGTTGTGCGATTGTGTGTTCAGGCTGTTATTACGACGTTCTTGCTGATTCGTGACTCATACCATCACAAGTTTGAAATAACTGCATACTGCACCACTTGCTTGAAATGGATAAAAATGGCCTGCAATGAAAGAAAAATGACGCGCATTGACAATGGTGGAGCATGGTGATATTGAGAATGTTGCATCAAATCATCTTGGTGTGTCAAGACATAAGCTAGCTATAAGCTGAATCAAGTTGAGGATGGAGACCAGCACAATTCCACACATAAAGCCGGACCATAGTGCTCCAAGGGAAGTGACTACGGGACCGATCAGCTTCTAAAGTGTGAAGTTAAGCCAAACTATCACCGCATCGGAGTAACAAATACACGCCCATAACATCGTGACGCCGACGATTCGACACCGCTTGCAAAACTGGTTCTGGCCTTCCTAGTCGGCGTACTGCAAAAAAACCGACTCTGTTGGCTGAGATGAAGAAGAGCTTTGGATTGTGTCAAAATTACCAATTCAAGTGTGAAAATAATAAATGTGTCATTCCATGAATACTACATTGAACAGGAGATTTGTCGTGTGGACATGTACGTGGGAATTCTAACTGACATCATACGCAAGCCCACATACACACACACATTTGTATATTGTGTGTTGTTTATTTGTGGAGAAATGTGGTTGTATACTAATAAATATGTTTACGTGTCTGCTAAGAAGCCAGCTATGTCTGGCTTGGCAGACTGTGCCTAGATGTTTTTACTATGCTTACTATATTGTTCTGTGTTGTATGGCGATAAACAAACAAACACACACAAGACTGCTCAAAGCCACAGTACACGGACACACAGCCAAGATTGGCACGCACCGTGAAAAAAGCAGTCAAATTCGGCAGTGAGCGCGTCAATATCTCGCTGAATCTCGCGCCGGCCAGCCTCGCTGCTGGACGTCTGAGCGACGCCGCCCAACTGCACCACACGCTTCAACAACGCGTCTCCCTCGCCGCGCTGAACCTCAATACTCTGTCGAAATTGGCATACACACATACGCGCGCATGCGTACAGCGAAACGTAGGCGTCAACAGACACACATACACATGTATAACATGTAATATAAATAGAAATGACGATGGAAAGCCAAGGCAAAACAATATAAGTGACATAAAATATGAGAAATAAACGCCTCATTGAAGAAGGAAGCAACGAAGTCAGAGAGAAATAAAACTGATACACAATACTAGCATAGAGCGGATGCATAATTCATGCACAAACACAGCACCGGGTGGCACACGATATAGCACATTGTAATGAAACAGCAAGCGATCCTAATAGAAAATATGCCAGTCAGTCATTGTACAAGTTATTGATCGTCTAGTCATGAATAATTGAGCCGAAGTGATTGAAACAACTATATACTAACCATAAAATAAACCGGAATAAACCAAAATAAACCACAATTGCCTACAATAAGCTCAACTAAGCAGAAAGAAGAATAGTAAAGGCAGAGAGAGAGAGAGAGAGTAAAGAGGCAGAAGAGCAGTACTTGTAGAGCGGTGATGCTCGTGTCAATGGCTGATCGGTCGGCGACCACAGAGCGGGTGCGGTGCGTGGGCCTGCGGTCCTTGACGACTGACAGCCACAGCTGCAGAGCGTCGACGGCTCGCCGCCACTCACGATGCTCACCGTACTGTACGGCCCGCTGTTCGGCCAACAGCTGCCAGGATACAAACACACACACACACACACGCACATATACATACACACCATGAAATATACACAAATAAACACAGGCACACGTATGTATGAATACACTGAGATAAACACACACACACACACACACACACACACACACACACACACACACACACACACACACACACACACACACACACACACACACACACACACACACAAACACACACAAACACACACATACACATACAGCGATATACATACACACTTAGAAAATCACACACAAATAAACACACATACACGGGTACATATTTGGATTCATACACACAGATACACGGAAATACACACTGAGACGAATACAGATATATAAACACATACACACACACACACACACACAACTATATTCAGACCGGCATATACATACATGCAAGCTCCAGCTTGATTGGACCGTGTACACTTATCTATATATGCATGTGTGGGAATGTGTGTGCGGGTGTATTTGTGTCTGAGTGCGGTGATTGATCTATATGACACGCGAACAAGTATAAACATGTGTGTCTGTGCGTGTTACCTGCACTTGTCGAGCCGTGTCGTTATACTGTCGCAAAACGCCGCTCACGTGCTCAATATCGACCAGTGTGGCGACCGCACTAGAACCAGCTGCGGTATCCATCGTCACGATCGCCCGCTGCTGCTGGCAGCTGCAAGAAGCCACCAGCTGCTCGAGCAGCTGCACCAGTCGGCTCTCGTCGCCACCAGGGGCCACGCGCTGCTCCAGAGCCTGCCGCAGTCGAACAAAAACGAGATATGACGGTATAAATGAACGCGCTGTGTGTTTGTGTATGCACGTCTGCGCATGTTTGATTGATATATTCCTGTACATATTCGCATCTGTACGCTGTAAAGGATCTGCCTTCAATCTGTAAATGGTTTTTAGTGTCTGTTTGTTTGTATATGTTTGTACGCGTGCATGTGTGTGAGTGTTTGTGTACAAGTATTGAAATGACAAAACACAACAAACGGGCAAGCTACGAGCAGCAACACTACTGCTACGTATATTCCTGCACATGTTCCACAGTATGTGAACGTCCAACAACTCAACTACCAAGTGAAGTCTCTAGTGTTATATGCTCCGCCTCAAACAGATGACCTAGAACAGGTCAACTATATGCAACAACCTGTATATAGTGATGAACTGCTACGAACCAACAACGAACAGCAGTTGAACTATTTCGAGCAGCCAATGACGAACTATGCACTGCAACATAAACCACATAACTATTACGACTCACAGCTTCTGGCAAATTACCAAGGACAGGGTAACTATTTCGAGCAACCACTGGCGAGTTCTGCATATGATAACGGAGAGTACAGCCATTTCGAGCAGGTTCAGGGAATTGCTCAATCGCCCCTGACAAGTGAACAACAACTAAACACTCAAGTGGAGCCTGTGACGAGCTTTGCTTCGCCATTGACCAATAACTCAGAACAGGCCAGCTACATCCAACAATCTGCTGCTAGTTCTGAATCGCCACAAACTAGCGACCAGCAACAGTTCATCCACTAGCTCAGTGCCAGGCGAGCTGTGCTGCACCATATGCAAGTGAGCAACATAACAAGTATAGCTCACATGCTCTAGCAGGATATACACCGCCACAGGCAAGTGACCATCAGCAGTTCAACTGCTATGTGCATCCCATGGCGGGATATGAGTCTGCACAGCCGGGTAATCATCAACAATTATACTGCTACGTGTATGATCTGGCCAGATGTGATCCACCTTATGTCAGTGACCAGCAGTCAAACTCCTACTCCAGTCATACTCCTACGAATCACATAATCTGACTGGTTGAGAACCGCCACAGATAAGCCAACACCTTGAGCATTACAGTTTTAAGCAGCCTCTGGGAACGTTTCAACCTCCTCAGACAAATGTGCAACAAAAACTCCACTTCTACGTAGAGACCCTGGCAAGTTATATAATGCCAGAGACAAATTATCAGCACGTGACAGATTACCAGCAGCATTTCAACAATTTCCAGCAGCCCCAGGCGCAACTATGTTACGTCTCATGAAAGCTACGGTCAACAATTACACTGTTACGCGCAGCTTCTGGTGACTTTCACACAGCCACAGACAACTAGAATGAACAATTCAATGTTTTCCAGCAGCATGTAGCCAGTTATGACACGGTACAGATAAATGAAGCACAATTGAACCAACTGTACCAACATCTGGCTAGTGCTATTACAGATATGTGAACAATATGGCTGGGGACACACTGGGCGTTTTTGTGCCGAGCGTTTGTTTTGTCGTCGCCGCTCGAGTGGGAACACATTTGGCGTTTATTTTGCCGTCGGATAATGTGTCGTCCTCTCACCCGCTCACTCACTTGATTACAGTGTTACAGTGGTGTGTGAAGTGTACTAGTACTGCGTGTTCCCGATCATTTGAAGATAACTTGGACAGAAAACAATTCCTACGTCGTCGTCAGGCAAAGAGACGGCGAAAACAAAGACTAATTTGGGTTCATCCTATTAATCAGATGAGAGAGAATGTTGGAGTCTTCTACACACTGATTCCGGTTTGAGAGACGATGGTGTACCATACATTATATGTTATACGATATTTAATATATTTTATACAATGAATTCATTGTATACATTAACAATGTTTCAATAACAACGCGAATAATATGTTCAATAACAATTAAGGGAATTAACAACAATGAAAATATATAAATTATCAAATTTAAGAAATCAATCGTGTCGTTTACTATCTTCCAGCTAATTAAAACCAACTATCATCTTTCCACAAACAGCTGACAATTCATTCTTCATTGCAATCCTGTCTTCAAAAGCTTCTAGCCTTTCTTGAATAAGACGTATCAATAGTTCATTGTCAACCTGCTCCTCTGCAGTCACGACAATAATAAGATGAAACACGAACACTACGAACACATGATAGTCATCGGCAAGCTGCACGACAAGTGTGTATCAGCGCATTGAGTCACGGGGGTCACCACCCCGCTTGGGCGGCAAAAAAGCCGACGGCATTTTTGCCGTCGTGAAAGTAGTGACAGCGAGCGGCAACATTGCTGTCGTCGACGACAAAACAAACGCTCGGCACAAAAACGTCTGGTGTAACACTAGCATATCAGTCATGTACTGGTGTACCACTAGCCTATCAGTCATGTACTGGTGTACCACTAGCCTATCAGTCATGTACTGGTGTACCACTAGCCTATCAGTCATGTACTGGTGTACCACTAGTCTATCAGTCATGTACTGGTGTACCACTAGCCTATCAGTCATGTGCTGGTGTACCACTAGTCTATCAGTCATGTACTGGTGTACCACTAGCATATCAGTCATGTACTGGTGTACCACTAGTCTATCAGTCATGTACTGGTGTACCACTAGCATATCAGTCATGTACTGGTGTACCACTAGCATATCAGTCATGTACTGGTGTACCACTAGCATATCAGTCATGTACTGGTGTACCACTAGTCTATCAGTCATGTACTGGTGTACCACTAGCATATCAGTCATGTACTGGTGTACCACTAGTCTATCAGTCATGTACTGGTGTACCACTAACCTATCAGTCATGTACTGGTGTACCACTAGCCGCCATCTACCCGTGTTTTACCGCCGAAATAATAAACAACATTAGCCTGACTCAGCATATTGAAGTCCTTGATCTGCAGCTCCGGTTGTAGAAAACTGAGCCCAAGAAAAACCTAGAACAAATCATGGGAATTGACATAGTGTAACACGCTATTGAGAAAATATTGACTTCCAAATGTTCACTCCATCTGCAGCATTAATAAACAATAATTTCTCAACTCGTGTTATTATATTATTGCTATTATTATAATTAAAATGGGAAAATGAGCAGAACTGACATGGAGCTGTGAGAACTGAGTGCTGATTTGACAAGGATGCGAACACTGGACCTAAATGTCGTCAAGAACCAATACTGTAGAACAATATCCTAATACTGTAGAACAATATCCTAATACTGTAGAACAATATCCTAATACTGTAGAACAATATCCTAATACTGTAGAACAATATCGTAATACTGTAGAACAATATCCTAATACTGTAGAACAATATCCTAATACTGTAGAACAATATCCTAATACTATAGAACAATATCCTAATACTGTAGAACAATATCCTAATACTATAGAACAATATCCTAATACTGTAGAACAATATCCTAATACTGTAGAACAATATCCTAATACTGTAGAACAATATCGTAATACTGTAGAACAATATCCTAATACTGTAGAACAATATCGTAATACTGTAGAACAATATACTAATACTGTAGAACAATATCCTAATACTGTAGAACAATATCCTAATACTGTAGAACAATATCCTAATACTGTAGAACAATATCCTAATACTGTAGAACAATATCCTAATACTGTAGAACAATATCCTAATACTGTAGAACAATATCCTAATACTGTAGAACAATATCCTAATACTGTAGAACAATATCCTAATACTGTAGAACAATATCCTAATACTGTAGAACAATATCCTAATACTGTAGAACAATATCCTAATACTGTAGAACAATATCCTAATACTGTAGAACAATATCCAAATACTGTAGAACAATATCCTAATACTGTAGAACAATATCCTAATACTGTAGAACAATATCCTAATACTGTAGAACAATATCCTAATACTGTAGAACAATATCCTAATACTGTAGAACAATATCCTAATACTGTAGAACAATATCCTAATACTGTAGAACAATATCCTAATACTGTAGAACAATATCCTAATACTGTAGAACAATATCCTAATACTGTAGAACAATATCCTAATACTGTAGAACAATATCCTAATACTGTAGAACAATATCCAAATACTGTAGAACAATATCCTAATACTGTAGAACAATATCCTAATACTGTAGAACAATATCCTAATACTGTAGAACAATATCCTAATACTGTAGAACAATATCCTAATACTGTAGAACAATATCCTAATACTGTAGAACAATATCCAAATACTGTAGAACAATATCCTAATACTGTAGAACAATATCCTAATACTGTAGAACAATATCCTAATACTGTAGAACAATATCGTAATACTGTAGAACAATATCCTAATACTGTAGAACAATATCCTAATACTGTAGAACAATATCGTAATACTGTAGAACAATATCCTAATACTGTAGAACAATATCCTAATACTGTAGAACAATATCCTAATACTGTAAAACAATATCCCACTAGGGCAATATTTTTATTTGATTTTGGAATTTTGACATTCCGCGGATGTTGCTTCAACAATGCTCCGCCCTGTAACAAATAAATTTCAGGTGTTAAAATTTATTTAGGAAATTTGAACTATTCCCGGGCTGTGCTTTAGTTCGGCCGTTACCTTGATACCCAGTGAGCAATCCCCACCACAAACAAACACAAGACCGAACTCAGCCTGATGACGTCACTACCTTGAGCTTGTCCAGCTGCAGCCGCTTCTCGGCAGCTGTCGACTGCAAAACAGCGGCATCTGCCAGCTGCTGGCCAACAGCTGCCAACGCCTCCTGCACTCTCTCCACACCCACCAGCAGCTCCTCATACTCTTCCATTATGCGCTCGACACTCGACTGACACACAGACACACGTGCGTACGATAAAAAAGTCCATACACAAATATAATTACAATTGATTGAGCCCAACCAGAAGTAAAGCAAAAACACTGAGACATATTGTGCACGGTGATGGGAAGCTGTAGCATTATGAATATGATAATGAATGGAAAATGGTGACGCAATGATAAATGCAAATTACGACGTCATCAACATACACAACGCTACACTTTCAGTTGAATGCAATGTATTTTATGAATACCAAATTAGTTAATCAAGAAAGTGCATTAACTAATCTGCTTCCAAATTCATAAGATGCCAGCATATCGCAACGACAAACTTTGAGAGCAAGCAGCGCACATTACCTGTAACCAGTAAATATTCAATGCGCTTCCACATAAAAAAAAAACTAAACACCAAGACCACGAAGACCATTATAAAACCCCAAAATAAGAACAGTGAAAGTTCATCTAATTAAAATACATGAAATATACATCAATTTCAGGCATATGTGCACCTTCAGGGAGTTAATCTGCCCAACACAGACACTCCATCGTTCGGTGACCTCAGTCACGTGACCTTTGACCAGGTCATGACCTTGCGGTGAAGTGACGTCCAACACGACGGCACACAGGTCATTGATCTCATCCAGCAAACCATGACCTTCACCAATTTTCTCAAGTAAACACTGCACACACACACACATAAAACAACACTTTTCACCTCTTTATCGCTGGCATATGTAGTTATTTTCCTTTTGCAAAATAAACAACTTGAACATAAAAACCAACGACGCCTTTCTGGATGAAACACTACAATCTTCAACTAGTCAAGAATATAAAGGAAAACAGAAAACTTAAAAATAAGATAGTAATATAATTAATAATAAATGATAACAACACAATTTGCGGGCAAAATAAGTCTCAATTTGCCTAAACTACGAGTAGAGAACAAAAAACCTTAGATACAGTAAAAACAAAAAACATTACGCTTAACATTATTAATATACTTACTATTATTAATATTTATAGTATACGTAACTATATTTATATCTATAGTAAGTACATAACATCATTAGCATCCTATGCAACGACCTTTTAGCTATAAGTAGATAGAGAATCCTCATGATATACCTTTTCCACTGAAATGAACCTCGTAGAAAATGACGCGTCAGGTGGCTACTCTGAAGTACAAGCACGCTTCAAGAAAGCGAACAAAACTGATGAAAATACCATTGTCTTAAATACACCACCATCAAAGTTTTGAATTGATAAACATTAAATAGAAGTCCAATAAACAACAGGACGATGTCAAAGAGCCGCTTGTTGTCCATCCCCGTGCTGGACCAACAGTTCTGTCCCACTAGAATATTCTACATACGTTCAGACTGGTGCGACTGGTCTTACAGTATACTATACAGTAGTATCGTGTAAATCGCCAGATAATTACACATTTCATGACAGTTTTTGCTAAATAATGACCCTGAGCGCCACAACGGATATATAAACGCGGATACCGGGACAAATATACTCTGTAAGCCTAAAAACATATTCGCAAATACGCAAATAGTAGGAAGACTAGCCGTGTATTTTCACTGCCACTTTTGAAAAACAAAATGAAGCACTGCCAGAAGACACTGGTTGAGCTTACACACACACACACACACACACACACACACACACACACACACACACACACACACACACACACACACACACACACACACACACACACACACAAGCACGCGGTCCTCACAGGTCACGCGCGGTCATAACACCTTGCACCAGGCGTGTGGTGCCTACGATATCAAATAATACAGAGAGTAACAATGTATTGAATTATTTTTACTAACGCATAGCAATGCACACTAACACCTGTATTAAAAACGCCAATCTTTCCAACATTTGTTTCGCCTGCATTTGCATATACACAATCAAGTTACATATCCGATTACATACAAGTTACAAGTTACATATCCGAAATATGTAATTATTACATCTCTCTCTTATATTTGGGAAAATATTCCACGAAAACGGTGGTTCATTTTTACACGAGACTCATCGGTTTTGCCAGTCATATCTCGTTAATACGACAATCTCGCACAAGAAAAAAGCATGCGGACCCAATGCGTATGAAATATACCACACACAATACATATGACCTAGGTACATATAGAACACACATAAAACACAATACAATAAGCTGATTCACTGAATGCATTATCAGACACGAATGATTAATTCACTGAAAAAACGAGACCTTGAACAATATTGACGACGATTGGACATCATGCACTGTGTATATCGCATATGAGCTAACGCTGACTTCTAGTGAGCGCAAATGTAAACAGAGATCAGTTGCCATAGTAAACCTAATCAATATACCTAACGTGAACATGTATGCGGGGTAATACCACATCATGACAGCCGATCAAGTCTAAATTGAGAAAAACGTTTTATCCCGCGATAAATGACGAAGACTGATGGAAGTTTGACAACACGGGCAAATGGAGATTTTGGACATCGCAAGCTATAAAATATAAGGCTCGACCCCAGATAAACATTTTCATTGCGTTGGGAAGTTCATCAGCACCAATATTCCAAGCAAAGCGCTGCAGAAGGTAAAATTGAGCTAGTTACTTGATACAACAATGAGTTTTCTTAACACATAGTGGAAAACGAATAAGCAAAGCTAATGCTTCCAATTGATTTAAATCTAGTTATAGACAATATAAAAATGTGTGAGCTATTGTGAATAAAATGGCATATATAATCTGCTCATTCTCTCTATCCTTTTCAATTGTCATTCTACGAACAATAATATGTCCTATAATTTGTGGCTCATTGCGATCCAGCACAAGCCATGGTTCGGGATTTCAACCCCCAATGTCAACTTCCTTCTAGCCAATTCTCTACCGAGGAGCTACACATAGCACATAGATGAACATTACTTAAGTGAGTACATTGCAATATAACCTAGTGACTAGGACGCATGCAGCTTCTCAAAGGAGGAATCTTAACGCCCGTCCATTGGGATAGACAGAACGAAGCATGTGCCAATCAAAATTGAAGTTTCTATAAAAGAGATCGCACTCTAAATCAAAAGTGAGTACATCTAGCATGAAAGAGGGAAGAAGACAGAAGAGACCGCTGAATCCGTCGAAGCCATCGCTTTCTTCTATATTCCTCTCGAGTCACCTTATAGTTTACAAGTTCATCCATGTAATAAATTATAAGCGATTGTCGCACTGTATCAACCATACTGATACATTCATACAGGTGCATGTGTATTTGTGAGAAATATTCATTTTTAGAACTAACTCAAATCGGTTAAAGTTTCAAGATTTTTGACCAAAAGGCCACATTTCCCGGATTATTCATTCCACTCAAAACATAAAATTTTCTAAATTGTCACGATAAACTTGAAATACAATAATAATAAATTATGTATAATAATTTGAAACACAAACCATGCATCAGAAAGTCATCCCAGTTATATATATATATATATATATATATATATATATATATATATATATATATATACATATATATACCACATTATCTTCGTCCGTCGCCACCTGATAGCCAGACGGCTTGCTTACTTCATTTGTTGCTGCTGGAAAGTCACAACTATCCTTTTCAGCTAATTGTAGAAATAATTATCTGGTATTAGTTATTTGTTAGTCGACTTCATTAACGCCACTTCACTCGCTACGACATCATTGGCAACTTCGAGAGTGTGGATGCCGTGTGAAGCAGTCACGAAAAGTGAATATCTAGACCACTCGTAGGATTATTTTCTATAAAACTGTCACCGATGTTCAAAATACTGAACATTCTTGATGTAGTTGTTAAAAAGTCTGCCGAATTGTACTGGATGTATTAGCAGACAGATCTACACTGACGTGTCGTGCAGGGTCTTCCTTATCCTCCTTCACATGCACTGTCTGTATCATTCTAAGTCTTGTTTCCAGGTGGACGTATTTATCAAACACAATAGTCACAAGTCTTCCACTAAAATACCACAGATGTTAGGCGAAATATGATGCTTATGCCTGGGCCAACTCTGCGTCTGTACAAACGGAGGGAATTGTAGTACTATGGTATCAGTTCCTGGAGCCTCGCTGCTATAAGAAGTTTGTACTACGCCGTCATGTAGATTTAGCAAATATTGTAAAGCACCGCATTTCATATTTTTGCTCCGAGAAGAACTTATTCTGAGAAACTCGTGCTTGAAAAGGAAAATTCTTATGGCGTACACAATTTTCACCATCCATCGTGCTCGGCCGTATGCTCCACGCCGAACAAATTGGAAACTATATCTGATTTGCAGACTTTATAACTAAACACTATAAAATTACGACTGTTCAGTATTTTGAACATCGATAACAGTTTTATAGAAAATGATACTACGAGTGGTCTAGGTATTCATTTTTCGTGACTGCTTCACACGGCATCCACACTCTCGATGTTGTCAATGATTTCGCAGCGAGTGAAGTGGCGTTAATAAAGTTGACTCTAACAATGAACTAACACCAAACACATTTTCTTCTACAATTAGCTGAAAAGGATAGTTGTGACTTTCCAGCAGCAACAAATGAAGTAAGCAAGCCGTATGGCTATCAGGTGGCGACGGACGCAGATAATGTGGTATATATCTATATATATATATATATATATATATATATATATATATATATATATATATATATATATATATATATATATATATATATATATATAACTGGGATAACTTTTTGATGCATATGTTGTGTTTTAAATTATTATACATAAATTATTATTATTATATTACAAGTTTATCGTAAAAAAGTAAAAAAATTAATTTGTTTGGGTGGAATAAAAAAGTGTCACTCTAATGTGTATGCACGAGTATGCGATATGTGTTAGGATTTGTGCCACTGTTATCATGTAATTTGTCCTTATCGTTAGGTAGATACATAAATAAATAATAGACCGAAAAGCTCATCAAACAACACAAACTTTCAGTGAAACCCGATTAACCATCTATCGACAACAACCACATGCTTCTCATACTCAAATGAAACTGACATTTTCATGCCACGAACAGAATTGAGATTTGGGAAAAATCAGCAATCTAATCTCTGAGCCAGACTAGTGGACAAGGTGTTGTGACTGCTGCGATTGACTGCAGTACTTCCTTGAGTCACTATACATCATCCACCACCAGTGAGGCCGTATCTAACACAGCCGGACATTCAAAATGGCTGACGAACGAAATGCTCCAGTAGCTGTGTTCGTCATTAGCATAGCTCTAGTCGGTATACTTTCATCACTGATGCCTGTGTATGTCATCTTGAGACGACAATATCTTCGTTCAAAGATCATGTTTCAAACACTGGCAAACCTAGCAGTGGGAGAGATACTACTCCTGGTAACAGTTGTATTGAGTGTGCTCAACACAGCGTTGGGAATCAAACTGACGCCTCTTCAATGCGCAATCACGCTAACTTCAGGACAATCACTGAGCCTCAATTCTAGCGCCCTACTGCTGGCCATCAACGTGGAAAGATATGTGTCAGTGCAGTATGGTCTACGCTACTACCAGCTCATGGACAGAGTGAAGCATTTCTTCCTGTTAGCTGGCTGTTGGATGGCAACGGCCGTATATTGGCTCGTCTATTTCTGCCTGTTTTGGTTCACAGAAGACTGGTCCACGTTCAATGGCCGTTGCGCCACAAAGGAGATTATTCCAAGCTGGCTATTCAGTATTCACTATAACATTTTGATGTTAATCAACGTGCTGTCCATTGCATTCAACGTTCAAGTTAGTAGTGAAGCTGACAGACATTCAAAAGCGATTCATAAACAACGCCGTTCCGTCGGATTATCCGAAAGTGGAAAGACAATGAGCAATTACAGAGGAGTAATCATCAGCACGATCATGACACTAATGCTCGTATTGCCCGGAAATATAGTAATGATCATCGACCAGTTCACGCCAATTAACATCCGGACCAAGGAGGGAATAGTTTTTCTCACAATGATATCCTACATTATGGACGGCTGGGTAATAGGTTTTTTCAACCAAAAACTAAAAAAAGAATATTCTATGGTCCTCTTCTATCTTCCGGGAGCTTGGAGAACAATGGTATCACCACGCTGCAAAACTAGTGTCCAGAGTTCAAGCAGACACAGCTCTAAGCGACAGCAAGAGATGCAACTACAATCAGGAAAGCAAAAACCGCAGAGCAAAGAAAACGAGCCCACAATTAACACGCGGCATCAAGAAATCCAAATGAATACACGTCATCCGATTCCAAATGACAAAAATTCAAACAAATTCGAGCCCACAGATTGAGAAACAGGAAGATACAGGCGTAGTGATTCATTATACAGAACGAACAATCCACTGATTCAGCATCGACCAAATATCCCATCACGATTGGAGGAGCACGACAGAGCTGGTTCGGCTCCCGTTAAAATTTTCCATCACAACGCGGACGGCGTATTCATAGTGGAAG
Source organism: Sacculina carcini (assembly GCA_916048095.2). NCBI lineage: Eukaryota > Metazoa > Arthropoda > Thecostraca > Sacculinidae > Sacculina > Sacculina carcini. The sequence continues at coordinate 4,811,822 of OU696571.1, read as the reverse complement.
TCTACAACACACAAGGATGGAACGACACGATGAAAAGGTCGGACTGGTCATATTCCTCTGAGAGATACTGATTTCACAAATATGTTTTCCGCTATATACCTTCATTTGTGTTTAATGTGAATCGTCTGTTAGCGTTAACAAAATGGTGTGACTTTATTGCACATTGATAATCATGGAAACACTTTCACTATCTAAAACACACGCGGTAGTCGAATAACACAACGTACTGAGTGTGTCCACTGCACAATGTTTCGTGACCTCATAATACAGGAAATATAAACATTGGTAAATATGTTGAAAGAATGAAGTGATCCAATTTCTACATATTTAAATTATTCTAAATTTAATCTGAATTAATGGGTGAAATTAGTTGGCATCCCGACAAATTAATACTGTGATCTAATACTACGAATAAAACTATGATGTGAATAACGAGCTAAAACAAAATACTCCCCAAATTGAACATAAAAGGTCAATGACCATCAGACAAAAACAGCAGGCCATTTATGAAATTTTGTACAATAATAGCATTGACAGACCGGGCAAAAACACGGTTCATGAGCGATATATTGGTATTTTGAACAAGATACAAGGACTTGTTGGATGACTACATTCACAGACATAATCACAAATAACAGTCGGTTGAACTAGTGGCGGGTTCAAGAGAGATGAAACCAGCGAGAGATGAAGCCAGATGCAACGCCTGAAACTACAAACCTTTTCAGACACAGTTTCCAATGCATCCCCCACAACCACAAAATTGTCTATACAAAGATGGTATTGGCAACAAATAAAGCCGCTAATTCTTCAAATTTGACATAGCGTTCATAATGCATGCAATATAAACCAGCAAGAACAAATAGCACGTGAAAACCAGAAGTAAATACACAGCAAGAAGAGAAACGAATGTCGGTAAAATGTATCAAGTACGTAAAATATAAATGTACATAAATAGTAATGTGTGCCAATGAATATACACGAAGCCATAGACGAAAAGACCGGATGGGCAATAAATGCAACGAGCGATGGCTGACACAACAATGAAAGAGAGACAATGTGTAACATTGTCAGATGGTCGTTGACTACTAGGTAGCTCAACTACACTTGTAGAGGTTTTGTTATAGTCCTGTAGAGCAGTGCTTCTCAACCTTTTCCATGCCGTGACCCCGTTCAACAATGCGAGTTCTTGTGGCCCTCCAGAAACAAACCGTAACCTTCCTAGAAGTCCGTGCGGCCCCACACACACACATGGATCGTCGCGACGCGACTACTCTAGAGGATTTCCACCCATCACCAAAAACGCCAAGACCGTACGTACAGGTAGGATAAGCACACAAATAGACATGACCGTCGGTGGAACAAACGTACGCGTCAGACAAACACCGATATCACACTGTCGCGGTGGCTCAGACGATTGTGTGTGATTGGGTCCCTGCGGTCAGGGGATAAGAATACTGCCGCCGTACCCGCTGCGTGTCGTAAGAGGCGACTAAAAGCGGACCCTCTGCTTCTTCCTTTTGAGCAAATACTCTTAGGACCGGGAAGGGGGCGATAATTCAGCAGAGTTGGTGTCCCCCTGTAACGGCAGCTGTCTTGTGTCCTATTCTTCTTCCCGAACTAAAAAAACAGACAATTGAAATGCGATTCGTGCACCCTGAGTATGGTGACCCTTCCACTTATTCAATTTGGTTCTATGGTGCCTCAAAGCAATCCAATGGCCCACGAGAACGGCCATAAGGCCCACGTTGATAAACACTGTTGTGAGGTGTTAAAGCCACGTCCTTGCTGAACACAAGTGAAACTCGGTTAAGTCGGCTTATAACATCATACATTGCTTCTCATTAGTACAGACAAAATTGGTACTATCCTCTATTCCTCAGCTACTATGCACTCGCTGTTACGCCACTCTGCTGAGTCCTGACAAAAATCAATACAAAATATATTTACCGTATCGCCCCTAATCTCGCTATGTCACTATCGTTTGTGTATGTGCATGCATGCTTGTAATGTAGTTTCGAATAAATTTCCTTCGTGGAAATTTTTCCAAGAAGGAACAATGTTCTTTCTTGGAAAGCTGATATAACATCTGATAATTGAGTCGCTCCAGATGTATTTTTTGTTCCAAGCGACTCATTGAGAGTTTTGTATGTTCTATGTATCCGTACTAAGTATGCTGGTCTACCATCAAACAACTCAGTTGACCACAAACACATAATGAATATTCACAATATAATATTTCATTTTGCTGAGCTAAACTGCAACATTCATCATTCACTATATATGTTCCCGCCACTGACCTACACTAACATCAACAGAAATATGCGCTCCTTCTCATATATTATTATTAAATTTCAAATATTAAAAGAACCTAGTCAGCTCTAAGGTCAGCGATAAACAGCCACATGCTGGCAATCGCTGCAAAATATAGTTCAGCTACTTCTGAGATGTCGTATTCACTGGACTTATAATGGGAATATAAAACATTAAATCAAACATTATTCCATCTTGATCTCAGCGCATCGAAAATAGCTGAATAAAACACAATGTCAGTTAATTGGTAAAAAAACAATTAAATAGTTATAATGATTTTAATTTGGACGTCTTCATTTCAATTAGCAAACAAAGTTATCACTAAATTGCTCTCCCAATGCGTACAAATCGCAACTTGCCCATATCCAATCTGTATAATATAAATAAAATATATACCATATTTCAATCAATTTTATCCAGTTACAGATAGCTTGTAACTAAATTTCACATTTCATGACAAATATTCCTTAAACACAATTGAGAAAACACGTAAAAAAACCCACGACTAATATGATGTTGAGACAGTGCACGCAAACACTTAACCAACACGTGATACACACGCCCACCTTGATGCCGGACTGACGAACCGACAGCTGCTGTAGGCTCGTGACAGCTGTCGACTCGGCCAGCAGCTGCAGCTGCCCGGCGACATCGTCGATAAACAGCTGCACCGCCGACAAACACTCACAAAAGTGGCTGTGGTCGTCGACGTGTTTGTGCCATCGCTTCACACATTCCTGCACGGAAACACATGCTTGAAATTCACATCAGCAGACGCACGAAATTGTGTGCACACAAAAAACGCGCACACTAAGAAAACAAGTTTATATCCAGAACTAAGCTGACGTGAGTGCATGTGTGAGCGTATGAAAAACATGACAGCTCGACAATAACATCCCAAAATCAATTTGAAAACACGTTTAAAATTAAATCAAGGGCGAAACGAAAACATGCCAATAATGACTAGTATAATATAGTTTAGTATGTTAGGCTAAAATCTAACACCTACACTATCAGGCTTGAAATGCCTTCCATTCTCTTGGTCACGCTGTTTTCTAGCAATAACCGCCCACACAAACACAAACACAAACACACACACACACACACACACACACAAAGATCAATGAGCGCTAGGTGAGCGAATATGCCCACATGTGTGAGTGCATGTGTGTATGTATGTTTGTGTGCAAACTGACGGCCACACTCGCTGCTACCCGCCGGTACCGCACAACAATGTCCACCACGCACACACCATCCCGCTCTGTCTGATCACCGGTCACATCGGTCTGAGTGGCCGCCGACAGCTGCAGCAGCTGCTGTCCTGCGGCGCCACCAGCTGCAGCCTCGGTCAGCTCGGCGATGATGCCGCGACGCTGCTCCACCTGCTCGGCCAGCAGCTGCAGCTGGCACAGCCGGTGCTGTTTGTCGGCCAGTGAGGCGGAGGAGGGCGGCCGGTCGGCGGCACCAGTCACACAGTGCTCTGTGTGCCGCAGCCAAGCGAGCCAGTCGTTGCCGGCGGCCGCCACCACGTCGCAACGCGTCAACAGGACTGACAATGACGTCACACATTCACTATACGCACCATACAAACACACACACGTACATTAAGGCATAATCATACACGCTTGGTACTACATAATGAAGAATACGCCGAACAGCATCTCGTTATCAAGCAAACATGGGTCACATTTGCAATGTTATGGCGTCCAATACAAACTAATACATATTTGACACTTAAATTTACCATATGTGATACCTCTGCAATTCCGCTAATTACTTGATATAAATTCAAATGGTCTGAATTGTGAACCTCCCGATAAGTTCTGTTCTGTTGTCCAACTGGAGATCACAATGTCACCACAATATTTCGTACAGATCCTAGTGAAATTCAAACTATGTTCAATCTCTTCGCTTGGGGAATACAACGACCCCACGTAGTTTTTATACACAACCTACTAAAATGTAGACTATGTGTAATCTAGCCAGACAATCTTTTTACCCCGGAAAAGATTCCACCATTGAAAGTGTCCGCTTGAAATATATGTGTCTTGCCCCTTATTAACTCTTGTAGTGCTACACCTATATGACAGCTAGTATTAGAGTTAGGGTGATTTGCACACGGGATCACAACTCAATGCTAATGGCTGCACGCTTATTCATGTACACTTTCTGCAAACTGTCACGTACACGCTAAACTAAAGAACTAAAATACAAATTAAAAGCCTCAACGATGCGGTGAAAAACCAACACACACATACATATATACAGAAAGAGCCAATACGAATAACTCTGTAAAATCAACGCCTTAATTACACTTGAGCAATGTATAGACGGCGCGGATAAAACGGAATAGACAGACAATAATTGAGAAGCAAAATTTGAAAGGAACCACCCACCCGATTTGACCCAGCACAAATATACAATAGAAGTGCTTATACAACTGGGAAAAGGAACAGAGAGAGGGAGGAATGTGAAAAGAGCCGACCACACAAGCAGCGCTAACAAAGACCTCTACCAGACAGGTGAACAGAACCAGAAAAAGAAATATGAGAACAATAAGAGGTTAGAATTGGGAAGTAAATAGGTCAGTATGAAAAAACAAAATAGAAGACAAAATAATGAAATCCAACGGAAGTGCACCTGATCACTTGGCATGAGACTTCAAATATCGCCACCAGAGAAGCCCAAAGTGGGCGGAGCAAGAGATAATTGAAAAAAGACACGAAGAGGAGATCGAGAAGAAAGAGTATGATAGAACAAAGCTAGAGTATGAGAGGAGTTGCTCACTCGACATGGGTCGTCAGCGTCGTCCATTCGTGCTGTGTGTCGGCCAGCTGTTGTCGCACGTTGTCGCAGCCTGACTGACTACAGTGAAGCAGCACCGCAGTGCCGGCACTCACCACCTGCTCCACTCTCCAACTCTCTCCACTCATGCCACTCTGTAAATGCTACTCACTCGCACACACGCACATGGATTCACATAGAGACATATATACATAAGCATGCATATTTCGCTCGAGGTAACGAAATATCAACCATAACTTGAAAAACACCTCCCGATAAAACAGCACATATAATTGAACGAGACAAATGCAAAACAAGACCAATAGAGCGAAAATCAGCGATGAAACACACTCGAAACAACTATCTTCTCTGATAATGTATGATAATTTCACACAAGACCAGACGGCATGTAGGACGCACAACTACGAGCACACACACGGCCAGAATACATATACAGGATATGTCAGACACTAGATGCGCCACCTGTAGTCGCTGCAGCGCCGCCCGCAGCTCGTGGAGCCGCGCGCCCGGCCGCCACCACAACTGCAACAGTGCACGACACGCGGCCATGTGCTCCTGCGCCTCGAGCACGGCGGCCGTATAGCGCCGATGATCGTCCACAATGACCTCATGTTTGTCAACATCGCTCTGCAAACAAACGCATATATGCACGCGCACACATACACAATTACAATGGTCCGATGCAGCCTGCACTTTGGGTCTAGCAGGAACCGTAAGATCTGCTGGGATCGAGGACCTGTGTGAGGTTGAAGGATCTGTATAGATCGTGTGATCTGGTGAGATCGAGGAACCGGAGAGTGGATCGTGAGGTCAGACGTGACCGGTTTGGAGTCTGGGGAAACACCGTAGAAAAAAAACAATACACAATGTCCAAGCTGATTAGAGACAGTTGATGGCTTACCCAATACCTTACCCTTACCTTTCAATAAATAAAATATGTTTAAACTAGCAAAAATTATATTGTAATCATATATGTTGAATATTATGCACATATAAGCATTTTCACCAATAGAACATTCTTAAATACATCACAATCAAAACAAATAAGTTCATTGTTACTTGTAAGTTATTGTTAAGTTACACGTAACTTATGTATGATATTTATGAACTACCTCCCAAGTAGCTCAGTGGTTTAGGAGCTGCTCTATCGTGTCAGAGGTTCGCGGTTCGAATCCTGACCGGTTTATTTATCAACATCTCTACTTGAATATACAGCGAGTCACCGCTGTAGATGGGCACACAGCGGGAGGCTCCATATAGTCTCAACAGGCTGTTAGTGTACGTTTAAAACGTCAATAATTATACCACGATATCCCCTGTATTACCGGGATATGTCACCACAAAGGTTGAGATGCATTATTACGACAAACGCAATACTGATAGCGCAAGACAATGCCCCACAATGGTCAGAAATGGTCTCTGATCGCCGCTTATAATTACGCAGACACTCAGGCCGTGAGCACAGTGAATTGAACATAGTTGTGCTAACCTGTGCCTGATCAATCAGTTGCTTCACGTCGCCAGTCAGCTGACACACAACGACCGCTTCACACGGCGTACACTGGCTGTCACGTGACACGCAGCTGTCATTGGTGTTACTATTGTTGTCACCGACACACTCGAGACCAGGAATTAGCGCCAGCGCATGTTGACATTGTTCCAGTACCTGCGACACAAAACACACGTCCGTTTAGCGAAGAGTAATGGCGGTCTATGTATAAAGAAGCTGAGAGTATATGACATTATTTTGAGTAATAATTGCTGTTGTGAATGGAAGTGTCTCACCGCCCTGACGTAAATGTCCCCTCGTCACTGTTCTAAACCAACGCACAACTAGCCTTCTACCGCACCCTACCATCCAACTGAAAATACATGATAAAACTCAGCACAAAAAGCTGTTGTCCGCTAATTGAGTAAGATACAATACATTCGGATACGACAGACGTTATACCAGATGTATATGACAACAGGCCCTTGTTTCCATAACGTCCGCTATACCGAGTGTATATGTATCTGTATGTGTATTAGTACATTAGTACATCTGTATGTGTATCAGTTGACAGTGTGTATATGTGTATGCCTCGGTCTGACTACATCTCTGTGATGTTGTATTGTTTTCTATCGTTGTTCCATTGTATTGTTGTACTCATGTTTATATTGGTTCTTATTTTCTATTGATACAGTGCTACGCCGAGCTGTTCTGTTGATATTGTCATGTAAAGTCGTTTGTGCATATCCACTCTTTTATGAATTGTTCTCTTGTTTAAGTATGTTTGTTTGTTATGTGTTTCTTATGCTACTCTATGTGAATATTCTCTTTCTGATTCTCACTTTGTACTTGTGTATGTCGTAGTCTTGTTTTTGTCGTTTTCGCGCTAGTGACTATAGGCGCTATAACAAATACATCTTTGAATTTAATTGAATCAGCGGTCAAATAAAACCAAATGGCCACAAACATTGGTCGAGGAGTACCCTCACAACTCACCCCTCTGAGGCCCTGCACATGTCAAAACTGCCTAAAATGGCTCTTATTTTCATCTGAATTTCATCCACACTATTTACACGCTCTCGTAGTTTTATTTGAAGTGTTTGGATCAATATAATCAGATCCCCCTGACACAGCGCAGCCTCAACACAGTGCACCACTCACCGGCCGCAGCTGATGGCTGTCTGCCAGCCGCTCCCGCAACAGCTGCAGCTGATGACATTTCTCGTCGAGGGTGGCGCACAGAGGCGGCGGCGACGATGCTCGGGCCGAGGACAGCTCATTGATGCGACACCTCAGCAGGTCGCGACAAGAACAGTATTCGTCGACGCTGTGCCGCAATAAACGCACAGTCAACGCACACAATTGTTGACCGAAACAACGAACCGAGCGATATAGCAGTTTCATTTGAATTTTACTTGTGCAAGACTGAATGTATTAATAAATGAATGCATTAACAGTGGAATGTACTGGCTATGAAATATGCTGAATGTACAATTGTTTGAGAGTGAATATATAATGACAAACAATCCTTTAAAAACGCGATTAGTTAGTAATTATCCATATAATTTTCCTCGGGTAACCATCGCTCAAAGCAAATTCATTATAAGATGAAGTCAGCTCATACACCACTCCCAGTCCTAACAAACATATAACCAGGTAAATACAGGTGGTTGAATTCGTCCAGTCATCATTGAACAACGGTACAATTAGTGACAGATAAATAACGCACACACACTCATACAGTGTCACATAGGACTGCGCCCATGCACCACAAATACCCAACGGAAATAGGCGAAACGAACATGAAATACAGATCAGAGGGCAGTTAGATTTAGTTGGGTAACTAGTCACAGATGAACCAGCACCGCTTATACTAAATGACATGTAATGTGAAAGCCTTTCTTGTTGTGCGTAACAATTGGTGAATGGCTAATGCATACTGACAATTGACATATTGTGGCAAACATGGAAGCATGAAAAGCAGCAGTTTTGGAAAAATTCAGCGAAAATTGTGACATTCATATCATATGGAATATATCAACAGTCTAAATATGTATTATTATGTATTATAAGCATGACCGAAATCGATTCAATCTACATACAGTGCATGCAAAAAGAAATAATTGAATACAATTAAGAAAACACGCTAGCAAATACGAGTACAAACACATGACTGTACTATCACTAGATATAAGAGAACTTCACAAGGAAACAAACACCATAGTCACAGTTGCCATGAAACTCTCATGAGAAAACGTACTTGTGTTGCAGGGCGGCGAGACGCGAGTCGGTCAGATAAATCTCGGCACATAGCTCACTGCAGCCGTTCACCAGCTGCCGCAGCTGTTGTGCAAGCTGGCGCCCGTCAGCAGCTGCTTCTGTTAGCTGAGCAGACGTGTCCAGTGCACGACTCAGCTGCTCCAGGACAGCTGTTTTGCCCGATGCAAGCAGCTGCCGCGTAGCAGCCAGCTGCGATGGCAACTCGGCAACACACACTAAGTCAAGCTGTTACACACACACATACACACACACACTAGCCGTAGACACCCACACGGACGAACATGCACACACAGGCGCACCCTCAAGAGCATATACACCCAATGACAAATGAATACACCCACGAACATACACACAAAGATATGAATCACTTTGTGTGCCAGATACTTCTCCATGCATATTTCAAGCGCATATACCGTATATTTCGGCGTATAAGGCGACCGTCGATAAGACGAGGTACAAAATTAGAGCAAATTTGTATGCATTTATCATATATCGGTTGTATAAGACGACTGCTAAATGGATGGTAGTGAGGATGATTTATTGTATGAAAGCGAAGATGAAGCTGAAGTCGACTTGCCAGAACCAGAATGGAATCCCTACGATGATGACATCTGTGATGAATCTCGTGACGTATTCGAAAAACTTTTCAAAACAGACAGTGATGATGGAGATGAATTTGATGGGTTTTAGATATACAAATGGAGCAGGTTTGATTTTTGATATTAATGATGTTGTACTGTAATACCTACTCTTATTGAGAAGTAAAGGTGTTTGTAATCAACCATTTTTATTTACAACCAAAATGATACTGATTTTTTCATGTAAAATGAAAAATTCTGTACGCAGAATTCAAGGTCTGACTTTTATATCGGTTGTATAAGACGACCCACAACTTTTAAGGGTGATTTTTTTACTTTAAGGGTCGTCTTATACGCCGGAATATACGGTATACATAGAATAAGTTTCACACTCGGCAAGCGTGTTGAATAGAGGGCAAGAAGCAAAACAGCCCATGTAATTGAGCAGCTATAAACAGTGAAGGAAAACAAAATAAAATAATTCTACAGAAATAAAATACCACACACACACACATACAATCATACACACACACACACATAATCATACACGCATGCGCCACGATAAATTCCAACTCATATATAAAGCAGTGAAGAGAAAAATCCACACCTGAACACTGGTAATGTTGACTTTCATAGCTGACAGCTGCTTCAAACATTCTGCGTGAGCGGCGGTGAACTCCTTGTGAATGCATAAATATTGCTGCAAAGAATCAATAACATTCTGCAAACACCAGCCAATACACACACACACACACACACACACACACACATTGTCATTCTTAATATTATGTCTATTGTGCATTCAAGCAATGCTATAATATTATCACTATATAATATATGTATTTTGAATATGTGTATTTTGAATAGGCGCATATAGAATATAAGCCTATTAATATGTCGTTATATTAACATCGTAGTGTTAAATATATCAATATTATTGTGTTAGCGTGTGTTTTGTGTTGTGTTTGTGAGTGCATCGACAAGCCACTGTTTAAATGTAATGTAATACAAGTAGATACCACAACCACCACCACTACTGCATGTGCTGTCATTGCACACACACACACACACAAACACACACACACACACACATACACACATTTAAATGTGTTCAGAATGACCAACACACACACGCACATGCACACAGATAATCATACACGCATGCATACACATACGTACATCCCCACACATATACTCGTATATGCACGCATGCACGCACTCACACAAAAAGACACACACACACACAACGCGAGCTACACCCATACGTCTCTAAAGCGATCATGCGCACGCACACACACACGAATATGTGTGTATACGTGAACATACGTGTGTAAAAAATACACACACACACGCACATGTGAAGATCGCACGCAGATGAGCGACGGCGGCTCACCTGGCATGAGTTCGAGACACTAGTGGTGCGAGACGTAACAGTCAGCAATGTGCGTCGCAGTTGTCGCGCGGCCGCCACACACCGACTGCTGTTGGCCAGGCGCGGCGGCAACAACAGCTGCAGCTGCTCGGCCGGCGCCGCCAGCAAGGATACATGTTGGGCCGCGGCGTCCACGAGAGCCAACAACGCCTGAAATATACAAACACGAGCATACACACACACAGACGCATACAAACACAACTGCATGCAAACATAAACAAAAACATACAAACCTTTACACACATATACACACCCACACGTAAACATACATACACCTACACATGTGAGTATCCTTGGCCTAACTTCGTTAGCGCTCCATATGCGTGCTATATATACATTTACAAGGGTACTTTACAGCACTAAAATCAATTTTACAAGACATAAATTTGCTGAAAATGGTTGTTACAGATAACAAATCCCAACAAAAAAATGTTGATAACGATTCCGAGTAGAAACAATATGTTCCAATGAAGGCTTTGCATAGATGTGAGATTAACATATGAAGTTACTTGAGGAAAAATATGTGCATTCAAGACATTTGAGCGTACTTATTGAATGACGTATTCATGAAACTTGTGTTATATCGACGCTTTAAAACCAAGCGTGTATATAAAAATATGTCAATGTCAACTATTATATAAACATACTTCTATATAAATACCAACTATTACTGTTTAACAACTGGGTGTGTGTTGCATTGAACTTGCTGTTAATCTGGTACTCATTGTAAAACACAACCACAAGACTTTATTGCCAGAACACGACGCAATAACACACTGAACAACACTGAACGCTAAACAACACAAAGCGCTACACAGCACATGACGAACTATGGTACCATGCGACGGACATATTCCTTCATCGAAGCCTTGAGCCAACTCCACGGAAGTTCGATGGGAGTCAGGATATTACCAGTACGGTGGCAGTCGCAGAAGTCTGACATCCTCGTCTTGTTTCATCACAAACTTCAGCGATACAAGACCGTAATGTTATCAATGATAAATGACCATTACTAATGATGAATGTAGGTTGGTACACGCTTTCTGCCTGGTACTGATCGAGAAGTTGTCGGAACCAGGCGTTTGCTTGCGCTCACTTGAACGATCCTCTTTATGTTTCGAAGCGAATCACGACGTCATTAGTAATTTATACGATAACAATGAAAATTGCACCCACTGTAAAACGTTCTGATGACCTCCGCTCTTGTGCAAATCTTGGACCGGGCCTCTTTGAGTCGAAGAAACAAATTGAAATTCGTTTCATCAATATAAATAAGAGTTCTCCCTTTTGAACGCTGCTGCGAAAGCTCGTCCATGTAAGCCTATTTTCTATGATATCAGAGCGATAAATATTACCGATGTGTGCTCTGACGTTTTACAGAGCTATTAACTCCACGTCGAACCAATTTTTGTTGTGTTCACACACAAATTGACTTCACATTGTTCAATCAAGTGCTTTTTCAGTTCTCTCAGAACGATGAAAGGCTTTTTATTCGCAAGAAGATACTCTACTATATCAGGAGTTTTGCGACATGTTGAACCTCCTTTTGGCCTCGGCTCAATCTGGCCATTTCGCAGCCAGTCTGATCATTCGTATGCTGTACTCACATTGACTCTCAACGACAGAGCCACATCTCGGCCAACATGTCTCCCTCCTTTGTGTGCGTTAACAACGCCAGTTGTCAGCTGCACTCACCTTGTGGCAACACATTCTGTTAGTAATATAAGTAACATTAATTGATTACAACGTACCCCTGATAGGTAATGTCTGTCATTGACAATATGACTGACAACGGTCACCAAAATTACAATATAGATCTTCAACACAGAAACAGCAGAAATCCCAAGGATATTAACTAATCAATGCATACTAAATATTTAAATTAGTTAAACATATATATTAAGAAGTAAGCAATCTTATTCGTCATGATAATTCAAGAGGAAATTCAAATTTGGTTCCCAGAATTGTATAATATATTTCAGTTTTTTAAATTGGCGTGTAAATTGTATAGTGTGTAACAAATGGTAGGGCATTAGCTACTCCGAGTGAATAAAGAAATGGTGTATCCACAAAATGGACAAATATCAACACTCATAATTATATAATAGGTTTCCATAGCCATAATGCTTCAACGTTTCAACGGCCCACACACTCTCACATGCCAATGTCACACCATAGGCACCCAAATGCAAAAAAAAACAAATAATATTTTTTCACGTTTTAGCTAATTTGATTACTGCATGCCATTCATTGATAGACCAGCGGCAAACGTAGTGTAAGCTGAATTAATGGCGAATATAACACCCATTGAATCCTGTAAATTAGCCACAGAGAGAGCATAACGTACCTGCAAAGTCGACAATCTCTGTTGCTCATCGAGAGACAAAACACTGCAGTCTGCCAGCGATGATAACTGATCTTCAAACGAGTCCAAGTTGCACGTGACCTCGTCCAGCTGATTATGCAGTTGTTCAACAGCCGAGCCGTATTCCTGCTCACAACCATAAATGCACACATGTGAACACATGAAACCGTCGGGGCAAATGGCAAATGAGTCTGTGAGCGAGAAAGAGAGATAGTAATTCAACAAGATAGATCAACAGATAGAAGCAGAGAGAGACAGAGACAGAGTGACAGAGAAGAATAGGCGAGTACACAGAGACAGAAACATACAGAGACAAAGACAGTGACAGTCAGACACAAATGCAAAAAGGGAGAGTCATACAGCAACAGAGCCAAACAATAATAAACGTACAAAAAGAACGAAACAGCTAGACACAGATAGCGAAATAAGAAGACAAACTACAGAAACAAATACATACACAAAGAGAGATAACACCAGGCAGATATACAAAGAACATATATGTGTAAATAGTTATATATGTGGCAACAGCTCAGGGGCTCATACAAAAAGTCACTCGGCTTCCATGAGCTCCTTGCCACTACTTTCCCTGCATTTGTATTGTGTTCTTGTGTATTGATTGTGACAAAATATAGATGCATGAATGAATGAAAGAACAGGTAGATGCAGAAACGGGGAGAGAAATAGACAGACAGAATGAAGAAAAATCAAGAGAGTAGCAAACTAGATACATACAGAGAGATGGAAAATAAAACATAGTACAAAAAGAGATGAGTGTTTTATAGACATAAAAGCAGACTTTGCGACTCAGTGGCGACACAAGTGCGAAGAAACACAAGGAGATATCAGCGTACAACGAAAATCCAACATATGGGTATTTTCAATACAAAGAAAAAACCACCACAACAATAAAACCCTTAACGAATGCAAGTATATAAATTTCGTATCAGTACATACACAACCACCGTCATCAAACACGCATTTGATAACACTCTTAACTATGAGCATAGGCTTACAGCGTGATTAAATGCAAAAACCTAAAATACAAATGAGCCTGTCTAAATGCGAACCCAGACGTAGTACGCCATTAAATCTTAATAAGCAATACCGTCGGTATGAGCAAATGATCACACGATATCTGGAATATCACGATATCGAAATAGCCTCAAGAAGTATCTACACAAGCCTCAATAAAGCCCTACGTATGCAGGAGACCATGTTTTAGAGAAAACGAAGACGCAGCTTAACATGGCGATATAGGTGTCAAACACATCATATAACAATATGAATCCAATTTCTCAAGTCGTCCCGCGGTGATTCATTGATCTATTGTCTTTTAGCCTTTCCACTTGTGCATACCGCAACAAAAATGAACTCCTGGACGCAATTACCTCACAGGCCACCAGATGGCGTTGCACATCGGCCGTCAGCTGCTGCATCTTCTGAGCCTCACTCGCCAGCTGCTGATCAAGCTGCTCAGCCGCTACATCGGCTGACGACAGCAGCTGTCGCAGCTGCTGAGCGTGGGATGTGACGGCCCGCCAGGAGGGACCGCCGTTGTCAGCCAATTGCAGTGACAGTTGCTTGAGGTAATCGACAATATCGGTCAAGAGGTCGACTGAGATAGCGTGCGTTTCAACGCCGCTGTGTTCTGTATAATTCAAGTGGCGACAGCACCACAGACACAGCCAATGCACACACACATGTGCATAACACACATGCAAAGAACGCACACGTGCACACAGCAATGTAATTATTAAATGAAACTCAAATCGAAACCTGAAAATTCTCAAATCATACATTTTTTGTTTATATATTTTTGTCTTTTAATGTTCTCGAAATTTGACTCACTGTGTTTACGACCCAGTGAGATAAAAGTTATTTAGCTCAACAAAAATCAATCATACATGATAATATGACACAGCTGCTCCTGATAATTGTTCATGATTGAGGACGAATGATTCATAATTCCAATTGCTTATGATTGTTCCTTTCTCAATTGTCATACTGTCCTAAATGTCATGGCGCTATTGTACTGCTCGCTAATGCTCGGCGCGAATTTGGCACATATACTTGTTCTCATTTTGTTATTGTGGTATTGTTAGAGAGTGTGTGTGTGTGTTTGTGTGTGTGTGTGTGTGTGTGTGTTTGTGTGTGTTTGTGTGTGTTTGTGTGTGTGACAATAAATACATTTACAATTGGCAAACACACAAATAAAAAGACACACAGCACTAGCCAACCTGTGATAGTCGCAAGTCTGCTCTCAGTCTGGAGTCTGCAGTGCGCATGCGCCGACATCAGGCGATCGTGCTCGACCAGAGCATCGGCCAACAGCTGCAGCCTGTCCTGGGCAGCTGCCAGCTGAACGGCGGACGCCGACAGCTGGTCCAACAGCTGCGCGCAAGAATCGGTGACGTCCACTTCATCCTCCTGCAGCTGCTGCTGGGCCAACAGCTGCAGCTGATCGGGCGACACAGACAGCTTGTCTTGCAGTGATGACAGCTCGGCCGACACACGCTGTCGCCACGACACACACACATACATACACATACATACATACACATATGTGCTCACAGGCTGTCTTGCACATGCACACAAACTGAACACAAAAACTAAAGCAAACCCTGTGTATGCGCAAACATTGGCGTGTGTGTTTGATTGTAAGTTGATGTGTGTGAGCGAGTGTGTACACACGTTTGTGAGTGAACAGTCTGGCTTGAGTGTGGTACATACAACATACAGGCAGGCGTGTCAGTCAGCAATGCACTGAATTAGCAGCTGCTAAAGCAAGTCCATATTACACAAATTATCATTTGAAAAATTCAGCAAGTTCAATACAACCAGGTAACGTAATCGATAGCATTTGATAGCAGGTCACGTAATCAACAACACACACACACACACACACACACACACACACACACACACACACACACACACACACACACACACACACACAAACCTACATTGCCATACACACATGATCGTGAAAAAATAAATACAAGCATATATACACGAATGCGTAAGAAAACACACATACAGACACACACACACACATACCTGCAGCTTAAACAGGTTGGCCTTTGTTTCAGTGAGAGCGTTAAGTTGCGAGGGTTGCCAGGCGACGATCCGTCTGGCATCACTGAGCCACTGAGTTGCCAGTGAGATGGCGTCTGTCAATCGCTGACTTGTCTCACGACGTCTCTGCTCGTCCTGACGTCATCACCACGTCATCCAAGACGTAACGTAGTCACATTGGCACACACACACGCACACGTACACATATTCCCATTGATTCAGCATATAATATCCTGTTGAGAGTAATTATAGCACTACTGTAAGACGGTGCGAATTGATAGACTTTCCCCGAGCACCGGCAAAATAGAGAAAATACCAGAAAATAATTAACTACATATACACATATGATATAGCAGCACTTAATAAAATGAGTTATACATGGCGTATCAAATACTAGCGGATTGTAATAATGAATTTTCCAGGGTATATAATCGATAATGTTTTCAGTTATGACCGATACTTTGGGCCACAAGCAAAACTCTCCCTTATAACTTCATAATCAAGCCTCAAAAACTCAATAATAAAGACCAGTTTTCAAAACAACCTCAGACAATCTGTTAAAAAATAGTGCTACACTCATGAGTCGCGAAAAAACTAAATTACAAAGCGATTAAATCGGGAGAAATTCAGTCGTGCCACGGGTATTTCAATCTCAGAACGCGTTCCTGGATAAAATTTAACTAGCAACCATTGGTTCCGCTGCAATACATATCACAACTATTATTTTCAATATAATCAATCAAAGAAGCGAAATGGGAAAACGGCTAAAGTGATAAATTACATGACGCAATCCGCATGTACCTTGATCATTAAATGGCAGAAAAAGACAATACTATTACAATTATACACTGGAAATAAACTATTCCTCAACGGAAATATAAATGCTTACAAACACCCACAATACACACTCACAATGTGACACAACATATAATCTGTGATATAAAATATTACAGCATAATATGAACACACATAGCTAGCATAACTGGCTTGTTGAACTTCGTAAACAACGTCCAGTAATACCACTCAGTTACCCAATTACCACATTACCAGCCACTTACCCGCTGTACAGCCTCGGAACGCTGCACCACCAGCTGCCAGCTGTCCTCCAGCTGCTGCAGCTGCTGGCTGATATGACAGCAGCCGTCCGCAGCCGTGTTCAGCTGTACTTGTGCGCCTGTGCACCTCACACTGGCCAACAGCTCGTAGCCTTCACACCCTCACAAACAAACGCACACACACAACAAACAAACACACACACACACACACACACACACACACACACACACACACACACACACACACACACACACACACACATGTTTAGTTGTGTGGCATACACGTGCGCCTTGAATATTAGCACGCATGGGACAGCAAAATGTCTCCATCTAATCCGAAGGTGCAGAATGGCAGACGCGAAGGCCTGCCTTGATTATTAGGGTGACCTTTTGTTGCAAATGCAACTTTTTCATCATACACTTTGTTCATCCTGAGAAGCCCAAAAATCAATAGTTTATTGATCTGAGGTACGTATTAAAGAAATGATAAATGCAACTTTTTGTTTTTAACACTTTTTCATTTTTAAGATCAAACTATTTGGATTTAGGACAAATTTTGAACTATTAGAACAATTATTTAACACTATAAGGAAGAAGTTACGGTGAAAGTTGTACAATGCAGCATATGTTCATGTATCGTGAACATAAGCTCGATAAACATATATCTGGAAGGCGGGTGAATATTGTGTTCGTGCATGGTGCTAGATATCCTGTTTGTGCATAGCACTGCATACGGACACATAGGCACAATACAGACATATACAATATAATATAGACATAGTACTCGAATATAGACAGGTGCATTTGTGCAACAAAATTAAACTTTAATTTTTGTAAATTTTCTAAAAGCCTTAAAGCAACTAGTTAGACCAACTTAGTACTAAACTAGTTAGACAACTAGTAAGTATAATTACCGCATAATCAGATGATGATTTGTCTGAAGAACCCATTTATACCTTGTAACATTCAAGAAAATATACATTGATTGAGTCTGTCACATAACATTGTAGATATAAATGTTACTACCATATCACAGTGCGACAGACTAGACAAGCATGTGAAACACACAATCTTAACGCAACCGCGAATGCTCAAAAATAAACTAAGTAGGAACACAAACGTAAAAATCCCAAGGTGTAATGTTAAGGAGTAATATCAGTGTTATTACCATACTATTTAAAATTAGTGATATTTTAGCGAAACATTGAGTTCAACCTATTACCGCAACTATTCGCGATTTTTAGAGCATCGCATTGTCACCCTTGTCGCCAGTGAGGTGACATTTGAAGCTCATGAAGCAGGTAATCCTAGCACAAACGCAAATTTTCGTTCATACCTCATATTTAACCAGAGACCATTCAATTAGGAATACATATTTCTATAAACATACCGCAATCATCTATGTCGGTTCTTTTTTTAGACAATTAGTCAATTTCAAGTTGTGTCTAAAAGTGTATGCACAAAGATCAGGAATTAGTCAGGGGGTGAAGCGATAACACGTATTTCTTTGAGACAATTGGACATTTGGTATAGCGTAGCATTATGAGTAGGTTATCTATTTTCGAGAAAAAGTAATCTGAAAAACTAACCTAAACTACCATATGATCATTCAAAAAAGGTCTATTTTTTGGCAGTTCTGACAAGATATAATACAACAACCACTCTTATCCATCCTCTCTCCGACCTGGTACCATTTTTAAAATAAACCACCGAAAGGGAATTCACATTATTTGGTTAACATCGCAAACAGGAGCAAAACCACCAAAAAGTAATTTAAAAGTGGAAAGCTGATACAAAAGTGAAATGCACTTGCTAATTTAATTAATTTTAGTAATGGTCGCAATACTGTTCTATATATTGTTTAAGTGAGAAATGAGGCGACCCCATCAAATACACACGTGTGAGCGCACACAATGCATGTGTCAATGCCCCTGTCCTCATGTAAAGGTGGCAAGGTGTTAAGGGTGGCATGCAAGGGTATCTTGATCTTCAGTCCTGATATCTCTTCTATATCTGATATCCATCTCTTTTCATCTCTTTTCTATTATCCATCATTTTTCATCTCTTATCATCTATTTTACAGAGTGACCCAAAAAAGTGTCTCTACAAAAAACCTCGATAAAATTCACAATTTGTATTGCAATCAAACTAAACTTTGTACAAATAAACTTTAGTCTATGCCTGACATATCAGTATGACTGTGACAGTATTGACTGTGACTGAAGGTTGGTTTTTATCTTCAAACCAGAAAAGACCAATCAATTCATGCTTCGAAATTGCAACCAATGCTGTGCATTTCACGGAGTTGCATTGCATTGGCCTTTGGAGACAACCCTCTGGTGGAGTTGTCCCCCAGAAGATGTTTTTCTTTGAGTTCACATGTTCAGACAATAAAAATGAGCCTCATCAAAGAACCAAACATCGCTCAGAAAGTCTGGGTTCTCATCGATTCTGTCACAGAAATATCGACACATCACAACCAGCAAATTATTGACCCTTTGAGTATGCTGATATGGATCTCCATCATATAGGGGTACATTTGTAGATCCTGAACCAAGATCATTCGAATTGATTCCCTAGGAATTCCAAGTTCTTGGCTGCGACGGCACAATCACAAATCACACAATCATCTGTGACCAACAGAATCTCTGACAGCATCAATATTGGCCGGTGATCCAGCAGTATGGGGCCGACCTGAATTAGAAGCTCTATTGCCCTTAGCATTCAAGCTTATGACTGTTCCATGGGCCCTGAATTTATGCACCCATCTGTACATGCCCCTGTATGCTGGATAATGACGACATCCAAATCGTCTTATGAAGCGCACCTGCACATCAACCATTGACTTCGTCTCAAAGTAGGTATCTACACAAAACGTCTTTTCTTGAATTGTCCAAGTTATTTTCGAAGTTTTTCTATGCAATTCCACCTTGCAATAAATTCGCTTCATAAACCATAAAAACAAAGACAATTGGTTAAATATTAAAGATGTATGGATGTTTTTAGGAGATATACTTTTTTGGTTCACCCTGTATCCTGGTTTGGTAATACCGTTTTTGTGTCTTTTACCTGCAAAAAGTTACCTAACTCCATGGAAAAGTGATCAAATAACAAGAAAAATAACCTGACGTTAAAAGTTAACCTGACGATAAAAAAGTAACATAGAAACAAAAAAGTAATCTAACGATGAAAGTGTATCTTTTGCTGACCTAATAACTTTTTAATAATTATCGTACACAACGGGTTCATGTAGTTTTAGGTAGCTTATGAAAAAGTGACCTTTAAGTGAAAAAGAAACTTTATTAACTTTTGACAGTCGTAATTATAAGTCTAGAGATAAGTTCAGTCGGGGATTCGGTCCTTCTTTGTTCAGGAATGGTGTTTTGCGGTTGTTCTGTAAATACCAGTATAAGTATTGTTAATATAGGTATCGATATTTCACGCTCATCTCTATTATCGACGTTATTTGTAAATTAATATAGTGTCTCCTATAATTATGTATATATTATCGGTCTATATATATATTATATATATATATATATATATATATATATATTATATATTTTGATCTATTCAAAGGAAAACAAAAACTTGAAATCCAAAATTCATTGAAGTCAAACGCTATCATTTTTTTGCAAACAAACTTGATATTTTAGCGGAGTATACCAATAAATAAAGCAAGGATTTTCACGCAAATTAGATTCATGCCGAAGTTTGGGTCAATGACCTTTAGAACATTGCAGGCAAATGATATGGACAAAATGAAACCTATGTTAAGATGTGTACCAATGCTTCTATTATCGAATTCTATAGACCCGATTCGCGATTGTGGAAACACATTTATGCATTGTTGTTGTTTATTCAAGACAATGCAGTTTGTTTACTGTAGATGCAATAATACACACACAGTCACGAACAATGTGATGCAGGGAAAGTATATGCGCTACAAGTTGTAGAACGCAGCTCCTACACACTGAGCGTGAAACGGATCAGCAGGTCATTCCTGGAGGTGCCGTCACACCAGGTAAGGCAATTGGTTTATGGAACCGTGAGTTCGCCCAGAAACACGGACCCTGACAGTCGCGATGGCAAAACAAGCCGCTGCTACCATTCATCTCCTCGCCCTGTCTACACAGCTTGAGATTGCGGCAAAGTCACATAATGACGTGATGTTTCCACGATTATTTGGTCGCACGAAGGATACTGCAGTTCGTGGCGACTGCTATCCATATCTAACTGTGTATTATGAACAGTTTTGTTGTCTGAATCTTCGGTGCCTCCAATTTCGCCTTGGGGCGGTGTACCTTCTGTTGTATTTCTGGTCTTTTTGCATCTGGATGCACCTTCTCTTGTCCGGTCTGATATCTCCATGCGAAGACATAGGATTTTGCATCACTGTTGTTTTGGCCTGCACATTATCAATGCATGGGCCATTCAGTACTGCAGGTCGTGAATTATTTGCAGTAACCCCGTCTTCCTCCACATCTCTACTGTCATCGACGCCGAGATGGACGGGTGTCTTAATCGAGTCAACAATAACCACTGAGCTCATCTTGTCTTCAGTGGAGTCAGACTCTTTCTTGTTGGCTTCATCTTCTTCAACTCCATCGATTTCTAACTGGAGTATTTCTTGAAGAGATGTCAGCATGTTTACAAATTTGTTCTCGCTGTGATATTTGTAGTACGGTATGTCTTTATCTGCAGCTTCTGATGACTGCTGCGATACATTATCCGCATGGGATTGTTTGTTGATATCTGTTTGATCATTCCCGTCCATGTTGTCAATGCTATCGATCTCTTCTTGGAGAAGTTTCTGGATAGCAGTGAGCATATTGACAAACTTGTTGTCCGTGTAGTAATCATAATAATGAACGAATGGTACTGCAGTTCCTGACGTCTGATGATTGTTATCGTTGTTGTGTTGCATATTAGCCACGTTCTTGTTGTCTGAATGATGGAAGTTGTTGTTGGCTTCATCTTCTGTGATGTCCGACATATCGAATCTCGTCACTTCTGATAACGTCATAGGTTCGTCCACATCAAATTGAATGTCGCCTTCTATTTTATTGTCCTTATCTTCGTATTCAACGGCATCAATCTCCTCTTGCAGGAGTTTTTGAATAGCCGTCAACATATTAACAAACTTATTATCCGTGACGTAATCGTAATATGCCACGGTACTTTTGCCGTTTCCTGATGACTGTTTGTCATTATCCATATTTGGTTCATTGTTTATGTCCTTTTTGTTAGGATAGTTTTGTTCCTCATCTTCGTCAATTTCTTCTTGCAGAATCTTTTGAATTTCCGTCAGCATGTTGACGAATTTGTTGTCAGTGACGTAATCGTAATACGCTCGTGGCACGATCTGCTCATTAGCCTCATCACAAGAACTGCTAGTAGGCTGGGTGAAGTCTTGAGCCATCTCGTTGCCGTTTGCGTCCCACACACACTCCTCACTCTCATGAATAGTCTCCAGGATGGCATACATGATGATGATGTTTCTGTCGCTGGAACAATTAACAGAATTGCTGGAACAGTTCTGATGACTTGGATCTGTTCTTGCTTCCAGAATCTTCGCTGTTCACCAGTGATGTACACGTAGTAATATCGTGCTAATATCAGCCTTCAGTTAAGGTACATGCAGCTCAATGACAAGCGCATAAGTGACTTTAATATAGAAATACGCTTAGAATTCGTTCGTTATTTGTGTTTATGGGGTGCACCGGCCTCTGGGACCATACGGCACCCCCCAGTCTATTCACAGCCTAAACACCCAAAAATGATGGACATGAGGAATGGAATGATGAAATAAATAAGCGTGATAGTGAACAAAATGAATGTGAAAGTCAAGAAATAAAACTCAATAAATAATTCTAAAAGGCAAAAGCCGTAAAAACTCAAAAATGCGGCCCTCAATGACCGCCGATTGCTCCTGTCCGAGAACATCGTGAATAGTCCGAACGGATCCAAGAAAACGTTGACGCGCCTCTGAGAATGATGGGCATTCCACCAGGATGTGCTGCACGGAGAGACGTACATTACATGCGCTGCACGTGGGTTCAGGTTGTCCGAGTAGAAGATGGCGATGCGTATCGTACGTGTGACCCACACGCAGACGACAGAGCGCCACTTCCTCGGACCTCTTCCGGCGACAAGAGCACATCCAATGTCCGATTTCGGGCTTCACAGCTTTTAATTTGTTGGAACCACATTCGTCCCAGGAGAGCTGCCAGCGAGAACGGATAAAACGATGTATAATAGGATAAAAGTCCGAATACGGAATGGGAAAGTTAAAATAAAATGAATAAAACTCTCGTTCAGCAGCTCTTTTTGCGGCTCTGTCAGCTCGCTCGTTGCCCAAAATACCAATATGGGCCGGAATCCAGCAGAACTTTACCCGCTTGCCCTGGTGGTGGATGATGTCAAGAGAGATAAAAATCCTCTGTATAAGAGGATGTAAGGAGAAAGACGATAATGAAGTTAAAGCACTAAGGGAATCAGATAAAACTAAAAACAATGAAAAAGAAGATGAGCGAATAAAAACCAGGGCCAGCAGGATAGCGTGAAGTTCAGCCGTGTAAATGGAGGCGCTCGGTGGCAGCGTGCTCGAGCGGCACATACCTCCACTTACAAACGCACAACCCACACCACTGGCCGACTTAGATCCATCAGTGTACACGGCAGTATACCGTCCGTAAGAATGAATTCGCTCCAGTGTGTTTGAGCGAAGCACACTGGGCACTGTACGGTGTTTCGGCAGAGCTGCTAGCGAGACGTCAACCTCGGGTGTGACCGATTCCCAGGGTGACTCCGCCGTGTATTCTTGTCTGAGGACGTCATTAGCACCCATCCCGCATGACTCCAGCAGTGCCCTCATTTTGCTGCAAAACAGCACAGAACACTGAGGTCCTGGAAGGTGCTGCTGCTCAGGCACATGCTGGGAAAATACCACGTCATACGCGGGGTTTTCATGGGTGCTTGCCAGCTTGCAAGAATAACGCATGACCAGCTCTTGACGACGGAGCGCCAGCGGAGCCTCATCAGCCTCAACAAGGAGGCTGACGATTGGCGACGTGCGAAACGCGCCGGTGGCAATGCGTATCCCTGCGTGGTGTACGACATTCAAACGGCCTTTTGCTGACTCCGAAGCCAGATCATATACGATGCTTGCGTAATCGAGACGCGACCTGACTAACGAGCGGTACAGAAGGAGAAGGGACTGTCGATCTGCTCCATACCGCATGCGGGAAACAGTCTTCAGCACATTCAGTGCCTTTAGACAAGTGGTTCTCAGCTGTGAAATATGGTCGGTGTAGGTCAAGCGCGAGTCCAACGTGACCCCTAAAAACCGAACCGTGCGTTGGAATGAGACAGCACTGCCGTACAATTCCACTTCCATGTCAGGGCAGGCACCTCGACGGCGGCAGAAGTGTACACCGGCCGTTTTGGACGTCGAGAAGCGGAAGCCGTTACGCGTTCCCCAAGTCTCTATTTTATTCACCGCCAGCTGCAGTTGACGCTGGACAGCAACAGTGCTGCGGGAAGAACACCATATGGCGAAATCGTCCACAAATAGAGACCGTCCAATCGAGGGAGGCAAATGATCGTCAATGTCGTTGATCATTATGGCAAAAAGGGCCACGCTGAGCACACTACCCTGTGGAACGCCTTCTGCCTGATCGAACGAACGAGACAGGGAGTTCCCCACACGCACACAGAATGTGCGGTGCAAAAGGAAATTGTGTACGAACCTCCCCATGTTGCCTCTGACACCACAGCGATGCAGTTTGCGAAGAATACCATGTCGCCATGTGGTGTCATATGCCTTTTCGATGTCAAAGAATATCGCCCCGACGTGGTGACCTCGCGTGAAACTTTCACGTACGCGAGAGTCAATGGTCACCAAGTGGTCTAACGTTGAGCGACCCTGGCGAAATCCGCACTGAGCATCATTGAACAGCCGACCGCGTTCCAGAAACCATACCAGCCGTCTGCAAACCATTTTCTCAAACAGTTTGCAGAGACTGGAGGTAAGCGATATCGGGCGATAGTCAGACGGGTGATCGCCCGATTTGCCCTGTTTCATGATGGGTATCACGATTGCCCGTCGCCAGGAGGCCGGAAACTGCCCACCACTCCACAGATCATTGAAGACCTGCAGCAAGGTGGACAGCACTGCGGGCGACAGACGTTTCAGCATGAGGTTGTGCACCTCATCAGGGCCTTCAGCCACATCGCGAAGCGATCTCAAGGCCGTTCTCAGCTCAGATGCAGAAAAATCGCTGTTGATTGGCAGCTGACAGCTGGTGGAGAAATCAACGGGTGATCTCTCGCACTGCTGTTTGATCGCCGCAAAATCAGGGTCGTCTACGTTTGCACGACAGCGCTCCGCTAAATATCGGCCAATTTCGTCAGCAACATGCTCCGGATTAATCACGTCCACGCCACTGATCTTCAGAGAAGGCAGTGGATTGGGACGGTACTTACCAGAGATGCGCTTTATACGGTCCCATATGGTGGATATAGGACAATGCCGATTAATGCTGGACACATAGGACACCCACGAGGCCCGCTTCGCCTCGCGAAAGGTCCATCGAGCTTTTGCGCGAGCGTGGCGGAAGCAAAGCATGTTTGCCAACGTGCTGTTGCGCCGGAAGCGACCCCAGCAACGACGTCGCTCTCGCAACGCAGTAGCACACGCGTCTGTCCACCAAGGAACAGGACGCCGCCGGGGACGCGATGCCGTACGCGGAATGCTCTGTTTGGCACAGGTGACAATGGCCTCAGCAAAACCTTCGACGCTGGGTCGAAGTGTGGGGTTGCCCATGGCTTCCAGTGTCAAGCAATCATAGCGGACCCAATCAGCTCGTTTGAAATTCCATCTCGGTGGTCGTGTTCCCAACCTAGGTACCTCATTGAGACAGATCCATATAGGGAAGTGGTCACTCCCATACAGACTGTTCTCAACGGTCCAGCTCGTGGATGCCTGCAGACTGGGACTGCACAGACTGAGGTCCAGAGCGGACATGCTTCCCGATGGCATGGTACAATGCGTATATGTGCCTGTGTTTAAAATACCTATGTCTAATACAGTTAAAATATCCTCCATAATAAAACCACGGCTACAATATGCATCACAACCCCAAAAAGGGCTGTGAGCATTAAAATCGCCTAACACATAAAAAGGGGGTGAAAGTGAACTGATTAAAAACTCGACGTCAGCCCTTGGGAACGGGCGACCAGGCGGCAGGTACAATGAGCACACACTCACCTCCCTACCACCGAGCCAGCACCGAACCGCAACCACCTGCAAATCTGACTGAATATGCAGGCGGCGACAGGGTACACTGGTGCGAACAGCCAGCATAACCCCGCCATGGGCTATAGTCGAGCTGGGATTATCAAATCTAAAAACATTAAAATCCTGAATACTAAAATACGAAGAAGTTAAAAGCTTAGTCTCCTGTATTGCTAAAATCGATGGTTGTCGGGAGTGTAAAATATGCAGTAAATCATTAAAATTCGGTCTAATACCTCTAATATTCCATTGTAAAATGGACATAAAAATAAATATAATAGAATAAAATACAGATAAATACTCCCGTTAAAAAGGCACATATACACTAACAACCAGGTAGCACAGGTACCTAATCGCATCGCTTAGCCGATCGTCCTCTCTCCGAGTCAGGTGGGGACCCACTTGGAGAGGCCGAGAGCTTCCGCTTAGAGGAACTCTCCACCTCCATGGCAGTGGTGGGAGTCGCTCCGTCGTGTGCGGAAGGCGGTGCGCTAGCAACCGCCGAGCGCGGAGATGCAGGGACCGCGCTCGCTTTGTGACCGGGAGATGCTCGCCGGTCACTCCTCGGCGAGGCTGACTTGACCGAACGGCGGCTCTTGTGCTGTACCACCGTCCAGTCTCCGGATTTCCTCCGGTTCGGAGACGACCGCTCTGCTGGCTTGGAAGCCTGCTGAGCGGCCGGTTTTTTGCCGCCCTGGCTAACCGGCATCGCTGCCGATTTGCCAGCGCGGTCCATCGGCCGGCTGACCGGCCGATCGGCGACCCGCTGAGGTCGCCGCTCAGCAGCCTTTTCAGGCTGCTGGGGAGCGGCCGCCTTGGGCCGCTGGGTTGCGGCCGTCTGGGACCGCTGGGTCGCGGACGCCTGGGACCGCTGGGGTGCGGCCGTTGGCGACCGCGACACGGCAGCCTCCTCAGGCCGCCGATCAACCGGTGTTGGTTCAAGCTCATGTTTATCAGCCCCAGGTACGACCAGCTTCAAGCCCATTCGTCCCGCCAGCTTCAAGAAGTCTCCAACAGTCAGCTTCTCCAAAAACGAGTCGACAGACTGTGGAGGCTGAGCCGACTTCGTGACGACGCCGGCAAAGGACGGGCCCGACGGATGCGAGCTGCGATATACAGCACGCGCCTCGCCGAAACTGCAGCGCTGGGCAGCGCGGATAGCCAGAATTTCTTTTTCTTTCAGCCATTCCGGGCAGTCACGCGACGAGGACGCATGACCGCTGCTCCTGCAATTGACGCAGAAATACTCATTGTCGCAATCAGCAGCGGTGTGCCGTTCGGATGAGCAGCGTCCGCAGATCTCAGCACGGTTGCAGCGGGAGCTCGTATGCCCGAAACGTTGGCACCTGTAGCATCGCATTGGGTTGGGTACGTAGGGGCGGACACGGATACGCTGACGGATGTCACCGATCTTGATGTCATCCGGCAGAACAGCACCGTCAAACGTGAGGAAGAAAGAGTGCGTTGGCACCTCGCTACCCTCACGCCGTCGGACGATGCGCTCCACACGGATGACACCCTGGGATGACAAACCGTCGCAGATTTCATCGTTATCAACACCCTCTAGCGCACGACAGAACAGAACACCTCTGGCGTGGTTCAATGTCGAGTGCGCACACACCGAGATGGGGGTGCTCACCCAACGCTTGTTTTCACCCGTACCCACGCGATACCGGAATGTGTCGGCCTTCATCGCGCGGGATGCTGCCGTCTCATTGCCGTATTTAACCAGCAGAGAACCGTCTCTCTGTCGGCTGGCCTCGACAGGCGCGTCTCCGATGTTCTTGAAACCATCCAGACGACGGAATGGGTTCAGCGAGGACAATTTCACGTGTTCATTGGTGCTGGTAAAAACCAGCACCATCGGCACAGGTGCAGCACGACTGTCGCCGTGCAAGTGGCTCAGAGTACGACCACCTTTCGGCGGCCGTGGCCGATCGCCCGATGGACGACCAGCAGGTGGGGTGGTTGGAGTTTTTGAAGCCATGAATTGTTTGTTTGTCTCTGCGCGCACGACCACCCTCCTCTGCACGGGGCCCTACTGGGGGGACGGGCAGAGCCAGCATGGGATGCCACGCCAGTGGTGGTGCGCGCTGTACGGGCACCGAATACCCCTGAGCTCGCTGCGAGCTCCGCCCGGTACGAGTCCGCGGGAGCTACAGCACCGGGCCCGGACCAGTGACCCCCACCGGTCCATCTGGACACAGCAACTGCAGCCCCACTGCAAACGGCGGACACTGCACCGGGCGGGACCCCCCTCGAGCACCAGGCACCTCACCCTTGACCCTCTTGAGCCCTATCCGGCCACCCGTGCCGGCGTCGGACCATTCTCTCCACTGTCGAGGAGCCAAACAGCGGCCCCGTCGGGGTTCGACGCGCAGGCCAAAGACGAGTGTTGCGTCACGCCACCACTATACCCCGGGTGACGTGACACTCAGCGGCCAGGATCCTGTTTGCCGATCCGACGGGGGAGGGTTTCCAGATGGCCGTTGGCTGCTAACCAGCTCATCCGCCCTTTGACAGGTCTTGTTTTTCTTCCTGCTGGGTGTCTGGCCACCCTCCTCACTGGCATAGGCCAGTGGGGGGCCGGATTAGTCGCCGACATTCCGACCATGCGGCTGGTTGTACCGGGTTACATGTTAACCCGCTACCGGCATGTTAACCGGCATGTTAACGCTTAGAATTCACTTGCGATTTTACAAAAAAGCGTTTTCACGCATATTATATGTACGCGCACTTTCACTAGATATAATTTGATTTAATTATCGAGTATTTGTGATGCAAATTTAACGTGCATAATTATTTATATGGATTTCAGTGTACTGAAAAAGTCACTAATCAGTGTTGACACGAAATATACATAATAAAAGACAAACACAATGCTACTGGCATACTTTCTATTCCACTATTTCGAGCTCTTTCCACTATTTCGAGCATTGTGAGTAGTTTATAGTTGTGATACGTAAATAACTCACTTAAGGGAATACATATACAAATATCTAAATACTATGGTTATGACAAATTTCAGATTTACAAATACTAGATATTACTAGTTTTAAACTATGAACGTTTACCTCAAAATCTCAAAAATAAGTTTGGTTTTATCAAACAATGACAAAACTTTATGAATAAAAGTTAATCAAATGAAACAGGGTAAAAATAAAACTTCGAGCGCATAACGCGGTTTCATATTTCCCATTAATACACAGCGGACCTAACGCTGTGATTTACGCATGTCAGTTGAACATACAATACCCACAAACAATACCTAAAAATGTATTTGTTTTCAGTGGTGTTATATCTGACTTTAGATATGTGACCGTAATGGACAAATAGTCCGACTTGTTGCAGAACAAGATCAAGAACGTGATGTTGGCAGACAATGTGTTGAGGCTCACTGACTCCGTTGTCTTGAAATATTGTCTTAAACCTGGCCATTTGGTATTCCCTCTTGTCAAGTGTCTTACCATCAACATGCAAGCAAAATCTGTCCTTAGCCAGCAGTTCCATGAGGCGGTCACTGGATCTGACTCAGATAGTTCGATGCAAGACGCCATACTGTGTTGGTGTTGAGATCATTACTCTAAAATCTTCAGCCATACGTAAAGATTCTGAGTAGAACAGCTTCAGAGTAAACCTTACTGAATACGCACCATGGGTAGCGAGCTGTGATGACGTCACATCGGCTTGCCTCATCCAGCTGGTGAAGTGCTGCAGCTGTCGCTCCAGCTCTGCGTGTTCATCCACGAGCAGCTGCCAGCGATCAACAGCTGCCTGCACGGCCAACAGCTGTCGCTGGTGATCAGAATTCATGAGAGCACTCTGGCATACAAACACACACACACACACACACGCCGATGACAAATCTGATCGTGTCTACAATGAGGCCGACTTTGCAGTACGCAGTCGTCTTCTGGAGTCCACACTGGCAAGAACACATCATGAAACTAAAGAGTTCACAAATCAACCACTAGAGTCATATAAGACTTTAAGACATTTTCACCACAGAAGAACACAGAAATTGTGTTTACAAGCATTAACAGATTGAAGAAATATAGGCCACTTGGTTAACATTTATAGATGTTGAACAAAAAAGAACAGATACAGAAAGTTGAACAAAATAATGTCGAAACCAAAAATCAAACAAATATACGTTTTATACGTATATATGTAATGCTTGTTCAATATTATGTTTTCACTTCTTCATATAAGGTGTTTGCTTCATAATGTGTTTGCTTCACCGATTAGCGTTACTTTGAATCGAATCAGGTTTTCCTATAGAAAACATTGATCGTTGGAAAAAATTTCCCCTCAATAATCATAATACAGTCTATAACAACACAGGATAAAGGATGTGTAAAAATATACCTTTCGAAACAGGCTAATAGATAATTGGAACAAATAACCTAATGAAGCTGCCAATCAAACCACACGACACATGTCAAACAGAAGTACGACCAATGAAAGACAGGAGCCACGAGTCATTCACTCATTTGTGTGAAAATAACTCGGTGAAACACATACACACACACAGTGTTTGGTGTGTACACATTGCTGCGAACGGTTGTCCGTTTGTCAAACTGTGTGTGTGAGCGTGGGTGTGTGATGGCGCGTGTGTGTGTGGGTGTGTGTGTGTGAGTGTGTGTGTCTGTGTGCGTGCGTGAGATAGAGGAAGTGAGTGAACCAGTGAGTGAGCTGTGAACAGTCTTCATTGATTGCCTCAAACGTCAATTCGGGTGTTCTCGGGGTTCAGGGTGAGGTGAGTGCTGTCCTGTCTCAGTAGAAACAATGTCAGGGAAAGGCCCAAAACTGAGAGAGACGAAGGGTGAGACCTATGAGTCGAGCGTTGAGAAAAATACGTCGAAAATCGATGAACTGCGAGAACAATTCCACCAACTGAAGGAAACTATGGGATCACTCGAGAGTGAGTTGGAACAAGTGCGTTTAAACCAAGGCACGATTGAAGAAGAAAAGAGAATATTGAAAGAACAGATGACAGAACTATTGGAAAAAGAGTTGGCAAATGTTCGACAAATCAATGAGGATATTATTGAAGAAAACAAATGATTGAGGGAACAGACGACATCATTGACAAATGAGAACGTAGATCTAAAAAAGAGGTTGAGTAACATCGAAGAAAATGGCAAAAGACAAGTAGAGGACCTGAAAAAAATTGAGGTTGAGCAAAAAGGATGGAAGAAGAGTCATGAAGTAAGAGTGCATGATTTAGAACATGTCATGGAAGAGCAGCAAAAAAATAAACAGGCCGAGATGGAGAGGGCTTGTGTTCAAGTGTTGAATAAGAAGAGGTAGATGGTGAAACAAATGGTTGAAAAAGATAAAAATGTCATAATATTTGGCATTGAAGAAGAAACTATCACCTCGAAATCCAAGAGGGAGGAAAAGGAAAGAGGAAGGGCGAAAAAGTTGCTAAGTGCTTTAGATGTAGAAGTGAAGGAAGATGATATGATAGATATGCATCGAATTGGAAAATACGACGCTAAAAACTCGCGACCCATGAGAATCAAGTACAGGTCAAAGGAAGCAGCTGACGAAGTGTTGAACAACACATGGAAGCTGAAAGACCATGCCGAATACAGCAAGGTTTGGATCAAACCAGACTCCACGCAGGAAGAAAAAGCATTAATCAAGGAAAAAGTCCAACTAATGAAAGAAAAAAACGAGAAACTGACAGAGGAAGAAAAAAAGGAGTTTCATTGGAAGTTGGTACACGGAAAAATCAAGAAATGGTATCGTATGGCAGCAACGGATGCGAAGGAACAGACAGAAAGGCACACACAAGCTTAATGTACACAAACATCGACGGGTATATGTCGAGTAGAATCGAGCTCAATGAATACCTGTGTGGAAAAAACCCTGGCATTGTTGCTATAGTAGAAACAAAACTCAAAGAAGATATTGTAGTTCAAGGCTTGGTTCATAGCAGGTATAACATATACAGAAGGGATAGTAATAAAAAAGCGGGAGGGGGAGTGATGGTGTTGACAAGAGACGATATTAATGCAAAAGTGGTGTATATTGGAATGAAGGCGGAATTAATAATGTTAGAGATAAAACTCTTGGACAGTGTGAAACACTTCATGGCGGTTTATGTGCCGCCAAGAAGTAGTTCATGGAAGCTGAACGAGTTTGAAGAAATGCTCAATGATACTCTGAATGAACTATGCTATCTGATGAACAAGTACAAAAACTTAACAATTGTAGGAGATTTTAACTGTAAGGAAGTTGACTGGCAAAATAGGAACGCAAACGGATCACCGAACTCATGGAATTCAAGACTTATGACTAGGGTGACCTTTTGGTGCGCTAAAAATCAAGAAAAGTTGCGCTAAAAAATTCTAAAAGTTGCGCTAAAAATTTGCACTTAAAATTTTGCAGAAATTTCACTAAAATCCATAAAAGGGTAGTGAAAATCACTTAATTATGAGAAACATACTTTTTTGAGGGCAGTTTGTACACTTTAAATTCGCGAACTATTACCACAATACATTTTGAGCATTCGTGGTTGTGCTAGGATTGCATGCTTCATTAGCTTCAACTGTCACCTCACTGGCGACAAGGGTGACATTTGGATGCTCTAAATATCGCAAATATTTACGCTAATATGTTGAGCTCAATGGTTCGCTAAATATCGTCAATCTTAAATAATATGTTAATAAAACGTACAGACTGAAATCACTCCTTAACATAACACTTTGTGAGTTTCACGTTTTTGTTTCTACTTAATAAATACACTATGTTACATACACATAAATACAAATGCATTTTGAGCATTCGCGGTTGCGTTACGATTGTGTGTTTCACATACTTGTCGAATCTGTCGCACTGTTTTCTGGTAGTGGCATTTAAACACACAATATAATTTGAAATTCTCACTTGATTTTAATTTTCTTAAATGTTCCAAGGTCTAAATGGATTTTGGAAATAAAACATCATCTGATTATGCGGTACTTATATTCAAGTGTTGTTGATCTAACTAGTTGCTCTAAGGTTGCTCGAAAAGTATAAAAATTAATGTTAAATTATATTGCACAAATGCACGTGTCTATATCAGAGTTTTATGTCCATAATATATTGTCTATGCTTGTATTGTGTCTATATATATATATATATATAGATATATGTCCGTATGCAGTGTTATGCACACCCAGGATGTCTAGCACCACACACGGACACAATATTCACACGCCTTCCAGGTACATGTTGACCGAGTTTATATTGACAATACATGAACATATGCTGCATTGTACAACTTTACAACTGAAATATTTTCTTGATAGTATAAAACAATTGTTCTAAAAGTTCAAAATTGTCCTAAATCTAAATAGTTGCTCTTAAAAATGAAAAAGTTGCAAAAGTTGCGCTAAAACAAAAAGTTGCAAAAAGTTGCATTTATAACTTATTAAATACTTACCTCAGATCAATAAAATATTGATTTTTGGGCTCCTTATGATGAACAGATTCTATGATAACAAAGTTGCATTTGCAACAAAAGGTCACCCTACTTATGACACTGATGATGAAAAATTACATGAATCAGTGGGTTCAAGAGAATACTCGATTCAGGGGTTCAGACGAGCCATCAAAACTAGATTTGGTTTTTACTGATTCAATGGACATAATAAAATCGTTGACGTATAAGAGTCCAATTGGCAAAAGCGACCATGTGCTGATAGAGGCAGTTTTAGAGTATGGAAAACCTGCAAAAGGTACCCGTAAATACTACGGTGATAAACTGAACTATGACAAAGCCAACATAAAACAGCTTAAGAGATACTTTGATGAGGTCGACTGGACCGCTATGTTGACAATGACGGATGTTCAACAAAAATTTGATTATTTTGTTGACGTGTACAAGCTCGGTGTTGAAAGATATGTTCCAAGAATAAAAAGATCATACACCAAGAAAAATGTTTGGTTCAACAAAAGATGTGAAAAAGCAAGAGAGGACAAAGAAAAAGCATGGAACATATTGCGAAAGAGAAATACTTATGAGCTCTGGAAAGAGTACAAAAGAGCCAGAAACAATTACGTGAAAATAAGACGAGAAGAAACAATGAATTATGAAAAAAGTATAGTTGAAAAATGTGAAAAAGAACCGAAGATGTTCTACAAGTATGTCAACGGAAAGTTGAAAATTTACGTGGGCATCGAAAAAATTCAACATGAAGGCGAGACCATTACTGAACCAGAGAAAATCTGCGAAATTATGAATTATAAATTTCACATGGTGTTCACTGATGAAAGTCCCTTTGATGGAAGTCGAATCTTGCCGAAATGTAGGCCCATGGGAGATGTGTGTTTATCTAAGAAAGATCTGATTGAGAGACTGTCGAAGTTAAAGAATGGGAAATCGGTTGGACCAGACGGAATTGAGGGGAGCATTATCAGGGAATGCAGGGAAGAGTTGACGGAGCCATTGTATGACGTCATATGTACTAGCTTGCGCCTGGGTGAAGTTCCTTCACAATGGCAATGTTCGAGCATTGTTCCAATTCACAAGAAGGGTTCGAAAGAGGAATCATCCAACTACAGGCCTATATCACTGACCAGCGTGATATGTAAAGTGTGTGAAAAAATCATCAAGGACCAGTGGGTAAAACACCTGGAGAGAGAAAAGGTTTTGTCAAATGCACAATACGCATTTAGACAATCAAGATCATGTGTGTCGAGTCTTTTATTCTTTTACAACAAAATTATTGATGCTGTACAGGAGAGGGACAAGTGGGTGGACTGCATATACTTGGACTTGTGCAAAGCTTTCGACAAGGTCCCATTCAGGAGGCTTCTGTGGAAACTGGAGTATTGTGGAGGAATACAAGGACCACTATTGAAATGGATGGAACATTACTTGACCGATAGAAAAATGAGTACAACTGTGAGGGGAGCTGCTTCTTCGTGGAAGCGGGTGAAAAGTGGGTTGCCACAAGGCTCTGTGCTCGGACCAATAATGTTTCTGATATAAATCAATGATATAACGAACGATCTGGACAGCACCGTTCACCTTTTTGCCGACGATACCAAATTGATGAGAGTCATAACGAGTAAGAGAGACTGTGAACAATTGCAATGTGACATCGACAAGATTCAAGAATGGTGTCAAAAATGGTTAATGAACCTCAACGAAACAAAGTGTCATGTCATGAAATTTGGCAAAAGCGGGAAGAGACCATCTGTGGACTATGCACTGGGATGCGTCGCGCTGCGAGAGGTGGACAAGGAACGAGATCTTGGTGTGATTATCTAGAATGATCTGTCACCGCAGGCGCACATTGATGACCTTTTCGCCAAGTCGTATGCACTTATTTCAAAAACGAGAGGAGTATTCACCTACATGGATGAGAATATGTTCAGAAAAATCATGATAGCTCTAATTAGGCCAAAGATCGAATACGCAGCTGTCGTTTGGTCTCCACACGAAGTGAGACATATAAAGAAAATAGAAAAGATTCAAAGACTAGCCACAAAATTGGTACCAAACTTGAAAAACATGTCTTACGAGGACAGATTGAGGAAAATTGAATTACCCAGGCTTGATGAGAGGAGAGAAAGAGGTGATTTAATAAACATATATAGATGCATAAATGACACGGTCAACACAGACGACATCGGATTAGTTTTTCAAGGAAATGTGCGTAGAGGACACTAAAAAAACTGAGGAAAACACGTTGTCGAAAAGATGTAAAAAAGTATAGTTTCCCGTTTAGGAGCGTAGATCAGTGGAACCAATTAGACAGCAAAATAGTTGAAGCTAGAAATTTAAGTTCCTGCAAAAATATGTTAGATAAATTATGGATAAGAGACGGGACAGCACGAGCTTAGTTCATATCCTGTAGAACAACTATGTGAGTACAACTATGTGAGTACACTCACACACACACCAGTCTTAGCGAAAGTGAAATAGCAAACCTGTTATTTGGTTATAATTTTGTGCGTGCATCTTTGGTGTATTAATCACTCATTTGCAAATGCGCAATTAAGTGGGGTGTATGTGTGCTTGATAGGGTGTATGCAAGATGACACAAGCGTACATGCGCACATTCCTCAATAATGATCATACGTACGGCCTGGGGGCAAATACACTCATTGAACATATGAGAAACATATTGATCATTTATAGAGTATTATACATAATTATGTATAAATATATGTATTATGTATAATTAAACCTCATTCAATTCGACATAATACTGTAATCGGTGGAAATAGAATGTACACAAACATCCAATCAAACGAAAATGTATTCAAATGAAACGAAAAACGAACACAGATAGACAGAAGACAACTTCCAACATAAATATAGTCAAAATATAAAACACGCACATTTACAGCAAAAAAAACGTGGCTAATTTTCGTCATTTCAACCATTATTTGAACGCCAATGAGCTGTATCACTATGACTACACTTTTCCTTCACCTGTTCACTAAACCAGGTACTAAACCGGCTCGCCCAATGAACTCCATCAGTGACATGGTGCTTTTCCACCACGATACGCGAAAATAATAAAAAACCACAAAGGACGGACGAACTGAATTCAGCCAACAACCATGTAGCCACACTGTCAGGTTACTTGGCTTTGCTTTCTTGAATTCTGAGTTTATAATGAATCAATTGACAAGATACCTCAATTTATGTGACATGCATAACCCGTGCTCTACAAATTCCTCATCGCATACCCATTTAATGGCTTCTCACTCATATTCCGTCATTAGTTCTTAATATAGGCCTGTTTTCTAGGTTATTGTGCGCTGTAAAACAGGTGTTGTTGTTAGTCTTGGCATTAGACATCCTGATAATAGAAATTCTCGCCGGGAAAGACTGCTTCTCCCGGCACACAAACTCCGGCAAACTACAGCACACACGATCTCCATCGGCCCCTGATAATTCATTTACTCAAGCAATACCTGAACAGTGACCGTGTCAGCTGTGGTCAGCGCTGCCAGTGAGTCGGCAATTGTCGGCGCGTCTTTCACAAATGCCGCGTGGTTAGCCACGGTGTCGTAAAGAGCCTGTAACTCGGACAAACACTGTGCCTGTGCGACACAACACATCAGACAACATCAGCTGAAAAGTGCATCGCCTTTAGCATTGAGCAAACGACCAAGATACGTTGTTCATATAGCGATGTCTACACTGTAACATATACACATTTAGATTGACTCTAAGAATCATAAGCCATAGGTGCGACTTTTTGACACTTTCCCATTGTATATTTTCTAGAAATGTTGCGAAATTTTCAAAGATAAATACAATACATATTTGTTTTGGTGTACCTTATGTGGGATAGCGGTCAATTCCTCAATATTGAGTGGCCAGGTGGTGAGTCATTCTACACATGATGCACTTAGGGACAACTAATTTATCATGAACATTCATTGAGTATTTATAGCCATCAATTAAAAAGAAACTTATGAGGATAATATGGACACATAGAACATATGCTGTCCTCATTATAAGGCCGACATATAATCTGAAAGCTTGACGGCTGCAGAAATAATGTTTTTAGTTTTATTTCACCCAACGCAGCTATTTCAATGGTTACAAGTACATACTCTACACACTCCACCATACATCAGGTAGCCTGTGAAATCGAGACAAATTT
Source organism: Sacculina carcini (assembly GCA_916048095.2). Classification (NCBI taxonomy): domain Eukaryota; kingdom Metazoa; phylum Arthropoda; class Thecostraca; family Sacculinidae; genus Sacculina; species Sacculina carcini. The sequence goes on along the minus strand of OU696571.1, from coordinate 4,773,511 downwards.
AGCGAAATTGAACATACCTTCTCTTCTAGAGAATTTCTCAGATTAGCAGCATTGGACAGTTTGTCGTCCACTTGACGCGTCATCTCGCTATGTTCAGCGTGTTGTGTTGTGTACTGCGACCACAGGTCAATGACCTTTGACATGCGCGCTACCGCCGTGTCTATGATACACGCGCACACACAGACAAACACACACATGTACACACAGACAGACGTACAAGAACATAAACACATTAAGATAGCGATAAAAACACAAAATACAAGCGTCCAGAAAGACGGACAGATAAGCAAATACAATGATATATGTATAAACGAGCAAATGTATAAACGAGACAATTAAATAAATAAAAACAATCAGCAACAATGAATTAACATTAACATATCAATGGATAACAAGGTAACCATTTAACAAGATCAATATGTTGACTTGATAAGCTTGGTATTGATAGAAAATCAATGTTTAATCAAATGACACCAACTTTTCATGAATTAAGTTCAATGAAAACACCAGCTGTTCATACCGACACTATCATAATGGAGCTGAAAATAACACCTACCCGGAATATACGCGCAGATTTGATTAGCTAAATATACTAAATCATTAATAAAAACCACTTGATTAAAAATCAAATCAGTTTACCAAGTGAGTGAATTATATTCACCATTGTCATCCATTAGCTGATTCAGCTGTTGTACGGCTGAGCTGACAGCGGCTGACAGCTGCTCGGCAGTTTCCTGACAGCCGTCGCCGGCTGATGCCAAAATCAGCTGACTGTCAGCTTCGGCCGAGGTTAGCAGCTGCTCGCTATCAGCCGTCAATTCAGCTGACAGCGTCTACAACAAAACACACGCAGATCAAATAAATGCGCTACAAGTGGAGCATATACACACACACACACACACACACACACACACACACACACACACACACACACACACACACACACACACACACACACACACACACACACACACAGACCGCAACACAACAGTGAAGCGGCCTAGACATTCACAATACACGTAGCACTCGTGCATGTTGAAATATGCACGCGTACATATGCACCGGAGAATGACCGGTCGAAAAGAAACACCAATGGGTTATTTATCAGCAATTTTTACAGAAGGTGTTTGTTGCACTAGACAATTGTCTCAACTTTCAAGCATAACAACTTTGGCCCTATATCATTTTGATTAGAATGCAATTGTGCAGAGAAAATGGAGCCGTAGAAATTTTTCCCACAGAAATGCCTGCATTTTGCCAAGAAAACTAACAATGAAGTGGTTCATAGAAAAAACATTTATAGAAACATGCATTTATAATCTGGTGAAAAATAGTTTACAACTGTAAAAAGTATATTATAATATAACACAAATCATTATGTCAATTAAAATCTCCATATTATTCATCATCATAATATATCATCATATATTTGCCAAACCCAACATAACACAAACATTCTCTCACAAAATACCTGATAATTTGCAATGTTAGGATGGCTGGGTATAAGAAGCCTGGAGGCTTGTACTGCCCTTTTCCAACATACAATATACACTAACATATATAACATATACAACTAATTATAAAATGAAAGCTTTTCCATCATGCCACACTGTCAAGATGTTCCCATACGCATAAGCAACATGTGTATCAATCATAAGTTTGAATATATTGTGTTCTTACTATTTTCTTGAAAGCTGACAACGATTGGGACATTTTGATTGGACTTGCTAATTGGTTCCAAAGTCGGATTCCTTGATGAAAAAGTGTCAGGTCTCTTGTTCGAAATACATTTTCATTGTATTTCTCCTTAGAATCTTATGATTTTGTCTATGTGAATTCCATGTCATATATTCACCCCAAATATTGGCGGGGAGGATATATTGCGGTATTGTACACTGGAAACATATATATGGGAACAATTTCGGTTTAAAAAAACGATACAAAAAAATAAAGAGGTTTTTGTCGCCCCTACATGACACTGGTTTTCATAATGGACTGAACAATACGACCCAAAACCTAGCAATTCCCACTATTCTAACTATACATATATACAGATGTAATCAATGGTAAACCAATCTTTCTCATAATATTACGTGCATGTGTTTATATGTATTCACCTATTGTCAAGCACAGGAGATGAGCTGTGCTGTCCTGTCTCCAACCAGACCTCTATCCTATCTTTCGCAAATTTATTGCGGTGGACTTGTTAGTGTGTGCGTGTGAGAGTATATGTAGACTGGTCTGGTAGAAAGAGCAGCATAGGCTGACCTGGAGCCGAGTCAGTCGCAACTTGAGATCTGATGCGCACCCGGTGACATCATCGAGTGACGTCACTCGTTGACGGTGTGACGTCACCAGTGCGCGGATGTTGTCGACAGTGGTTGTCACTTGTTGCTGCACGTGCACACACTGTCGCAGCCGGTCACTCAGCGTCTGCATTGTACAAAACCACAGTGATAAACACACAATCGATAAACAGGCGGTCGAAATGAACACTGCACCGTTGGTGAGTGTATGTGTGTGTGTGTGTGTGTGTGTGTGTGTGTGTGTGTGTGTGTGTGTGTGTGTGTGTGTTTGTGTGTGTGTGTGTGTGTGTGTATGTGTGTGTGTGTGTGTGTGTGTGTGTGTGTGTGTGTGTGTGTGTTTGTGTTTGTGTGTGTGTGCTAGTTTGAATGTGTGTATGCTGACACGCCCAAATTTACACTGTTCAACAAAGTCATATTTACCTATTATTATTATGATTAATCACAGGCAAAGCCAGTAATATGAGAAGAGTGCACACACTATTACCACCCACGCGGTGCCCCCATGTACCGGAAGCGCCCAATCTTTACGATAAAAAAGATAAGACCATGTCAAATATGGATATATATATATACGTTTCCATTTGAATTACAGAAACGCAGCTCAGAGTGTATCTGTGAAATGCAAAGTAAATGTTTGCACTAACAAACACAAAACACACATACCTTGATCGCAGTTTCGATGGTGGTGAAGTGTTGATGTAGCTCGTGGCGGTGTTGACTGATAGCTGAGCTGTGAGTGACGGCATGCACGCGATCGCACTGTTCTGCAAACGATGCCACTTCTTCGCGACGCGCCTTCATCTCACCGTACAAACGCTCACAATCCTGCCGCACACACAGACTCATTCACAAACCAAATGTCCGAAAGAGAAATGAACACAAAGGCGGCATACTAATAGGAATGTTAATCACCCGAGTTTATTTAGCGTAGACTAAGTACAAGTCAAAACTCGATATATTAAGGTGCGAATGAAATCATCGGACACAGTAGCTTGGTGTGCTGAGATTCAGCAGGTATAACTAGAGATGCGACCTCAAAAAAAACCGACGGTTTTTTTTTAAAAAAACCCGTTTTTTTTGCCAAAAAAACCGCGACCAAAAAAAACACGTTCTTTTTGGTTTTTTTTGAAGAGTCATGCAAAGAATTCAAATTATGGAAATGATATATTTGGCATGTTAAATGAATTATTTTTTTGTCAACACATGGGTTATTCATGCTATTAGTGACCCTATCAAATTGAATTATCATTAAATATGCACAATATAATTGTTATAATGTGTCTGAAAGCCCTAATATCATTGTTTGCACGGTACTGTGCGGCACTTCTATGTACAGTACAGTTTTGCATTCAATTATTGAGTTAATCATTGTGTAAGAAAGCAGGGTTTGAGAACCGTTTTTATGCTAAAATCTGAAACTGTTTTTGAAAAAACAACAGGTGGCATAATTTTTTATTATTTTTTACACATTAACTTTTTCGTGCCAGAAATTAACTACGTTGGTTATAATAAGTTTCATAATTTCATCCAGCAGATCAATTATTTGCAAATATAAGAGTACAAACACTGCAAATATTTACACAAATACTGCGAATATGCACACAAACTTAGTGTCCCTAATGAGACTACGAATAAAAGCGGGTCGCAGTGGCAACGGACCAGAAAAACGCACAATATTTTCGTGTAGGAAAAAAAACAATTGAGGAAATATATTTGATGTAGAAAGGGTGTTTGAACACAAATAACTACATCAAAGAAACCATCATCCATAAAACCAGTTCTAAAAATAGGTTACTAATAAAAAACAGTTAATTTGGTTCAACTTTCCTTGATCTGCCGCCAATTTTTTTTTCAATCTCTACATCTACGAAAACAATTTTTCAAAAAAATATATTTTGAAAAAAACCATGGTTTAAAAGAACAGTTTAAATCAAGTGGTTTAACCAGAAGCTTATACGTACCAGCAGGCTACTTGCTATACAAAAGATATTTGAACGTACATCAATCAAATCTATCTTACATAGATACTGTTTTAGAAAACATTGTTTCATTTAGAAGCGTTAGTTTAAATGAACGTTTGTCAAAAACACACTTGACCAACCAATGAGCTTGTCTTGTTCTGCTGCCAACATTTTCTGGACCTGTACATTAATAAAACAAATTTAAAACCAGTTTGAAAAACACCATTGCATTTTTTCATAAAAAACACGGTTTCTTTTAAAAAAAAACATGATTATTCAATGAATTTGTTTTGTTATGCTGACAATTTATTTCAAATATCCACATAATTAAAACCATCTTCAAAAACATGGGTTTTCTCAATGAAAAAAGCCTAAACCACCGGACCCGGATACACTTTCAAACAGTCTCCTGAGGTATTTATTGATAAATATTCTTGTTTTTTATACTATTATCAAATTATCTTTGAAATAAGACACGTAAAGATGTACACAACATCAATTGAACTTATTTATATGTACTAAAATCTCACATCCGATGACAATTGGGGCTAATTCTAAAAAAACCAAAAAAACCAAAAAAAAACCTAAAAAAACATGTTTTTTTTTGCAAAAAAAACCGCAACAAAAAAAAACGGTTTTTTTTGCATCACTAGGTATAACTCACGTGGATAAATACAAGAAATACATGCCCGATATTTGAAAATCCGCCACAATATTATACACAGAACTTTTGTATCCCCAGTTATATGTATTATCAATAAACGTTTCTCGAGCCGTATATTATCAATAAACGTTTCTCCAGCTAGCCAGACATGCGATAATACTGAAAGCGAGCGAATTTAGCGAATTATAAAACTCACTTTCAATCGAATCATCAACTCAAAGTGAGCAAACTTCAATATACAAACCTGAAAAGTCGAAAAAGCGAGTTTGTCTAATCTCAGTTCTACAAATTCAGCTAAATTCCATAAATGTTGTCATAGAAGTAGCATGTTCTGAAGTGTTCTGTGTTCAGCGGTCCAGTTCATCTGACTCATCATTCATATTGCCTCGCTAATAGTTGGGCAGCCATGTGGTGCATCATGTGAAATCCCCTCTCGCACCACCAGCTCTGTGTATGCTTGTTCGTGTGTATGTCTGTGTATTGTCTGTGTGTTTGTCCGTAACATTGTACATGTGTGTTTATTCGACCGTGTGTGTGTGTGTGTGTGTCTACAGACGGTCCAAAGAAGCCATGTTGCTCATGTTTTTTCACTCTATGGCGAATCAAACGCCACAAACCTAAATTCCAAACACGTTCTTTCGAAATTTTCAGACAATAAAAAAAATTCGGTCGGTTTTAGCTCCAAATTCGGTTAGTTATTAATTGTATGCCGTTAGGTGAATACTCGGTGAAGAAATAGCGGTTTTACATCATGAGTTGTGTGCATTTGTCGTCTTTCTGCACGCTAGCATGAGCGCACACAACACTCGGTCAAATGTGCGTGATTAGATAACTCGCCGAGAGATGGCGCTGTCGGTCAGTCAAGCTGCCTGACAGCTGCGTGTCGGCCGAGCGACACAGTTCCGTCTGCCGCTGCTGCAGCTGCTGCAGCCAGTTGGACAGCTGCTGCCGGTGCACGAGCAGCTCGGACAGCTGTCGGCGCCAGTTATCGGCCGACATGCAGCTGTCGTCCAGCCGCCGGCTCAGCAGCTGCCACCGACTCTCCAGCGAGCTGCACATACATACACACACACACACACATACTAATACACTCATACACAATTACGTGCGAACCCATACGCATGTACATATCAATACATGCATGTGTGAATTCAAATGTACATAGCATGCACTAATACGCTCAACCACAAGCACATACATAAACATATATTATAAACAATGTATTTATATGATTATGCATACATGCACATGTGTACCACACACACACCTATCCACTGAATTTATTGCGTACGTATGTATGCGTTGTGTATATGTGTGAGTGTGCATGTGTTCGGGTGAGTGAGTGTATGCGTGTGTGTGTACATGTGTGAATTTGCCCAGTTGTATATGTTACTAACCTTTCTTCACTAATACCCCACTTCTTAACGAACCAACACTTTATTTTCTACAACAGTGCTGATAAATGCAATATATTCAGTTGTTTCACCAAACTAAATGCCAACAAGTCACTGGAAACGAAAACAAACGGATTCGGATGGATAAAAACAAACGTTTGTCCTTCTGTCCGTGCGTATACGTGAGTGTATGTGTGGCTGCATGTATGTGTAGAGTAAGAGCACCTGGCTTGTGACAACACACGACGGTTTGCTTGCTGAGTGCGACAGCTCGCCGCCGCCGCATCACCGGCTGCCAGAGCCAACACGCGCTGCACACACACACCGCGCTCGCACGCCGTCTCGGCCAGCTGCCGCAGCTGTCGACATCGCTCGGCCAACAGCTCGCCATTTTCACATCGCAAACAGCTGCACACAAAAAAAAACACACACACAGACATGCACAAATATACTCAACACGCATTTTTGTAATATTATTTACCGTGTATTGCTGTTTTTATTGACATGCATATTTTTCGGCACAATACCAAAGGAACTGAACTGAACATACACATGTTGCATTCACATTGCATGCGTGCGTTTGCGTATGTCGTAGCAATGCCAATGACACGCTCTTACGCACTGGATAATTCGCCTAAGGTGGATACCACGCATCCCTTGTGTGCTTTACGTATTTATATTTATAATAATAAACAATCAACTGGAATAAATATAAACAGTGAATTTTAGTAAATAAAAAAATGTACACACTCTAGTAAAATACCACCGTCTTCGTACACTTAATTATACACAGCCTTACCTTAATATGTGAGTACTTGAGTATGGTAGTACTTGCCTTTATGAGTACCTGAGTATGCAGAAAACCCCAGCTTGCAAAGTGAAATTTTATGCAGGACAGAAAAAAAATCCATTTTCTATATCCTATTTTCTATATTTCCATTTCAATAGCGTTGGGAAACGCAATAAATGCAATTGTTCCATCAAGCTAAATGTCCGTAGAAACAAGTAAAAACGGAATGATCAAAATATACATTTATCCTTGCAACGCCATACATGTGCACAAGTATCGAAAATGACCGCTTTCGGTCAATTTTGACGTTTGTGAGAGTGGAGAATTGAGCTGGTCGGATCAATTCTCCACTTGACAACCCCTCTATCACCAGCCAGCGGGGAATTCCCCACGATTTACGAACCACTGCTCCAGAGCCAGGCAACTCCCCAGAGAATAAGCACGAAGATGCTGTATGAGCATTCAGCTCAGCTGTACCTGAGCTGCTGAAGCTGCTGATCAGCCGACTCGAGCCACTCGCTCAGCCGATCACAGTCTGTCTCGAACAGCTGCTGATCGTCAGCCGCCAGCTGGAGCTGTTGCAGCCGACATTTGCACGATTGCTGTAAATCACCGAGTCGAACCGCTAGCTGCTGCAGACCTGTCACGCTGCCGTGCGTGCTGCCAAGGTCAGTGACCTTTGACACGAGGTCACCAACGTCGGCAAGAATCAGCTGCACTTCCCTCACCTCAACACACATATGCAGACACACAGATATACAGACATAAACACATGCATAAGAGAGCGCAAATCAAACAGTGCCCAGGTATCGCATATCACATAAGAAGTGAATAAAATATCATTCAGACGTTTAATTCAAATGAGTTTGAAACCAATAACAGAGGAAACGTTTACTCGGTACAATACGACAAACACGCGAGCATGTGAGCACACTGACAGTGAGCGACTCGTGGGATTGCATTGTTTTGCATATTATTTCAGTGTGTTTCATTGTGAGTAATACAAAATTACAATTGAAATTGACCGCAACTCATTATTCATTGTTTCTTCACAATACATTATGATAATCACCTAGTGAAACAGGTGAAACAGGTGTTAGCAGTTAAACAAAAAATAAAAAAGAACAAAATGTGATAAGATTCAAAAGAACAAAGGACAAAAGAAGACACAATCAGAGGAAATTCATATAAATAGACAAATAAATACATCAATTAACCTGTTGGCGTTTTTCTTGCAGAGTATCGACAGTTGCTGTGTGCGTAGCGGCTAATCGTTCGTGAAGGTGGCACTGTTGATCGTCGAGAGAGCGCCGTATTTGTCGCAGTTCTTGGCGCCGCTGTCGCGTCTCTGTGAGTCGACCGAGACACGCCTCGGCTGCGACGGTGAGCGCTTGCAGACGAATATCATGTGTTGCCGTAACGCCCGCGCAGTCCACACACGAGTCAGAAGAAGCGAATGATTGCGGCTCAGCATTTTCAACCACAGTCTGGTCAATTTCGACATCAGTACGCCCCTCCATCCCACCATCATCAACATCCCGCTCGTCACTGGAAGACGTGTCCACATGGAGAACGGCACGAACACTTGCGCTCGCATGTTGTACGGCACCAATACGTTCAGCGCCATCTGTATGCAGGCATTTCACCAGTCGCTCCAGCGAATCGAATAAATCATTTTCAGCTCGATCATCACCATCGGCATAATCAATACTACACTGCTGGCATTCGACGCCATCACACGCCGATCTCAACTCGGCTAGTTGAAGCTGCTTGCATTGCAACCAGCTGTCCAGCTCAGCCTCCAACTGGTGCAGGTCGGACATGCGCTCAACACAGGCCTCGACTAGCTGGCGGCAGCTGTCGACCGCTGCACACAACTGCTCGGCACGACACACCAGATGCTCAAATTCGCCGCTCAAATTCGCCACTGTCACTTCGGCCAACAGCTCAGCTGCCAGCGAGCGCTTGTGAGCAACCTGTTGCTTCAGATGCTTGAGCTTGTCAACAATGGCGTGACCCTCGCTCAGCAGTGTGCTGTCGGTAACAACAAACTCAGCCGATTGCGTCCTCGCCTCGGCAGCTGCCAGCCACTCGGCCAACAGCTGCAGCTGTTGTTGATGCGAACTGCGTCTCCGCAACTCTTCGGTCCGGCTCAGTTGCAGACGATAGGACCGATCGCACGCGGCCTGCAATTGTTCACATAAGCGTACACATTCAACAGCAACCTCATCACGCGTGACAGAGCACAACAGCTCGCCAGCTCCAGTTATCTGCTCACACACCGCTGACAACGCGTCGGTGTGACGCCTGGCCTCGTCCTGCCAACGAGACTCAGCGATATCCAGCGAGTCGACATCTCCGCCTGACTGTAGCGCCGTCTCTGCGACATGCATCTGCACTTGGACCTCGTCGAGCCACTGACAAACCTCTGCCGTCACGTCGACATAACGCGACGCACAAGCCTGTAAATCGTTCAACCGCTGCAGCTGGTGTTCGCCCGTGTCTTGCAAGGCGCGCCACCGTCGCTCCAGCAGCTGACAAGAACGGGCCGCCGGCGACATTGCCACAGCAGCCACCAGCTGCTCTCCGCAACGCCTGAGGTCGTCAAACTCGTCGGACAGCACCTGCAGTGACTGCAGCGCCGTATAACACGAAGCCACGCGCTCCGACAGCGCCGTCAGAGACGGAAGCTTGACGACAATTGGCGCTGAAATGCTCAACTCAGCTGCACACTCGTTCAACCGACGACCAAGTGAAGTGCTCTTGCTGTCAAACTCCCTCGAAAGTCGGCCTACAATGCGTCGTCGCTCGCACGTTGCATCAAGATCGTCCACCACCTGCCGTTGACTGGCCGACACAGTCTGCACCGATACGCGCATGGCACTGACAATATCAGCCGGCAGAAGATCGGCCAACTGCTCCACCAAACTGCAAATATCACCGGTCTCGGTAGCGAACAACGCAAGCTGCTCACGTACTTCATGCTCATTTCCACAGGCACGATAGCTGTCATTGGCCGCCGGTTCAGTCACCATGTTAGCTTGGCCGCCCACAACGCCCGCAGCAGGCACATCAGCAGATGCAGTCGTCTTCGGCGGAGGAAGTTCTTTGTTGTCGTCGATGGCGGGCTGGTTCGCGTCCAAGGCAGCCACAAGCTGTCTCAGAACAATAGCTCGCCGCTCGGCTGCCATCAGACGGGTCTGCAGACGCCGATTGAGCGCTACACACAACAGCGACACGGCTCGCTGCAGTTGCTGGCGACAATGGCGACACCGCGCCGCCAACAGCTGCTTCTCACGCTCGTGCGCGGCAGCTGCAACGCCGGCAGTGGTCATCACACGCAGTGAATCAGCCACCAGCTGCAGTTTATCATCAGCAGTCGTCAGCTGCGCCGTCAGACAATCTCGCTGCCCGAGCAGCTGCACTAGGTGGCTGTCGGGTAGCTGATGAAGCTGCTCGCCGTCACCGGTGAGTACAATCACTCGTTGCCTTGTCTCGCCGAGTAGCTGCACACACTCAGCCATCAGTTGAATGACAGCCGCATCGTGACGTTCCAGTTCGGCGGAGAGCGCGTGAGCCACCGACAGCTGCCCGTCCATGAGCCGCAGCCGCTCAGCAGCTGCCTCAAGCAGCTGTCGCACTACATCAGACCACGGAGTCGTGCAACTGTTGTCACTCTGCTGGGTAGCGGCGCTATCGGCGGAGGACTGAAACAGAGTCGCCAACTGGCGGCCGTCCTCAGAAGCAGAATCCAGCAGCTGTTTGTTGTCTGTGTGCCGCTCGCTCACTCGTTGAAGCTGCGTCATCCACTGCACCACAGTCGACACTGGTGTGCAGGACGCCGGTGCAACAGCGGACAGCCAACACACCGCAGCCGCCAACGACGTGGTGTCCACAGTAGATGCACAGGATGATGAATCAGCCTTACTCTTCATACCAGCCAGCTCACACCACGCGATAACGCGACGACACTTGTCAACAACCCTGGTACACAACTCGTGGACCGAACGTAGGCGATCTGCCGCCAGAGTCAATCTCGACACAAGCGCGTCACACTGGCTCACACGGTGCTGCATAGTCGTATCGGAATCGTCGACAACACTATCAACTTCGGCGGTCGAATCGTTAGACCGGTCGCTGGTGTCGCAGCGGTCGGCCAATTCCAGTTCAAGCGCGTCCATCCGGATCACCGGCGCCGCCGCCTCTAACAAGACCGGCGGTGTATTTAATTGCTGCAGCAGCTGGTTTTGTGTGTGCGCTGCTCGAGACAACCGCTCGGCAGCTGCCGTCATCGGCTGCAGTTGAGCTTGCACGGCTTCGGCAGCCAGCTGAAGCTGGTGCACGAGACGATCGGCACTTTTGGTGTCGTCTTCCCACGCACCGTCTTTCTCCTGCACCGCCCACGGAAATTCATACTCCAACAGTGCGGCCTCGGCAATTTGCAGCGCTGCGCCGGCACTCGTCGCAGCCGCGTCACACTCGCCGACATTGACTTCGAGCTGCCGCAACAGCTGCAGCCGCTCGGCAGCTGCCTGCTGTGCGGCCAACAGCTGGGGTTGCAGCACTGACAGCTGCGCCACCTGCTGGTCGACACGTTCACAGCTGCTGGTGTCCAGTACATGCCGGTCCACAGACTGCAGCCGATTATCCAACAGCTGAGCAACAAAAACCGTACGATCGTCAGTCAATAACTCAACCGACCAGTATGCTCTCGGGCAAAACAATTTGAATTGATTGAACACAATAAAGACAAAATGATGAACAAACCCTATGAACTACAAACACAATTGGTATAGCTGGTACAACATGAATACATATTCTATTGGAGCGAAAAGGGATGTGTGGACAACAATGACAACACCAATTCATTACTATCGTGACCTGAGAATATTGTCTAACAGTGAGCTACGATGGACAAACACAAAACAAAACATCGTCACATATAACGCTTACCAAAAATCACATATTTGCCCACTAAACAAATATTAATACAAATCCAAGCAGGCTATAACTTGGAAACTAGCGTACAAATTAGTCGTTTGTATGTGTATGAGTGTATCCGTCTGTCTGTCTGCCTGTCAGCATGTATTTGTGTGTATGTGTGTGTGTGTGTGTGTGTGTGTGTGTGTGTATGTGTGCGTGTGACGCACACATACACGTCCAAACGCATGTGTATCTGTCCAATACTACAGTCGTGCATGATCGGTCGATTACAGATAAACAACACTCTTCTAGTGTTTACAGAAAACACCAAAACTTGGCCAAATGATGGAAATAATTACGTATATATGGACTGTCCGAAGATCAAGTGTGACCTGCATACGATGCAGAACAGCTGGCATCTGAGCGGTAGCCGAGGTCACCAGGTCAATGACATCGGTCAATGGCCTAGACAGCGTGACACGTTTAGTGAACAGCTTATTAACAGCCGATTTGACCCGTGCTGCATCAACAAGACACTCGCACACCTCACGTCCGTATTCGTCCAATCGCTACCACACACACACACACACACACACACACATACACATTCATGAACATATATCACACATTACACTCGCTCATCGGGTTGCAAAACAGTAGGCATTTAATGACTTTTAACTGAAAATATTCGTGTTAATACAATTTCTTCCATGTACGGGAAAGTCTTGCAAAAGGGTTCCTAGCTGCTCATTGGTTTAATAACATCTGGCGCTGGCTACCTGTGTACACACCTCATCTATTCACGAAAACAGTTGTTTCATCAGCTAATAGTTGTGACTTTGACATTGACAACTTCGATCACAAATCTACGACAAGACAAGACCAGTATGGTAACTTATCTCAGAAGTTCAAGGTTGGTCGGTGAGAAAGCATGATGAACGTCAAAACAACAACCACAACAGTGAAAACATCATCAACAATAATTAACTACATCTATATACAACTACAGACACACGTTATAGAAGGAAACAACCACCAAAAATACATTTTCCACAATGCGGATAGAATAACGTTAGGCTATGACAAAATAAAGATTATTCGAACAGTTCACGCACACAAGCACCCACACACCCCATTCTAGGCACACATACACATAAATATACACACAAATACACTGAAATTCACAATAGGAAGCACATTAAACGTTAGTCATTTGTTCTGTATAGTGACAACCCTCACCCGTTGATTGTCGACAAGTTTCTGCTTGGCCCCAGAAACCGACTTGACGACAGAGGTCATTTGAAGGTCACACTGGACAAGCTGGGCTGTCACTGCAACCGGTCCCTTCTCGTCACATACAACAACAACAAGCGTATTGTGCTGGTGCTGCGCAGTGGCCGCTTGTTCATTGACAGCTTCCATGGCGTTTTCGCTTATGTCTATTTCCGTGTTGTTGAAGATGGCATCGACCGTGTGTGCACAAGACTGCATACACTCAAACACTGTCTGTATAGACAAATAACCACACACTGATATGAATCCAAATACAAACATGTGAAATAAGAAAAATAAGACAAATGCAAAATCATTAGCCCAATAGAGAGCTAAAAGACGACGTCTCGTTGACTTCTGGGTTATTGACCTGTGCGTTCAATTTGCGGGTCGTTGACCTCGGATGTAAAGATATGTACATGCATGATCCCTGAGTTGTTTATCACTGAGATCATTGACCTCTGGGTAGTTTGGGTTTGGGCTGCTAATCTCTAGGTCAACTCACGAGTTGTCGACCTCTATGTCCTTGTACCATGAGTTGTTGATCCCTAGGTAGCTGACCTCTAGGTGTAGGTTATTATATCTAGGTTGTTGACCTCTGAGTTACTGTCTGCCGAATCGTTTATCTCTATGTGCATGACCTCCGGGTCGCCATCCTACGGATTAGTTTCAGGTGTATTGACCTCTAGGTCACTGACTTATGCGTTGTTGACCCCTGAACTGCTAGCGTTGCTAGGACTGCAAGTTACATACCGTAATACCCAAGTATACTGCTTACTCAAGTATACTGCTTACCCAAGTATACTGCTCCCTCCACGTTTGAAAAGAAAAACTGGTCCTTTTTAACATACCCAAGTATAACGCTCCCCATTTCAGATTTTGCGTTCCGACTTGGATGCTGAATTAAACAGATTTCTCGACTCCTGCAACTTCCCTCCTTGTATTATACTCATCGATAGAATACCACAAATGTACCAATACAATGTATTACATAATTTGATCTCCCCTTACACAGAATTTGATTTTGCAAAATGGGATTTCTCACATACTCAAGTATAATGCTCCCCCAACTTTTGATGTTGAAATTTGGGACGAAAATGGAGGAATTATATTTGGGTGATTACGATACCTTACATCGCTCATCTGAGTCGCCCAAGTCAATAGTGATTTTCAGACCCATCCCATACCATCAAGCAAGCCGAAAAAGGTGGTTACAAGGTTTCATGATATGAACCGAGTAGTACAGCACTGCAAATAAGCACTGATATAAATTTTATCATGTCACCAACAAATAAACACAAGCATATTCCAAACGCTTGACGAAACCCGTTTCTGCAGACAAACGGCATACACACCGCACACATTGTGTCTCTCACAAAACAAATCAACCGCTCATGTGGTCCAGTCTCACCCTGAGCTCATTCAGCTTACACTCCGCATCACAAACGACCTCGCTGGTCAGTGTGGTGGCGTTATCGTTCACAAGACGTCGAATTTCAGTCAGCTGATCGTACAACACACGCCTGACAAACACACACACACACACACACACACACACACACACACACACACTTATTGCACGGTCGACATTAGCAGTACATATCATATGTGCACCCACAGTGACTGGTACGATCATTCGGGCCGATCTAAATATTATAACGCCATATACATTATGACGTTGTAAATATGACGACACGAACACCAACCAATATCGAGCGCATATCACGAACAGTCGGCAGTCGAGTGCCAATGTATCGGCCAAGAAATGAGCGATAATACAGATTTATTCGAGCAAATGTCGGATTTGACAATATGAGCGCGATTTACGAGAACAATTGGGCTTCACATATTCAAATAGCACACTAGCCAAAGCACATAAATTCGAGCATGTTAAGTCAGTCATCGTTTATAATACACAAACTGGGTTGATTTTTGGAAACGATAATTATTGTGTGCTGTGTTAATTCGACGTGAAACGGTGCTATATATTGTTTAAATTTTACGGTGTGTTTAAAATCACCTTGTGTAATGAAATTGTAATGAAATTTCGCAATAAATCCTTGTTTTAATGTTTGTTCAACGTTGTTGACTAGCTGAGTTATGTTGCGGGCTATATTATCATAACATGACCGGGCTATGTTGAGTCATACTATGATATATATTTGATTAGCTATATTATGGTTCTGTTTCAGATATCATTTCTCGTGTAAATACGAATTACATGCGAATGTCGTTCTGATCAACGATAATTCTGAAGTGAAGATGGAAAACACGTGTTTGGTGCTGGATTCTGTCAACGTGTTTCTTGCATTATTCTCACACTTGCCTGTCACTGATGCGTTTGAGAACAAAACACACTTCTACCCATTATAATGCGACAACTAGTCGCCAAGATGATTTCGCATATACACAGTACAAAATGAAAACGATAAACATGAAATATAAAATAGTCAGCAGTTCGACGCAAGGTTAGTTTCTCCAAATGGTCAATGATGTTTTTTCTCTGATTTCCCACTTATTAATGACTCAAGTCTTCATTTTCCTATAAAACGCCAAGAAATAAAATCAATTCAGTTGTTTCACTGAAATAAAATCAGGAAGTCAGTATGGAAACAAAAAACGAATTCGGATCAATAAAATAGTTGTTCTTGTGACCTTCAATTTCCCACAGGATACGTACCAATGGTCTAAACCAGTAGTTCTTAATCTGTAGGGAATTCCCCACTGTTGGGGAATGAAAGAGTTGCCAAGTGGGAAACTAAACATCGGACAGAACAGGACAAATGTGTGTTTTATTAATTTATCAATTTTAACTTCGTTTGTTTTTTGTTTCTAATGATCTCTTGACATTTAGTTTAATGTAACAACTGAATTTATTGAGTTTATCAGCGCTGTTGTGGAAAATCAAGAGATGGCTCATTAAGATGTGGACAATCAGATAGAAAAGGTTCAGAACCACTGGTCAATACAAACAAGCAACTTCCTATTGGCTCGTGATTGGCGACTGCAAGCACCCACTTTTTCTCCACAAATCGGCGCCACTCTGTAACGACGCGCAGGGACGCAGTCAGCTGACGAACCAACACGCTAATTTCGCCATCCAACACCAGATGTCGCTGCGAGAGGCTATGTGACGTCACGATGTTGAGCGACTGACGGACGTCAGCCAGTGCGGTCAAATGCTGCCAGACAACAACAACAACAATCGTGTATTTGATATAGCGCACTAATCAACAAGGGCGCGATAAACATGAGATATAGAGATACAAGATAATAATTACATCAAAACGGGAGCTCAGAAAGAAGAAAACAAGAGCTAGCAAGGACAAAAATATAACAGGGAAGATAAACACCGGATTATTTTATGCTGAAAAAAACAACCACTAAGACATGAAGAGACAAATATGAACACTGGCGCACGTCACATACAGACACAGTATAGATGATAAATTTGGTGATTTTTACAAACATTTCTCGGGTTGATGGTCAAAATTCAGTCACATTGTGTAGACCGAAGCCTAAGGAGAGGTTTAATGGCCAGAGCTATTTCAGGGTGTAAAAAAATTCAGTCTACCAAAGTTCTATTTATCCAAAAAGAACAAGCTCTATTTTAGTATGAGTTATATTAATGTTGATAGTTATATTAATGTTGAGTTATATTAATGTTGATAGAAATATTAATTTTGAGTTATATTCATGTTGTTAGTTTATATTATTATAATAATGATGAAGTACAAATATGTGTAATGATTTAATGAAAAACAAATGATAAATGTAATGATTAATATAAATGATAGGAAATGAAAGATTTTCCAACATATCGCATATTAAGAACAGAGCGTTTGAAAAATGCTACCGAATAACAGTTCAAATTTCAGGTGGGCCTATTGGACCTTGCTACTAAAAGCCTAGTATTTCAGGCTTGAAAGTGGCATGGACTTAATGGGAAGATAGGCTTAATATAAACGACTTACAGCCCAGACCAAAAAGTGTATTCAAAGACAGGCGCGCGTGGTACATCGCTGTCCCACGCGCGGCTACAAAAGCACACCACACAGCAAGCACGCCCTAATACGACTCCCTCAACGAAGCCAGAGGACAAAGCAATGACACAATTGCACACGCGCACATACATTCACATACACACGCAGATCAACACCACCATGACACTTGCAATCTTGCACACTCCTCGTGGCAATAATTCACATGCACAATGAAGTCATACACACACAAGTACGCACCTCACACACACTGCAATTACTCGACTATGCACACATCTACACTAGCATACACGCATCGTTCCGCTATTACAATGAAGCCAAACTTAATAACCGGGACTTAATTGACGGTGCATAATATATACACGATGTTGATAAAATCGTGATAACTTTGAAGCGACAATAAAATACACTGTAGTCACGGTGAATGACACAGCGCTCAAGTAAGTCACCACAGAATCACCCCTGGTGACTAGGCAATCACCGTACTCACCGACTCACTGTCGTGTAGCTCACGAGTCAGCCGATCAGCGACAGAATCAGCGTTGGCGTGAGTTACTCGACAGCGACGGCCAGGACACCACACGCGTCTGGTGTCGCTCAGCCATGTGTCCACGCTGTCCAGACGCTCCACACAATCGCGTCTGTGCTCATAGCCAACACATACACAAACACATGAACATATACACACAAACGGTTGACGCTAAATGTGTGAGGATTCAAGAACATTAGATCGATAAGATTTGATTTCACGAATTTCTTCCAGTCCCTCGCCTCTTGCAAAGGCAGCACATTACATTAGAACGCTAAACCTAACCTAACCTAAAATCTATGAAAAATATAGAAACGTTTTTGTGCGTTTTAAGCGTTTTTTATAAATTAGCGTATTTAATGTTCTTGAATCCTTACACATTTAGCCTAGACCCACATGCACGACACACACACACAGTAACACACACATGTACACATATATATACATACATGAGCATACACATGCACATGCACACATTGCCTTTTCTAGCCTCTCGGTAAAGCAGACGAGTTGAAAGTGACAAGACTTGGATTCCAGTTAAGACAAGAGAGAAACTCATTGAAGTGAAGATAGTCCATATATAAAATAGCTCATTGTGTGCTACCTAAGCGAAATGTGTGAATTGTTCGTGCTGTGATGTACACAAACTCTTTTCCGTAATAATCTAATGTTCATACGAACAAGATTCAATTCAATATTAATTTGTTTGCTCACTTGAACACATATTCAAACCGATATTGAATTTAATATGAAAGAAGGACGAATATGAACTGGCCAATAAAATATTACGACTGTTCACAGTCGAATCATACTACACCAGTGAAACACTACATTCGCCACCAACGCAGTTGCCTCAGCTATCACACCTCGCTGCCATGACGCCATGTTGTGACGTCATCTTCTGCCGAGTGAGGCGCGTCATGTCGGCCACACCGTCGGTCAGCCGGGCGGCTCGTGCGACCAGTGCAGCCGGCAGAGCTCGGTCCAGCACGCCTGTTACCTCGAGACTGGCGCACCGCTCAACCACGACCGCACACAACGAACGACGCGAACAACACTGTTCATACAATGCCTGTCAATGAACAAACAGACAGACATAAAGAATAGAGGATAGAATAGAATAGGGAATAGAGAATAGAATATGGGAGACACAAATAAGAAGATAGGTGAATATGGCATTTGTCAGTATGCACGTGTGAATGGGCCTCTTGTAGCAATGCATAACACCCAGCTGTGTGTGCATCAACAGTGGTCGAATTAGCGATAATAATGAACCAATGTGGATAAGATCAGGACCGCAAATCCGGCTCGGCAAACGCTCGGTGTCTGAGCTAAAAGAGGCGGTAGATAAAACAAATAATCATACACGCACAATCAAGTAGAAATACACCAGCACCCACATGCACATACAGGCACATCATCAAAACAGACAACGCAATACAAACACTTAGGGATCAGAATAACCAACGAGGTACAGTACAGTGGGAAACCGCAAGCAGATGAGCCAAATCGGCAAACTGAATCAAAATCCACATTGGAAGACCTTGAAACGCAAATCAAAACTGCCTCAGAGCAACCGATGGATTAAATTATACATTAGGAACGCAAAATCTCAGATGAAGACAAGTACTAAAAAAGAAACAAACATAAAATAGGAAGAAATCACGAGACAATATTATAATGACCAATCAATGCCTGAAATCACCCTAAATAAACACCAAATAAAGCCACTACACAATACGTGATATCAATAGCTGAACATGCAACTGAACAATCATAAATAATTCCAATGTGATACATACAACAACCTACCAAAAAAAACAAAAACCACGACAAATCAAGAACTTTAACAATATAATAAAAACAAAGACACTAAAAATTTAACCTAAAAGAGACTAAAACGACTGAAAACAAAATTAAACAACCAAAAAAAGCGTGATTGCATGCCTTCAGCTGGCACATCTTCGAATGTTGTTCGTCTGAAGAGCAGCTGGTGGTCGTGCTATCAGACACAGACGAGCCGCTGACGTCGGCAGCTGCAGCTGGTGAGGACAGCTGCAGCCAGCGTTCAATCTGGTCCATGTGCTCACACACCACGGTCACGTCGGATATTTGTCCCTGAAATGAACCAAAACATGAGCAACCATGCACGTACAGCAGTTCAAGCGCTGCAACAAAATAAGCAAACAACCATGGACGGTGCTTAACAGCTGGGATAACATGATGAAGATTATCAAGCAATTAATATAGGATGAAAATCCATAAGAAACAGTGCACAGCAGCAAACATACACGCACCGCGTACTAAAAAATTATGCAGACACACAGTGAGAAGTCATTTGAGGATACCTGGAACAGCAAAATGCAGCGAAAGAACCGGTAGAAATTGCTAGAACGAGATATGAATATATCCCAATATTATTTGAAAATAAAGCCGAAAGAGATCCAAAAGCAAAACAGGAGAAAGAGACTAGATAAAACAGGCAGAACGAAATAAATAGATACGGAGCGAAAGTGAAGCATGGAGAAAGTCTAATACTAACAGAATACCAGATACCGGCATGTACATAGGGCGGGTACCTGAAGTCGGCGCATGAGCGAGGCGATAGAGGAGATAGTGCGGCTCCATCTGTGCAGCAGAGAATCGATACTCGGTCGAGTTGCAGCACTATGATATTGCTCACTGCACCGCTGACGACCGCTGTCTATCAGCTCCTGCTCATCATCAAGAACATGCTTAAACAAAATAGTCGCGAATATAACGTCAAGGCTAAGACCAACTTCTGTTACAGGAGCGATATTCACAGGAGTGGAACGAGCTCTAGATTCTACATGATAAATGTACGTAGGAATTGTTCGGGAAACCATTTATTCCACAAGAAAACGCAATAAAATGGTTCCAAATGAAGTATCTTCAACCTGAAATATATCTCAAAAAACCTCACTTAAACTATATAGCATGAAAAACTACTCTTATCAGCAGTAAATATAGGAGACTATATTCCAGTTTCAAATTACAGTGTCGTGTTCCCATGACATAAAACAGAAACCATTAATCAAGGCTTGTTTCCCGATGACACTACGCAGGCCCACATCGATAGCCAATACCACTGAAATCAAATATCGTCGTGTATGCAACTGCCGTGTGTCAACACCGTTCATTGAGCCCAGCTAAACCGCACTCATCCCTCACTCGTCAGCGACACGCCGCTTCTTGCCTTGAGTGTGCGCTCATGTTGATCGCTAGCTCGGTCCAGCTGCCTCAGTGTGGCCAGCTTAGCCTCCAGAACGTGCACAATGTTCGCCTGCGCACCCCCGCCGTTGCCATGACAACTATCGTCACCGTCGTCACGCCGACCGTCACAAGAAAGCGGAGGATCGACCGACACGAGCACAGAGTCGGTCTCGTCCAGCCACCGAGTCAATTGGTCAAACTGCAAATTGATAAGCAGTACATATAATACAATCAGAACAATACAATTTTTAGTAATACAAAATGCAATAACAAATATAAGTGGTAAATGCAATGTAATATTGTAAACAGTAATAACCAATCAGTAGTGAAATGTACTCAATATAATATCAAATGCAATTTATAAGCAGTAACTACTACAGAATACGAATACGCATTTAAAAAGGCATATATTGTACAGACACATATAGAGGCATATGTTGTAGACGCACACACACACATACATTTAAGTGTACATACACATACACAATCATTTATTTGAACACTCGAATACGCATGCACGAACATGTTATATGTAAGCAACACATCTTGCTAACGTAGAAAAACCAATTGCCTCTTTCAAATGTATGTAATAGTTCTAAATGAACAACACAAGCCAAACAATAGCGAACACTGTGTTACAGAAAGCGCATATGATGCCAACACAACCTATGCTAACAAATGTGTACATATTTTCATCATTTGACAGCGGATAAGTGAAAATCAGATACAACCAAAGAAATAGAGCAAAAGTACATCAAGAATATAATGAAATAAAATACAAATAAAATACATGAAATAAAAACAGCGACAAAACTGCAACATTTAAAATAACCCCTTGAATTAATAGATACCAGATCAAGTGAAAGATATGGATCACGATGATGACAAAGCCCCGGAATCTGCTGCACACTCACTTTGAGCACACGTTGCTGGTAGAGTTTCAGTGTTTGTTCTGTGCCTGCGAGTTCTTCACATAATACCGTCATTTCACCTCTCAACCGCTCGACCTGCACAACGTTGAACGCATCGCGTATTTCATTCAAATGCTAAACAGCCTTCAATTTCGGTAAGCACATACAGAAAGTTGGTAGAAACACACTCAAACAGTCACGCACTGCAATAACTAGACTTCAGAAATCAAAGGAGAAATAAAGAACATAAATAAAGAACATACATCAAAAACAGAAATAAAGAGCAGAAATAAAGAACATAAATGAAAAGCAGAAATCTAGAACAGAAATCGAGCGCAGAAACAAGATGAGCGATCAAAAGCAGAAATCAACACCTTGAAAAGACTAGCAGTAATCCTATATTATAACATAAGTCTGGCACTTCTTGTGCTGCCTTTTCTCATGTGAGATTGCGATTCGTTCACATACGACCATTTCGCACCGCCAATATACGCCATCTCAAGTAATTACGTAAATACGCAAATACAGCGGACCCTCCAAATAGCGGAATCACCCAAATAACGGAATACGTCCTTAGTCCCGATCAAAAACCTATCAAATACATGTTAATGACACCTGCAAATAGCGGAATTCAACCCTCTGAATAGCGGAAACCTCCCAATAGTGGAAGGATCTATTGGTCCCCACTCATATAGAACACCTCCAAAAAGCAGAAAATGGAGGTTCTGTGTGATTCTTAAATTGAAAATGTATCAATATATCGACTCCAGCTTGTCTACTAACAACAAGAGACTGTTTCAAGCTGATTGGTATAAACCAGTGACTTATTAGGACCAACAATAGGCATATGAGCAAACAAATGAACATACATATTATTAGGCATATGCAAGCTAGGCGACCACCTAGAACCCCAGATTGGTGATGGTCTCGCACAAGAACCACACAGGAATATATGCATTCCTATAACAATGCAAATTCCAAATACTACTGCATCGGAGACTAACGATGTGTTCAACATGAATAAAACGGATCTCTCCTGCAAACTGCAGCCTACCAAAACCATGGCGTTCAGAAGAGAACGCCGCACAGCTGAATAATTGTCTGTGGTTATAAAAACGATTGGCGAATCATACGAAAAAGACGCAAGCTAGTGAATAATACGGAATGTATTGTGAAAAATGAACGATTTACAGTGAAAAAATGTCAATAATCATTGCCGCAGAGCACACCGGAATAACGGAATTTTTCATAGTCCCTTTGAGTCCGCTATTTGGAGGGCCGACTGTATATCCTTTGGCTAACACTGCGTATTATAATCCGGCAGTGCGGCCTTATAGTGCGAACAACGGCGTGCAGGTGGCAGTGATTGCATGTGCCGTCACCTGATGCCGTAAGTCGTCCACGACCGACGGCACTACAAATTCCGTCATCTGCCGCAAACTCTCATGCACGGCGTCGTCGCCTGCCGCCTGCTGCAGCTGCCGACGCTGCGAGGCCAACAGCTGCAGCTGCTCGGCAAGCGGAGCACGGCCGTCAGTGATATCGACCGGTCCGTCGCAGGCGTTGGCGGACGAAGACGACTGTGCTGATTGAGGCAGCTGTTCTGGCGCCGTGATCAGTTGTCGGCACGAAGCGACAAGCTCGGTCATCCGCTCAACACTGCGCACGGCCGAGTTCCACGCGCACTGCACGTCTGGCGCGCACAAACACACACACACACACACACACACACACATCGTTTTAGTTATTATCATTTCAAGCGAATACGGCAGCATATCCAGATTATATGGAGTACGCCCCGTTGTGTGTGAGCCAATTGACAGCCGGGTTATTGCCGGTTGGCTCAACCCGGGAAATGTTGATGAACCAGTCCAGGCCGGGATTCGAACTGTGAATCTCTGGCACGAAACTTGAAAGCCTAGTGAGTTGCCTAGCTAATCGACTCACCAGTCAGCTGCCGCAGTCGGCCGGCGAACTGGTCGTGGATAGCGCTGGTGTTGCTGTCAAACCGTTGCAGCAGCAGCAGCTTGCGCCGACGGCTGCAGTCGCTACCGTCACCGGGCGGCAGCTGGTCGATAAGCTGCTGGCCGCGACGCAGCTGCTCGGCCACGGCAGGTTGGAGCTGCTGCTGCAGCTGTTGGCAGCCAGCGGCGTACTCACGCAACCAGTGTTGCAGCTGGTCGCGAGACGTCCACGCACGCGGCACCGAGTCGCAGCCACTGCTCAGCTGAAAGAACGCAGCCGTTGTCTGTGGCGCGTTTATGCAACACAAGCGGAGGTGATAAGACAAATGATTGTGTTTGATGTCTGCACCTGCCTGTTAGAACATATAGTGACGCTTCACGACTGACATGAATAAGTAATGGACAGTAACCTAAAAAACGTATTTGAGAACAGTTCCCAAGTTGAAAACTAATCTACAAACTACAGTTAAGCTAAAAAGGGAAAAGTGTGAACCTGTCATTGTTTATATAAGACGACAAAATAGTGACACATGAAATAAAAAAATACAACAAATTAATAATTAAACAAATAGTATGAATACTAAATAATCAATTAAACAAAAAATACGTACGCATATATACAAATGAACGCACATACATGCACACACACACACATATATATAGATACAAACATATATACACGCACATAAAGGCAAACACGCTGGCACTCCAGAATACAGGTAAGCCCACACAAAAAACAAATGCAAAATTGGTTAATTAAATTACTTATTATAGTGCAATTCGCTATTATCCTTCAACGAAACGTCCCTATATATTGCGCACCGAGTTGTGTGTGAGTGCGTGTGTCGGCGTTTGAGCGTGAACGTGCATGTATTCGTACGTGTGTTTGTGTGTATGCGTGAGCAAGAAACTGAGCGTGTTTAGGTTAGTGTGCGCGTATGTATGAGTGTATGTGTGCGCGAGTATAGCGAAGCATAATTTCATGTAAATGCAAATACTCACGCCAAGGAAAAAGGTGTTGAATGTTCACAAATCACTCATTGTATATACCAAAATAGCTAAATGCACTCAAATACCTGACTGAGTGTGCATAATCACCTTGCTGAATGTACTCAGCTCACCTGTTCCATATCGGCGCTCAGATCGCTCCAGACTGCCTCGATTTCAGCTTGAACCTCGGCGTTTTCTGCCAGCTGCCGCAGCTGCTGTATCAGCTGATCCAGCTGGTCCAACAGCTGCTCCACCTGCTGACACTCCGCAGCTGCCGCTGACGACGGTCCACGGCCCACCCGAGGTCGGGTCAGAAGATCGCACATGCGGGCACGTAGTTCACTCAGTGTTTGTCTGTGTGCATCACCCTGGCTCAACAAGTCCTGCGACAAAAACACGCCAGCATCTTAACTGATAAACACCATGTTGGGCCCGTATTCTGGTGGTTAGCGCGTCCTAGCAGCCCCAGCGTCCTGACTTATATTTCAGGGTGGTGTCGTGACTTGTATGCCAATATAATCGACAGTTCCATTATATCGGCATACAAGTAGCAGGATCGAAATCGACATCTCGTACTGATAATGTCACATTTACTTACAGTGTGTGACACGCATACTAATTGCGGTCATTAATTTAATGCATTAATACATTGATTAATTGACAATCGCCCGCCCAATAACACCTACAAGTTATGGTTTATTCAAGAACAAAAACTAATCACTCGTAATGGAGAGGATAATTTCTCAGAGCCAGTAAAGGCTTCGTTGATGTCCTTCAGCATAAAACGCAAGGAAATACACCATTTTCAACACAAAAACAATACACACGTCTAGCGTGCACACTTCAAACACAACATTATACAAGCCGAAATGACAACTAATAACACCTGAAATCAAATTGTATTAAGTTTCGACTCGTATAAAACTCAATTCAGAACAATACCGAAATTGTGACGTATTTTGTAGTTGGTTAATGCACTTTAATGGTATCTCATAGAAGTTGAGCTTTCATTAGCCAATGTGTCACATTAGAACGTCATGTCTACATATACACATGCATATACATAACCATCTATGTAAAATAGCAATACGAATAAAGCATGCAATAGTATATTGACGAGATAAAATACATAATATGCGAAAACTCAAATAATTCTAAAACTCCTATCCATTTTAAAAGATCAAATTTGCGGATTGTGCTTGGTTCCCCGGGTCAACGCAATATCACTATCACACACCACACCCCGTCCTCTAATGTTATTCAATCACTGCTCAAACTGCACACTAACGATCACTAGGCACTGTCAAAATATATAAGCGCACATAAAATTGTTATATATCGTCTGAACTGGTTACACTCTATGCAAACCGGCATTCATTACTCAATTCACATTCGCTACGATATGCCCTCTGTCACAGGCTCTCATACTGATAAATGATCCTCAACTGATTTACCCAGCTCACTTCCCTTTGAAAATGCCCTATATATGGGTGCTGTTCGGAGTGGTAGCGTATGCTCCGTCAAAAACAGCAGCTTCACATTCAAACTATTATTATATTCAGCATGAAATGCATGTTGCTACAAAATTCGTCCACATTCGCGCACTTATCAGTGCAAACGCAAGACAAACATTTGTTTTTGATATTACCACTAAAAGCAACGCGCGAGGTGAAATGGAACGAGTGCGAACGATATTAATTGTACGAGTACACTCCACATACACCCTGATAGTCAGTGAGAAAGAATCGATAGCATTAGAGATGAAGTGCATATTGGAAATTAAACTTAGTTTCTTGTTATTAACCTGAATGCGTTTAAGCTGTTGGTCGTCTTCCTCTGGCAGCTGCAGCTGTTGTTGAGCCAGCAGCTGCTGGACCGTGTGCAGCCAGAAGGCTAAATCCTCACGCGCAGCCTTACTGCCTCGCACAGCTCCACCAGTTTCGTCCACGCAGGACTCCAACTTTGGTAACAAATCATAACCGCATGAATATCGACGTGCACAAGCCTTGTGGCTACAAAATCACACTGAACCGCTTTGACAGGGCAGCGGTTCGATTCCGACAACCGATATAAATTTCACGCAGAAATACTCGTTTAGCCAATGGCTGAAATTGTTATGGAAACAGTATACAGGATACAGAAATACATAGGAAATACTACAAAAACGCATGAAAATACACAGCAAACGAAGCCAACATACATATTCAACATAACTACGCTGACTAACACAGAATAACTCATAACTCAATACAACAGTCACTAAATAGCATAATCACTAAGCATACTTGCACTGAAGCACAAATACGCAACCAAACCATCACGACCACAATCAACAACACCAACACAGCCATATATACAGGCAAATACCCAAAGCAAAGCCTCACATCCACAAACATACACAAACACACGCATATATATACACCCACGAATGCACATAGAGCACACACAGGACATACCTATGACGCACGGGAATATAAGGCACATTACCGATTCATTTGCAAATATAAGCCGATTATATCTAGATATATCAGCCATACAGCCTGGGAAAATACACTACACACTAAAACAAGCATACAAATTCACACATACACACACAACATGAACAGAAACAAGTTCACACATATATATATAAACACACATACGCATGCCAACACACGTATATGCATAAGCATACACACATAAAACCAGTAAGGCGCGGTGTTCGGCGATGAACGAGCGAGCGCGAAGCTATCATATGTAATCAAACTTTGTCGTTGTCAAACTTTGTCAAAACTTTGTTTTCTGCTAAAATATAAGAGGGCATATGGCACGTGTCACGTGTAAAAAGTGTTTTTCGAAAAAGTAGGAGGGCATTTGGTACGTGTCACGTGCCACAGTGGGCACTGACATGATTCGGCTTGGTCTCATCCGCGGCAGGAAAGATGAGGCTACCCAACAACAAAAAATGTATGTTAATCGGACTTATGGTTCCAGAGATATAAGCCTCTGAAAAGCGTGACCACGGCCGGCCGGCCGGCCGCTCATACTCATTTTTCTAGTAACACCAAGTATGAATTCGCTCGCTATCGCTCGCTCGTAAACACATACATACATATATGCATACACACACACCGTGTACACACATGCAAATACAGCACAGCTTAGACTCTCTCACCACCGACCTCTGCAATCCGCTGATTCAGCCGACTGAGCTGCTCAGCCGCTCGTGAGTCGACGACTGCCAGCCGAGCAGTCAGATGCGACAGCTGCTCGCCTGTCACGTGACCGACGGCCGGCGGAAAGCTGGCGAAGTTCAGCTGCCTTTCGATCAGCGGCAGTTCGTTCAATACCTCCTGCCCGTGCACAAACAAACACATGCACGCTTATATATGCACATTTCAGCTTTCCAAACAGATACGAAGAATCGGATACATACGGAATGATGGGATGATAGAACAGAACCTAGAACAGAAAAGAACAGCTAGAACCTAGCTTATCTATTGAAAGACAAAACTGCATGAGTACAACCAGATCAGATTAGGCACAAATACAAAAATACAGACGCATGCACACACACGTATATACGCATACATCCGGGCACAAATACAGGTCGAACCACACACGCCCGCACATAAACACTGAAGTACAAAATGCAACGCCCTCGTAGGTTCATCCGCCCGTTGATTCACCTGAATTCCAGAAATAACCACAAGGCTAACCGGCATAAACCGACAAAATGAGTCGTAGCAGCCGTCCTCGCACTCACGGTTAGAAGGAACCCAGACTATTGAGCGGCCCGTTGCCACACGCCTGATATTGACATTTATAACAAAGTAGCGTATACAAGTTCTGTAAATCCCCGAGAGACCGAAGGGTTGCTCATAACTCATATTCCCAAAGCCAGACATCTACCATGATGGTGCTTCATCTATAATGGGGCCCTAATCATTGCCTTCGGGGCATAAAACCTCGAGTCGGATCTGGGCATAAAACCCGACCGATAAAACCCAATTTCAAAAACAACCTAAACTAATCCTCATTAAGCCGGCAACCTGCAATGCTATGATAGTCAGCACTGCACCGGTAGTTTAGCACACAGCCGAGTCTACGCGGCAACACACCTTGAGCTCATTGGCGTCTTTGGTCAGAGCGCGTGTGGTCGCCGAGTGATCGCACCGACCGACACCAGCCGTCGACACCGACGATAATGAAGTCCCCGTGACAGAATCGAGCAGCAGTTCGGCGCGCGCCAGATAACGTACGACAGCGGCCAGCTGCACCGGCACACGTCCATCCACGTGACACTGCCACTCGTAAAGCTGAGAAAAACACACAGATGTGCATGCACAAGCAGATACACATATCAATAAAACTGATAGCGCGAAAACAAGAGCGCAGAAGCACACACACACACGCAGAAATAAATACAAACAAAAATCAAACACACACACACACACAAATTAATAAACATACCCACGCACACAAGCAAACGCACACACACACACACAACTGAACAAAAACCAAACACATAAATGCGCAAACGCACAAACATAAACCCACAAAACACATGCCACACACACAGACATGCACACAACATACACACAGACTAACACACATATATATGACCAATTCGGGAGACCTTCACACAAACACATAAGAGACTGACAATTGGCGACGTACTAAACGCGCCGGTGGTCGTACGTAACCCTGCGTGGTGTACGGTATTCAAACAACATTTTGCTTATTCCGATTGAGTAGTCGAGACGCAACCTGACTAGCGAGTAGTATAAAAAAGAGGGTGTCGATCTGCTCCGTAACATCTGCAAGTTGCGGTCTTAAACATATAAGTATTATATAGTGTTTAGAGCCATACGGTTCTTAGCAGTGAAATATGGTCTGTGTATGTCAAGCGCAAGTTCAACACGATCACTAAAAACTGAACGGTGCGTTGGAATGAGACACAAGACTGACGTACAAGTATACTGCTGCGTCAGGACAGGCACCTCAACGGCGGCAAAATGTACGCCAGGCATTTTGGACGTCGCTAAGAGGAAACCATTACGCTTTTTTCAAGCCTCTATTTTGTTCACTGCCAGCTGCAGAACACATTGCTCAGCGACAGTGCTGTGCGAGGAACACCATATGGTGGGAGGTACGAGGTAAGACGCACGAGCGTTAATGTAGTTGACTACGAAGGCAAAAAAGACCGCGCTAAGTACACTACCCTGTCGAACATCTGCCTGATCAAACGGACGAGACAGGGAGTTCCCCACAAGTACACAGAAAGTGCGGTTCAAAAGAAGTTTGCACAAACCCCCATGTTGCCCCTAACATCATAGCGGTGTCAGCACACAGTAGCTTGCAAGGAATACCATGTCGCCATGTGGTAGCATATGCCTCCTTGATATAAAAACATATCGCCTCGATATAGTGACATCACGTGACACTTTCACGCACGAGAAAAACGACGACAACAAAATATTTAACGGAGAACGGCCCAGACGAAATCTAGACTGAGCGTCATTGAATATCCGACCGTGTTCCAGAAACCACACCAGTTGTCTACAAACAATTTTCTCAAACATATTTTCCTATTGATATGCAAATTGACCCACATAACAAAGTGATACTACCCATAGTAACACATTCCCCATGAGTCTGGGAGTAGGACGAAGTTAGAGAAATAGAGAGTATAAAAATAAAATTATTCGAGTGTTTAATTCAGGGGCTGTCCGGACAGTACGGGTTTTTCTGTAGAAATGCTTCAAACGTCCGGGGTTTGAATATGTCAAAATGTGAATGTATAGCGGTGCTTAAAAACTGCAATCAAAACATTTGTTATTGGTTTAATAAAGTCAAATTTTGAATACAAGCCTATATTTTTCGCACACGCACATAAATTTCCTAATTTTAAAGATTCTAAATATTGTCCACCTATGTTTCGCCTAAGCCCTCGCATATTTTCCTTTAGCTCCACACAGCAAAATCCTGGCGCCGCCACAGGGTGAGGGAGCCAGATTAGTTATAGATGATTCCATCATCTTTCTGATGGTACGTGATTGTTGTATTGTGAAGTTGGGAAAAGTTCGTAAACAACGTAAATGTTGCAATTTATATCTTTGACAAACTTTGTTCACTTCATATTCATCCGATTCAATCCTTTACCGGCTGATTCTAATACACATGTATTAACTTTACTCGTATAAATTGTTCAGTCAGCTATGCCCGGTCAATTTGTGAGCTTCACTGTATGAGCTAGATTCCCAAGTTTCGACAATCACAAGATTTGTATACATTTGGCGAGAAAAGCGATGCAACCGTGTTTACTAACAATCTGTGTGATATATACCAGAACGTGGTTGACAAGGCCAAATGACGCTATAAATTCCCTGTTGAAATGAGTGATTGTTCATTTTGAAAGTGAGGTGTTCAGCGACAAGACAAGGCAGATATGTTCACGCGTCGCACGAGAATCTTGTTGCTTTCTGCTGGATGTTTGGTGTTTCTCGTGCAAGATGTCAATTCCGCCATCGATAGCGGGGATGTTCCCGCCGAATCCCGTCTTCGCCACAAGCTCATGATGGATTACGACAAGTCCACTCATCCTGGGGAATACTCCGCCGACAAAACAACCACCACGGTTTTTCTTGATCCGTACCTGCTGCACGTAGAAGCTTGTGACCGTGAAATGACGGTCACTCTGGGAGGATGGGTGGTTATGAGTTGGCACGATCCAAGACTGACGTGGGAGCTCGCCAAATACGGCAACATCACTCGACTGAGGGTTGATTCCCGACATATTTGGACTCTGGATCTGGTGCCGTTCTACATGGTCCCTTCGATCAACATCAACTGGATGTCCAACACACTGGCACTGGTCATGAACAATGGTACTGTTCTCTATGTTCCTCCGTTCCAGACAAAAGCCAGCTGTACGTTCAACAGAACCACCACTGGGCCGGAAGAAGACGGCTGGAATGTTTATATGATGTGTCCAGAAACCCTGGGTTCTTGGACGTACAGTGAGGAGCTGGTTGACTTGAGGGTTCCTCAATCCGGGGTTTTGAATACTATGTACTACCGTCCCAGTGGACGCTGGGTCCTTCACAATACCTCCGCCAAGAAGGTATCCAGAACGTACGCCGGGTTACCAGAGCTCTATGTGTCAGACGAAATCATGATTTCCCTCAAGTACAAGCACAAATTTATGCAGACGTAGCGATTCGGCGATGTTTCAATCAAATAGTGTATACTTTGTTCATTAAACCAAGCCTTCGTGGTCACGAAGAGATATACTTTTATACCAATATTGTATCTAGATTATAGTTAGTATTATATCTATATTATATTTGAACAGGATATTTCAACCTGCTTGGTTTTTCTTGACATTTCAAATGATATATGTGAGCCAGATTCTCTCTTGAATTCTCTGAGTGTGAAACGATCATCTACATTTGTTGTTCATAATAAAACTGATCAGGTTAATTTTATGCAGTGCTAAGTGATACTTGATTTTATTGTGTATCAATATTTCTATATTTATGAATACAATTAGCATTGGCTGAAAGGTTTATCGTTAGCGTTAGCTCAAATGTCATTCATCGTTAGATTACTCTTTTTGCTTGCCTGGAGTTAATCTCATTTTTTCATCAGTCCACTTGATCACGCGGTTTAGTTGTTTTTGCAGATCAAAAGCACAAACCAGTATAAATCGGAATACTATAGGAAAAACAATGTAATATCAGATCTGAAGACCAAGAAATGTTAAAATGTTGGCTCTTAAAATTAACACTTGTTCTTCACCTTACTCTCTGTGCTTCAGTCTATTTTAAAATGTATGTGTATACGCTGTACATCATCCTTCTATTTAAGGAAACGAACACGAACCAGAGTGCCACCAGATGTTGGAGCGTGGGATAATACATTTGAGCTCTCTTACGCGATGCTGCGCAATAATACTTGTTAATGAGAATTAACTTGGACAAGAAGTAGCACGGGAATATCATGGCGAGATGGGCTCAAACGACGAAACAGTGGCATTACAAACAAACAAACAAACAAACGTATATTTACTATAGCGCCTGTAAAAACACGGGCGCGCATAACTTCAAGACGAACAACAAAGCGTAAATACATATATACATATATACATATACATACATACACAAACATGCACTTATACATATACACACATACACAAACATGCACGTATACATATACATACATACACAAACATGCACTTATACATACACATACAAACACATATACACATGAGTTTTGAGTACAATAAGGAGGAATAGAAAATGGATAGCTGAATGGAATCATAGTTTGGCGAAAGGAGTGAGAGTGTGAGAATCAGGATCAAACGAGATGTCAAAAAAGTGATTTTGAAGTCGGGAAGCAAACAAGCGGTAGGAAGAAGATGAAGTAATATGAGAAGGAAGAGAATTATAGATGCGCGAACCGAAGAATGTAAAAGATTTAGAGGACCACGAAGATTCATTAGTGGCCCGAGGACAGATGAGGGGAACAGGTCTACGAGAAGAAACATTATCAGAACGAGTTAAAAGACTGATTAGGTAGGGCGGTTATAAGATATGTGAGTACACCGCGCTTACATGAGGGCTCACACATCTATACTGGTACTAGGAAATACAAGCTGTAACACGTACTTGATTATTTAATGAACGCCTCATAAAAGCCCCACCAATGTAATACGACAAACAATGTTACGATTATTGCCAAAGATATAATTGAATTAGTAGCGTGTGAATTAGAATTAGTGTTTTTCGCCTTCGCATCAACTTCAAATTCTTCATTCACTTACTGGCAGGGTTTGTTTGGTTTAAACTAAGTGGTGTTTTATAAAAACATGGTGTTTTTAAATTAGTTTTTTGACAGAGATTATTTTTCTCATATAGGAATGATCAATAATTTTCAGAATTAGTAAATGAGTTCATCAATGCAGTTTTGAATCTTCATAAATATTACTTTTTGACATGATTTTAAGGGTTTGCACGATATGGGAAACATTTTTATTAACATTTTTGGTTTTTGCTGGGGAAACATTGTAGTTGGTATTTATGAGAAATCCTAAATATTTACGACAAAACATTTGAGTTTCTATGAAAAACACTATTTTTAGAAACCTGAGTTAAGAAAACTGTGTTTACTCTTAAAACAAACATGAATTAACTTCCATGGACAAAACGATTTTTAGTCACTAGGTTTTCATAAATAAGGCCACTGGATATTGGGATTTGGACTTTGCAAAAATATGTGGGTGTTTAAAAATCGACTGCTTTCGCAAATGGAAGCGGTTTAAAACTTCCGTTGCCTATAGATGCTACAAGGTGAAATTCAAGATCCTGTGTGTACATTTTTATAATATATTTATCTTTTTTAAATATTTACAAAACTCTTGGTGAGTGGTACTAAAATATGTTTAACTATATACTAAATAGCATGGTACAATCCTTTTTTATTCGTGTGTGCAAAGTGTAAAACAACCAAATAAACCAAAAAACAATGTTTTTTTGGTATTTTCTAAAAAACCATGGTTTTTGGTTTTCTTTGAAAAAAAGGTTTTTTCAAACCCTGCTTACTGGCCATGCCGCTTTTTGAGATGCTAGTCTAACAAAAAGATGCCTAATATTTTCAAGTTTGGTAGTCAGTGGCAGAAATTGCCACCAAAACAGGGAGAATCATGAAGCGTAGCAGGAATTGTGATATTTCCTTCTTGAAGATCCGCAAAAAAAGATTAGCCTTTTTGAGACAACATACGCTGATATTAACGTGTTAGGTTACTTTTTCTAGAAGATCACCTTACTTTATTTCATTTTAGATTACTTTTTGAAACCCCTGATGATCACAATTAAAGACTTCATTTGCGGCGAAAATATGACAAACCTCAGAAAATGTCCTGGAGTAAAAATAGGTTAACATACGGTGTTGAAACGTAATCAAGTGTAACACCTAGGATTATCTGCGAAAATAAAACCTTACCCGATATAACGTTACACACGGAAATACTAAAGGACCGTTGTCCGTCGAATGTACACATTTTCAATGGTAAATGGAAAAGAAAATGGACGCTCGAACATGTTATCATACGTCGGGTGTTGCGTTTTTTCAACCATTTCGAAGACTATTTATTTCGTACAATTTGCCACACAATACGAAACTTGAGTAAACTTGAGTAAAAAACATTAGATGTATTAGTAAAGAGTAATTTTTAAAACGATGTTTTCCCGTTGAATTTACTTATTTTTAATGGTGTTGCCACTGGTCCCCTTCGGTGAGCCGGGCGCCTACAGACCCTACGCGAACAATAACTCATTGCATAGTTTTTGAAGTCAATAGGAAAAGCTTAAGCGGGTTTCAAAAATTTAAGAAAAAAATCAAAAGTATAACTGTAATCCATGTTTAACGAATTTCACAAATTTTTATAGCTTTTTGGATAATTTTTGGTGCCAGAGCTTCGATATATTATCACCTGCCGAGGCTTCATACTGGCCTTATAGTGAAAAAATACGGTACTCCACTGTCATACAACATACAGGTGCAGCCACTACATCAGTGCAACAACAAGCAAACACACCACCGCCAACTATACTGCAGTCGAACAACACTGCTTCCTCACAATATAGAAACAGTTTGAGAGCCACTGAAGTGACGTCACTCACCATGTGTTTGAGCGTACGCCAGTGAGGCTGCAGGTCAAGATAGCGTTGCTGTGAGGTGGTGGCGGCGTCAGTGGCGGCGACACGACACAATTGTTGCTCGTATACGCCAAACTGTTTGGCAGTTTCGTTCTTCATCAACACAAAACACTGCGCAAACACACACACACACAGTCACAGTCACATACACACACAGTCACATACACACGTGAACGCATGTGCATTGGGAAGCAAGCAAATTCAAGTGAATACTCGTTGGTAATACAGAGGAAGAAGCCAGTGAGAAACGATTTCGAGCTTTCTCTGTGAAAAAACCATGCTGTTAGTTTAAAGGTTAAAGGTCTAAGTGACAGCTGCTACACGGGAAGAAGCCGAAGCTTATGAACACACAGGTGTGCCCCGTGCAGCTCGCTGCCACCGCAGAGCCGACCCTCTCCACGCTATGGCGCCACAAGAACGGAAGACGTATTAGAGGGGGCCACCTCCCCTGAATGCATGGCACAACTCATGACTGATATCTGGTACCATCATTTTCTGCTGGGTGGACAGGGCCTGTTGGATTATAGAATTCGCCCAATGAAATTCTGCTCTGCCGGTAGTGGAACCACGGACCTCCCGCTTGTGAGGCGGGTGTGCTATCACTACACCACGGAGCCCAAATTACCCTCATATCCGCATAACCCTCATATTCGCATGTGCATTACTTCGTTTATACACACAACACACATTCATCACAACACATCGTGTACTTATCCTACACTCACAATGTCAACGGAACTCGCCAGAAAATAAATCAGTTATGGTTGGTCTGCGTGTTGATCGCTTCCTACGCTGTGCTCAATTTGCTCCGACAGGTACAGTGGTCCGAAAGATGCGGGTAATTCCCCTCTGGTGGAAAATTGTTCACTGATAGAGAATGGAGAATTGTCAAGTGACGAATTGAACTTTGGCTAGAACGACTGTGTGTTTTACCAATTCGAATTTGATTTTCGATTTGGATGAATTGAATTGATTGGACCTCTCAGCCATGTTGTGGAAAATGAAAAGTGAGTGCATTTAGAAGCGGGGAGTCAAAGAAAAAACCACGGAATTAGTACGAGTCGTAGTTGTCAATACAAATTCACCAGATTATTCGATACGAAAAAACACGTTCCTCCATTCAGCAAACAACCGAATTAACTTGCTGTGGATATTTCACCCTTCTATACTGCACAAAAATTGAAAAAAACACGACATAAAACCGAAGAAAAAAACATCCAGGATCATGAATCAGGCCGTATTACCACGCCCAGAAAATTGAATTGTATGATGAAGGAGACGAAACTAATCAATTCTCTCTGGATTGTATGACATACAACAGTAAAAATCAGCTATCTCAGCTAATTACAACAGCATATTGCATATTATTAATAGCATTTATCCATGAAAACTGCAATATTTTGCTGCAGTTATCGGACGGAACACCGACCTGGAAACTGTTTCTCTGCTGCTCACTGAGATTAGCCAGCGAGCCGATAGTCTTGCTGAGCCAGTGAGACAGTCCAGCCAACACCTCGTCCTCATCACTGACAAAATCCTCTCCGGCAGCCGCCTGAGACGCGCTTTTAGCCTGGGGAACAAGTGAAAAAACAACCAATAACATCGCTGTAACGTCACACACAATGACATCACACACTATGACGTAACCACGTCGAGAACATCACAAGTCACCGCTGTAGATGCGTGGAGTCATTATCACGTCAGATAAATGGGTGAATTACGTCATCACTTCGTGAGCCCTCATGACGTAAAATCGAACGTGAATGGTCTTTAGTGAAGTTATCTAATAACATCACTGGTTCCACTAATGAAGAGTGTTTACAAGTTGCATATGCATAAAATGGCATGAGAAAATCGTTAGCACACATAAGCACGTGATCACCAAACACACGCACACACAAATACACACATACATACACGAACAATGATAATCAGATGAATCTTGTTTGACATAAACACGCCATAAAAGATAACACATGCACACAGTCACTAGACGAAACCATATACCGAGCCAAACTCGGTATAAATTCCTGAACTCAATTCCTCAACTAAATAAACACACAAAAATGAATATCCACATACACATACATACACACACGCATTCACGCATACACATGCACGCGCGCACAGACACACATACACATGAGCCCACATACACAAACACACAGACATACAAACACACACAAGCACACAGCCATACAAACATACAAACACGCATACACACATGCATGCACATACACGCACACAAACACACACAGACTGACACGTACGTCAGCGTCGGGCGGTGGCTGGCAGCGGACAAACTGAGACACATAAGTCATGATCGAGCGCTCGTCAGGCCGGGCCACGTCCACATCCTCTGCGTCCAGCAGTCGCGCAACGCCTAACGAATGCTCCGCCACCTGGCGGCCAACACAACAACTAAATAGCATACTGCATCGCCACAATAAACCGCAAAATTTCACATTTATCATGCATTGTTTTCATTGGTCATTCTTTCTCCGTTTTTCCCGTCCGTATCCATGATTAAATCACGCCACTCAATGAAGCCAGCATAATCACCCAACGCACAAATAATGACGGTGATTAAGTCAGAATGGCGTGGCAAAACAAGACAATAAGACACAAACTGAAAACAGAGAAAACCACAAAACCTGAGCAGATATATCTATTTCAGCCCGAATGTACAGCACTCTCTGTCTGGCAACACCTGCATTTGTACATTAATCAGCCTTTCCAAATAAATAACGCCCGATTTCCCAGACAAACAACGTTTTGTCAATCACTCCCGAAGCAAACAGCCTCCTAGCTCAGTTAACCAGCCAGCTTCTTCAAAAACACAATACTTCGTCCACAATGACAATAGAGCGTGAATTAGCTGAGCTCTCCCAAACGAATAGCCTCCGGCCACCAGCCACAATCCGTGCCTAATGCAACGACTTTTCTCTTCAAACTCCCTTCGCCATTGCTGTGCCTCGATTTCACTGAGCTGACCCGTGTAATACACTGACTTGTGCACTGACAAGTGTGCAAGCAGCTGGGACCTGTCTGTCTGTCTGTATGTATGTGTGTCTGTGTGTGTGTGTGTGTGTGTGTGTGTGTGTGTGTGTGTGTGTGTGTGTGTGTGTGTGTGTGTGTGTGTGTGTGTGTGTGTGTGTGTATGTTTGCAGCCACGTTGTCAGATTAGCGTGGTGATGTTAGATGACTTTTTACTTTCCATTTCTACTCGACCATTGTGACAACATGTGTGTGTTTGTGTGTGTGTGTGTTTGTTTGTGTGTGTGTGTGTGTGTTTGTTTGTGTGTGTGTGTGTGTGTGTGTGTGTGTGTGTAGTAGATAAAACAGTAACGAAGTTAGTGCGACCTCGGTTTTTGCGCGCTTTTTGCGCGGTGTTTAACTTGAACAATGCCTCTGGTTGCCAAGTCATATATGCCGTGTACATTCTGCCCTTCCTACACACCCATATATCATACACACACACACACACACACACACACACACACACGATCAGCAAGTGTGCTTGCACTACAACATTAGTGAAGTTCGATAGGTGCAAATCTACCCAGTGGACCAGCCCACCAATCATAGCCGGAAAATTTCCTCCCACTCCAATTCCGTGCTAAAATCCAAACGCATGCGGCGCCAGACACTTACGTGAAACACATAGTTGAGTCGCTCACGCACGCTCATGTTGGCCGCACGGTCCATGTCAATAAGGCCGGGATTCAGATGGCGAACAATGGCCACAAACGCCTTGCCGTCGCGCCACGACACTGCGAAATCGTCCACGGACACCCCGCATGCCCTGTGCACAAACACAATCACAAACACATACATACATACACCGTCTCCGCTGTCTCACTACATACACTGTGTGTGTGTGTGTGTGTGTGTGTGTGTGTGTGTGTGTGTGTGTGTGTGTATTCGCAAGTGTATGGATATTGAGCTCAGCCCCTATGCTCTCACTAACCAGGCCCAAATTACACTCACACTTGACACCTTACACAACAACCTGTGCTACGCCCGAAATCACCAACGACTGCGCATACGTTTTCATTAAGAATAACACCCTTGAATATATATCCCTTCATTTGCACTTTTTAAATACTCTATTCATTGGAGTATGGATCGTTTATACGTCGAAAAACACAAACAATACGCTAAGAGGGTTACTGCCTAAAAACTCACAAGTAAATTACAGTAACTGACATGTAACTTACAATGGCTGATATGTAACATACAGTGACTAACTGGTAACTTACAGTGACCGACAATTAACTGGCAGGGACCCACTGTTAACTGACAGAAACTGCCAAATAACTGACGGTTACGGAATGCTAAGTTATAATAACTGAATAGTAACTTACAGTACCTGACAAGTAACCTATAGTAACTGACAAACTATATAAACTATAAAAAATAATAACCAAGGAGTGTCAAGCGAATGGCAATGTAATACTAGTCAAACACTTAAAAACGGCCGACAAATAACGCTGACAGCCGACAATTAACTCACACTGTACGCGCCCAGTTGAGCAGCGCCAGTCTGGCGCCAACACGTGCTGCTCCCCCACTGCTGCTCGCGCCATCCCCGCTGCTACTGCTACCCTCCTTACTGGCGCTATCAGAGCAGCGAGCATTATCGCCAGTGGCGGCGGCCGTGGCTGTAGACTTGCACGACTCACGGCTCACGTTGCACGCCGATGTGTTCGCCGCGCCAGAACTGTCTTCAATCTGTTATAGCCACCAACAACACACACACGCACACACACATATGCAGACGGAAATACAGACACACACACAGTTGTTTGTGTTGTGTTGTGCTGACGCGTTTCGTATCTGTGAACTCATACGAGAATGGACGTAGACACAGTCAAGGTCACGTTGGAAACCTAAGAGAGGACGTTCGATCGGTTCTAGAGCTCAATGTGGAGCCACAAAATGCTCGTATAATGAGAACACAGAACACCATCAAATACCTCTAACAAAATCTTGAGTATGCGCATAATGAAATGAAGGACTTATCCGTGGTGGTGAAGGAACTGCGTGTCTCTGCCAACGAAACACAAATTCAATCTTGCGAGATCAAACTCCAGGCGGCTGAAGATTTTAATCGGCGGAAGAATTCACGCATTGCTTGTGTAGTGGAGGAGGTATCCGGTGAAATACGTGAGGAAGGCAGATACCACTAAAAATAGCCAGTGAGCAGATGAACTTGCCTGATCCAGCGATTGAACAAGCACGTCAAGTTGGTCGGTACGATGGTGGGCGCAACAAGACCTGCACAATCGTCGTTAGGATGGAGATATAATAAGAATATCCTGAGAAATGCGACAAAACTAAAAGGCACCAGAATATTAGTGGATTTTCTGTCACAAAAACAGAGTCGGAGCCGCAAGGACAGAAAATGCGACTGACGCCAGAGTTCAAAGCTGCGCGCGCTGGCGGTAAAAAATTTCCCGCATGCAATACCTATCATTTAGGAACGACAGGATAATAAGATGAGAGCTGCAGTCGGATCGGCTGTCACTGACGAGCACGCGGTTGGCACGGCTTCTGCATCGCCCAGAGTGGTCTCTCCAACCGGAATTGCTGTTGCAGCTGGTAGTACCAGAGTGGATGCAGCAGCCCAGGAGATTGCGCGGGACAATAACCCTGTGAAGAGTGGTGGGGACGCTACGGTTGTCAACCAAACAACACCGGGGGTCACCGATTCTGCGGCTGCCTCCAAGTGTGCAGCGCCGAATGCTCGTGGCAGACGTCGCCATCAAGTCAGGGTGCTAACCAGAGGGCGAAGGGCACCTACGAAAAACTGAGATAAGTAATTCTCCTAAAGTTGAGACAAAGAATTCTCCTAAGGTGTTGAACCTATCATTATGGTTGTTATACGAGATCAGAAAGTATGATGAATTTGGTCAATCAAGGTTTTCAGACCAATCCGTTGATGGTTTAGGTGGCACTAATATACTCGAATCATGTTACGTCACTATTTCTGATAATCAAATGACAGTCTCAAGTTAAGCAAGGGCGTGCACTGGCAACAATGAAACAAATAACATAATATCCAAGTTCGTCATTACAACTTTAAATATTGCTAGTATTCCTTCTAACCTGCAAAGCTTTAACACTATCTTAAATTTTGTATTTTAAATTTAATATTCAATCTTTGTAGACACTATCTTAAATTTTGACAATATGAATATCATCGGTCTGTCAAAAACTAGACTAGACGACGGCATATATCCTCTATACAATATTCTTAAATATGTCATGTAAGCAAAGTAAAGGAATAGACACGTGCACGAATGATTGTCGTCGTCGCCGATCAATGAACTTAGTATGAGCAAGAATCATTCAGTTTGTGGTCAGCTGGAATATGACAATTAAATGCATTTCCTTGTATCAGTATACCGACCACATAAGGACATTTTTCAGATTTTCTGAATTAAATCGATCATATCTTCGAATATATCCCTTCTCACTCATATAAATCAAGATATGTTTGGTGACTGGAATATCAATCACAA
This sequence comes from Sacculina carcini, assembly GCA_916048095.2. Lineage (NCBI taxonomy): Eukaryota > Metazoa > Arthropoda > Thecostraca > Sacculinidae > Sacculina > Sacculina carcini. The sequence continues at coordinate 4,731,345 of OU696571.1, read as the reverse complement.
TCACCTATCATATCAAACAATTGACGAAACTGCTGATCAATTTTCACTGCTACCTGCCAGTCAATGAGACCCAGTCCTGAATCTCGTAAAAGCCATCCTGTGCATTTCCATCCCTGTGAAATCTGATGAGTATGCGGCATGTGTTGTCAGGTGGGGATTCATCTCGTAATACACTCACCGCCTTGTATACTATCTTCATATTCTGTTGATCACCTCGTCTATTCTTCCTTTCGCGCAATAAGACTCACCATATTTTGATCATATTTTGTAGTATTATCCCCATTACAATATTCGTGTCCATGCTGCTACGCATTGTACACGCTAACGGGTCATTCTCCATAGTTAATCGCCCTCACCACGCCCGGCGGAAAATTTACTCTGAATAAACGTAACAGCATCCTCCAAACGCGGATAGCCGAATTCCACATAACATATATCGTTGCAGGTCGATCGCCCCACATCTCGATCTCATAAAAGGGAACGACGATTCATAAGATGAGGCTCGACCATTCAATACAAGTCAACAGCGTGTCAGAAATCACTCAATGTGGCGTTTGTCAAATGGCTGACGCCATCAAAGCCACAGTAGCATATACGCCCTGCCAGAAAATATTTCACCGTTGCTGTGTCCGTTTTACACGAAACCACGCAGTAAACATTCAAGTTTGGAAATTCCAGACATGTCTACATCACAGCATACCTGTTGACGGCGACGACGACATGGCGGATATTTCTGCCATTTTGTACGTTGCATATTCGTTTGAAATTATTGTGTTGTAAAATGTGGCAGTGAATCAAACCAAGAGGGATTCCGGATTCCGTGCTAGGTGATATGGCAGATGCATTGGCCCGCCTCAAGCGGCTGGTAGCCATTCAGCGCCCCATTCCGCTAGACGATAGATCGCAGAAAACCTCGAAAAGCAACGTATCGACGACACATTACAAAAAAAACTCGAGCTGCATGGCAGATGTTGAGATCGTTCGCATTCTCCGAGCTCTAAGCACAAAAACGTCCAAAACCTGCCTAACAACACTATCCAACGTATGCGCCGCGGGTTGCATAAGAATAGGTCGACGCTTCTCGCTTCGACAAATGAAGACAACACCCTCACCGTCCGATATTCTCCACGTGCGAGGACAGATACATTTATCTACAGCTTTGCGACTGTTGACTTCCAACGACACAGTGGTAGCTCCCATTCCGGAAGTTATTGAATAGTGGAGAAAAACATTATTAATCGCAGCATAAGGATAATCTCACGGTGCAGACTGACCGACCGCTGAGAAAGTGTGCAAAACCATCATGGTGATACCCCGGGTCTCATCAGCTGGCCTGAACGGCGTTTGTATCCTGCACCTCCTCCAAATGACGTCACCCCACACTGCAGAGGCGGGTCGGGGCTTGTTGGACGCACTTGTCCGATTGAGCAAAATTGTCTGCTGGACGAATTCCCGAGATCGCACTCGATATCTACGGGGCTACCTATTAGTCATTCGGAAAAAACGGAAGACTGAAGCCAATCGCCATTGGTAGTACTTTACCGGGTGTCTGTGATCATGCATGTCTATGAATGCGTGTATGTATATGCATATGTGTGTATGGTTTTGCGTACCTGTGTGTGTGTGTGTGTGTGTGTGTGTGTGTGTGTGTGTGTGTGTGAGTGTGTGTGTGTGTGCACGTGTGTGTATGTTTGTGCTTGTGTGTGTTTGTGCTTGTGTGTGTTGTGCTTGTATGTGTGTGTGCATGTATGTGTGTGTATGTGTTCATTCGCTTTTCTGCTGTCGTGGTGTTCGGATGTGTTTTTGTGTACTCCGTCTGCCTTTGGATAGTGCTTCCGGTGGTGCGAATACGCCGTGTGTGTGTGTGTGTGTGTGTGTGTGTGTGTGTGTGTGTGTGTTTGTGTGCGTTTGTATGCGCGTGTGCTCAGTGGACCTGTTATCTGGTTAGACCAGAGGTGCGAAAAGTCTCTTGACTCTCACCCTCTGTCTCCGTCACCGGGGCGCTTCCTGCCTCGGTGCACGTGCGTGTGCCGTGTGTGTGTGTGTGTGTGTGTGTGTGTGTGTGTGTGTGTTTGTGTGTGTATGTGTGTGTCTTTCCCGCTTACGCGTCCTTGTAAGGACGGATTAGCGTTATCGCGTCTCCTCTTGTGACGTCATGAGTGTGACGACAAAAATTGCTGGCTTCCAGCCCGCTGTGACGGCCCAAGATGCGACATGGCCCAAGATGCGACAGCGACGTTTACGACGCGTTTAAGGCATTCAATGCCTTCACTGAAAATTTATCCCTTCACTGAAACTTGTAGGGTTTGTTATGAAATTGCATTTGTTGTTTGAATAGTCTCTTGCTGTCATATTCTGAGTTCGCATTGATTTAATACGTCTTATTGGGTCCTTTATTTACTTGAATGCTTATTCTGGTGTCATATTTTCGTTGCACTGTAAGTTGTTTGGACCAATTCCATTGTTTGTTGTGTTTTGTTGTGGGAATGGTTTTGATAGCTGTTTGGTTTGTTAATACCGCAGGTGATTGATTGGTTAAACTGATGAGCGCACGTTTATATTCTGCTGCCTGTTGTTTTCGGGAATCTTTTAGCTTTCTCTTGTGTGCTTGTTCTGGTGTTGATGTTTCTGTATATTGTGTGTGTATACGTGTTTGCTACATTGGATTCATTCTATTTATTCTTGCCGTTGATTATTTTTGCTCGCATATGTGGTTATATGCGCTGAACGAAATATATTATTGCTTGATTGGTCTTGTTGCTTTGTTGGTTAGTACACGAGTTAAACTGTTTTACCTGGTGGTGGGCTTTATGTTGGTCAAACGGTGACGTGATTGATACGAGTGCCGAGAAAGTATTTCTGTGCTGGCCGTGACTGCGAAAACCCGTGTGGCGGCCGGACCTGCGGTGTGCCAGCCGGAGCCGTGAGGCTTTGCCCCCGCAAAATTACACGCGAACATAGCCTTCTCTACTGATGTGTTTAAATGCGTATGGTCAACAATCTATATATGGTCAATATGTGGATAAAGTAGGCTACGCACACTAAAAACTATTGAAGTTCCTTTAATTTAAAATCACTACTCTGGGGGATGTGAGGGTATATTTACAAACATCGCTGCCCTCTTCAATAATCAAACATCAGATTCTCCAGTGGGCGTCCAAGTTCAAACTGCATGGTTAGTATAACACTTGTTCAGCATCAACCAATCTGATTCTACTCAGATTCGTGTTGAACACAATAAGTGTGTGTGTGTGTGTGTATGCTCGAATTCCGTCCATGAGAAGCAGGTCACAGCGAGCAGCGTGGCATCTATGAGACCCCGCCTCTGAGCGGATAATACTTTCCATGGTGAAGGGGAACATGTAGTCATTGTGGACATGGACATCTGCATTCCACTCTGCTAGCCCCGTGGCAGAACAAGATTTGATTTAGTAAGAAATAGTGATGCTTTGATTGTAAGGCGAGCTGTGAATCAGTCATGCATTGTCAGAAAACAGTCACTCAAGAGACACTTCGGCAGTCAACAATGAACTAAAAATTGCAGAAGAATCTAAGGATGAACCAAGCCTGTGCTTCACTACAAATGACTCCTATGTGAATGCGCGTGTACACCTACACACATTTTAAACGTGTGTAGGTAGCTTCGATTGGTACAGTCACCAATCGAAAAATGGGCCTTGAAGCGTTTTTCCTAAATATGCACATACTCACGCGTAGAAAAACAAACCACCGATCAACAACAACATTTATTTGGTATAGCGCATGTCAAAAACACACGCGCGTTAAACAGCAAGATAAGCCAAAATATTCAAAGATAAACACAAAACACGAGCAATCACAAGAGTAGCTGACGAAAGGGAACAAGACTTAATTAAAATATCACAAATAGCAAGTAGATGAAAAGGTAAGAGCAGGCGTAAGAAATAAGATTGAAGCATAGGAAGTAAGAGTGAGAGAAGTGGAATCAAATGATAATTCAAATAAGTATCTAAAGAGTGCCGAGCGAAATGAGGAATAGGAAGTGGCTGACAGAACAGTACGAGGAAGCGAGTTATACAGTCGGGGAGCAAAGAAAGAAAAATACTTCGAAGACCAAGATGATTCGTTGAAGGCTCAACGATTTTATTCGGTTCAATTGCCAAACAAAACTCGTAAAAATAGTAAGAAATACAGGGCTGACAACATAAGAGATGAAACGGAGGAAAACGAAAACAGATGGAGCATGCAATGAACACATGTGGAAAAGACGTTCAGAACGAAATCCCCAAGAAACTCATGTTTGGGGCCTACAATACGACTACACCACAAACACAGTAATGCAAGGTTCCTGAAAAGTACACAAATACAAATATCACTTAGATAATAGCTCAATGTCTGCAGCTATTTTCCTGAACAGAGACGATTCCCACAACAAAACACAACAAACAATGGAATTGGTCCTTACAACTTCCACTGCAACGAAAATAACACACGAGAATAAGCATTTAAGTAAATAAAGGCCCCAATAAGACGTATTAAATCAATGTGAACTCAGAATATGACAGCAAGAGACTATTCAAACAACAAATGAAATTTCATAACAGATGATAACAGACCCTACAAGTTTCAGTGAAGGAACAAATATTCGGTGAAGGCATTGAATGCCTTAAACGCGTCGTAAGCGTCGCTGTCGCATCTTGGGCCATGTCGCATCTTGGGCCGTCACACCGCCCGTGCTACGCCTCCACCTGATGGGACTTCGTGCAACGTGTGCATGTGCACGATTTCGGTGCCGGCTCTGAACTACGCCCAATGCAATGCTCACGTGCATATCGACTGTGCTGGACTGCCCCCATTTGCGGTGATGAATTACACCACGCGTTCCTCGTTTTCTTGCGAGAAATGTGTGAAGTCGAAGCCGAATTTCGCCAAGTCAAGGCTTGGCTGGATGGCTTCTACTCAACTGCCGTTGAATCTCCACCTGCGTCTTCCAATGACGACTGCCTATGTGAGCTGAAAACTGCAGTTGATGACATAAAACGTCAACTAAAGATGATCTCGCCACCTGCACAACCTCCAAAAGGAACTTCGACTCAACCAGCCAGCACTAAACCGCTGTCATATGCTCGTGCTGCCCAAGATCGTGTCATTGTTGTGAAGCCAGCGGCTGACAAACAAATAATCAGGAAATCTGTATCTGATGCCCTTGACTGTGTGCCTGTGCTTGGCTTGTCCAAAACGAAGGAGGGCAGTATGTTAGTCAGGCTGCCTGATTCTGAGACCGCCAAAAATGCTGTCGATGCCATACGAAAGATCCCCCAGGCGTCCACGTCTGTGATGGGTAAGGTACTGCCGAAACTTACGGTTGTGTCCGTAATCAACAAGATAGCGGATGAGAAGTTCACCGAGCATGCTGTAAAGAAGAACGTCGTGATTCGTGCTGCAATGAAAACTTCCTCTAATTTGAAAGTCTTGTTCTCCAAAAAGGCATCTGATGGATGCAAGACTGTTGTTGTAGCTGTTTCTCCACTCGTGCGTGATGCCATAATGCAGACAGGCTACGTATTCGTCGGTGACCGCAGTTGCCGTACTTTTGACCGCTTCTTCGTCAATCGCTGTCACAAGTGTCAGCGCTATGGCCACAGTTCGGACAAATGTCACTCTGAACAGGCCTGTTGCGGTTGGTGTGGTGGAAACCATTCTTCATCTGCCTGCAAAGCCAAGCAAAGCCGCAAATGCGTTAACTGTGTGCGTGTTGGCCACTCTGATGCGTCGCATTCGGCATTTGACTTGTCCTGCCCCTGCTTTGTTGCGGCAAAAAACATCTTGTGTCGCGTACAATGACCAGCACTGATTCCAATCTGGGAAACTGGATTGGATCGACGACCTGCCTGTATCATCGGCCGAGCCTGGATCTCATCGTGTGACAACTTCGTGCAGCGGAATCACCCATCCGACTAAGTGTTTTTCTTGTGCTCTGTGGAATTTTAGATCTGTTCGCTCAAAAACGTATCTTCTTAATTCACTTCTTCTTAAGTATGCTTTATTTTGCATTGTAGAGTCTTGGCTTTGTCCTGCTAAATTCATTCGTTTAATAGTTCACTTCCTCCTAATTTTAATGCTATTCATTCCTGTAGGGACCTCTCCAGCTCTTCTAAATTATCTGGTGGTGGGCTTACTATCGTTTTTAACACATCTTTGTTTGAATTGAAATCTATAAAAATTCATGTTAATATTTCTTCGTTTGAATATATTTGTGGTCATGTTTCTGGTGCAAATTCACTGCCTGTTTGTTTTGTTGTGGTATATCGTGGTCATGTTTCTGGTGCAAATTCACTCCCTGTTTGTTTTGTTGTGGTGTATCGTGCTCATTTACATTCTAGTTCTAAATTTCTTGATGAATTTTCGGCTCTCATCGACTACTTGGTTGCCATTTACTCTTCCAGAATTATTTTGTGTGGTGACTCTAATCTAAGGGTCGATTCTCCTCTTTTGAAAGCATGTTCCTCCAACTTCATTAGATATATAAATTCCATAAGCTTGCATAATCACATTTCCATTCCTACTCATATTCATGGTCACTCTCTAGATCTAGTATAGTCTTTTAATGATCACTCTTCAGTTATGGTTAGTGATGTTCATGTTTTTCCACTTGAATCCTCTGTATCCGATCACTGTATGATTGAGTTATCAGCGTTTGTGTCATTCCGCTCGAAAGTCAGCAAATTGATTTCTTTTCCTGATTATGCCTCAGTCGATATTGATGCCTGCTACTTAGATCTGTCCACTCATCTAGCCCACCTCAGCCTTGATCACTTGTATCCTAATAATATTTTCGATTATATTTCCTCTATTCTTTCTGACATTAGGATTATTCATGTGCCGATTAGGACAAAAATCATTGCTGCAGCATATCACGCTCCTTGGTTTGACCACTCTCTTCAAATATCTAAAACTTCTCTTCGACGTTCTGAGCGACAATTGCGCAGGCTGAACGACGCTTCCTCCTGACGAGCTTATCGTTCAGCTCGGCGTCATCATCATAGTCTATGTGAGCTATTGGTAACACCTCACTTATCACTCTTCCTGGCACAGATCTTGACACTCTTCCCTCTCGTTTCATTGACTTATTTCAAAATAAAATTGTAAATATAGTTTCCGCTCTTCCTCCGGTCTCATTAGATTCTTCCATTTCTCCTGCTGTTATCTTTACATCTTTTCACTTGATTTCTGTTTCTGATTGTGCCTGTATCATTCGCCGTACTAAACTCAATTCGTCTCACTTAGATCCCATCGCCTATAATCGTGTACATCAACTCGTTCCTCAGTTGTTTCCTTTTATTACTTACTTCATCAATTCCTGCTATATTTCTGGTGAATTTTCTGCCTCTAAGGTCGCTTGCATTTTGCCAATATTGGAAAAAGCTGGCATTGACTGTAATGATTTGCGTAACTACCGTCCGATCTCCCGCATACCTTCAGATATTGATGGGATGCCTACCTTCGGATGGCTGCCTACCTTCAGATATTGCACTTTCTTGAATCCTCTGATCTTTTCCTTCCTGAAAAATCTGGTTTTCGTCTATTTCATTCCACAGAAACTTCGTTGATTTGTATTTATAACTCTGTTCTGAAAGCCACACTTTCTGGTCAGTATGCGGTATTGATTCAGCTTGACTTCTCAGCTGCTTTCGATACTGTCAACCACTCGATCCTCATCCAAACTTTACGCGATCTTGGTATAGGTGGTAATGTACTTTCCTTTTTTCCAATCCTATTTACCTGGTAGACAGCAGTATGTTGAGCTTCCTGGTTCCTCTCCTAGTGAGCTTCGTCCTCTCTTGTCTGGGGTGCCTCAGGGTTCTGTTCTTGGTCCTCTTTAGTTTAATGTTTATCTTACTCCTTTAGGTAATTTACTTCGCTCAACTGTTTCTTCGTTCCAAATATTTGCTGACGATGTTCAAGTACTGTTGATATCTGATTCTTTGTCTTCCATGCCTTTTTGTTCTCTCATGAATGCTGTTAATGACTGGTCTGCCTCTCGTCAGTTGAAACTAAATCCTGAAAAGACCCGATATGTGATATTTAATTATTCCCCTCTCTCTACCACGCTTCCCTTTTCTTCTTCTGCTACTGTTAGGAATTTAGGTGTACTCTTCGACAAGTTATAATTTGATCCTTATACCTCTGAGATTAGCCGCCAATGTAATTTTCAAATTCGCCGTATCTACTTTATAAGTTTAAGTTTATTGATGTTCATGCTTCTCGTAAATTATTTAATGCTCTTGTAGTATCTAGGGTAATATATTGTTGCTCACTTTTTCTATGGAATCATCGCCAACTTAGGATAATTCAATCCATCCTAAACAAAGCTTGCCACCTATAATTCTTCCTCCCTTATGGCTCTCACATTACCTCTTATATTCACAAATTAGGTTGGCTTCCTACTAAAGCTATGATTGAGTTTCGCATCTGTACGCTTATCTATTCTGCTTTAATCCTCCACAACCCTGATTATATATTCAACATGTTCTCGTATAAGATTCCACTCAACTCTGTTCACCTTAGGTCTGATAACAATTTCTTACTGTCTGAGCCTCAATTTCCTTCTCGCCATTCTCACTATGATCGCTGTTTTTCTATCCAGGGCCCCCGTCTTTCCTTCGTTCCATTTGATCGCTTGACTCATTTAAACGACACTAAAAAATACTTCCTTAACATCTCGTACTCTTCATCAGGCCACAGTAATTCTGTCTCCATCTCAGAAAAGCATCGTATTTAGCCTGTATTTAGACTGCGCTCTTTAACGTTTTCCCGTTCCAGGTTTTAGATTATCTATATATATGCGTGTGTTTATGCTTATGTAAGTCTGTGTATGTTTGTGTGTGTACTTGTATGTTGCCTTGTGCTGTTCATATGTTTGTCTTTGTGTGGGAGTATTTTTTTATGTTTGTCTGTGTGTGTGTGTGTGTGTGTGCGTGCGTGTGTATATGTGTACGTGTGTGTGTGCCTGTGTATGTATGTGTGTGTGTGTGTATTTGTGTGTGTGTCTGTATATGTCTGTGTGTGTGTGTGTGCACACCTGGAAGTAAAGAATAATGGTCCACACGAGGCCCAGCACCACGGCCGGCTTGCCATCGACAATGTCGCATGGATTTATGTTGACCAGCTTGATCTGACCCACACAAACACACACACACACACACACTTTTGTGTATTTGTATATATATACTAGCATTAAAACCCGCCCGTTGTGCGGAAGAATTCATAAAAATATTGCAAATTAAAAATAAATAAGGCAAACTCATAAAAACCTTAATCAATTAAAAAGTCTAAATTTCATTATTTTTAATTTACATTTTGACAAAATATTTTCACTCAGCCCGCCTCATATTTAAACCCGGCCGACGTGCGGAATAATTCAGAACTCGAACACCATCCGTTCTGGTTCTTGAAGTCAAATCCATTAGTTTTGTATATGAATTCATTCTACACGGTGAAATTGAACGTTTTATTGCTGCCCGCGGGACATTTTTATTTCATAAAAATGAGCCATCGCTTCGTTTGCGTTTGAAGCCCCTGATCATTGAACCAGCGAACCATGAACCAGCGCAATTATGTCACCTCATATTCAAGCATACATACACAGACAGACAGATAATTTCTTCTTTATGTATATATATAGCATTAAAACCGCATTAAAACCCGCCCGTTGTGCGGAACAATTCACAAAAAATATTGCAAATTAAAAATAAATAAGGCAAACTCATGAAGACCTTAATTAATTAAAAAGTCTAAATTTCATTATTTTTAATTTTATTTTGACAACATATTTTCACTCAGCCCGCCTCATATTTAAACCCGCCCGACGTGAGGAATAATTCAGAACTCGAACACCATCCGTTCTGGTTCTTGAAGTCAAATCCATTAGTTTTGTATATGAATTCATTCTATACGGTGAAATTGAACGTTTTATTGCTGCCCGCGGGACATTTTTATTTCATAAAAATGAGCCATCGCTTCGTTTGCGTTTCAAGCCCCTGATCATTGAACCAGCGAACCATGAACCAGCGCAATTATGTCACCTCATATTCAAGCATACATACACAGACAGACAGATAATTTCTTGTTTATGTATATATATAGCATTAAAACCCGCCAGTTGTGCGGAGCAATTCATAACATGAAATTCATATTCAATTCATAAAAAATATGGAAAAATAAAAATGAAATAGGGTACACTCATAAAAATATTAATCAATTGAAAATTATAAGTTTAATTATTTTTATTTCGACACAATATTTCCCCTCAGTCCGCCTGAGTCATTTTTAAACCCGCCCGTCGTGCTGAATAATTCAGAACTCGAACACGATCCGTTCTGCATCTTGAAGTCAAATCCATTGGTTTTGTGTATGGATTAATTCTACAGGGTAAATTGAACGTTCTATTGTCTATAGTTGCTGCCCGCGGAACATTTTTATTTTTTAAAAAAAAAACCTTTTTTTAAATGAACCATTTGAAAAAATGATCTAAAAACACTTTTTTAAACCCACCCGTCGTGCGGAACAATTCATACAATAAAATTCATATCAAATCCATAAAATCTAATGAATACAAATCGAAAAGCAAAAAATGTAACCTATAAATATCTTAACCAATAGAAAAGTCTAAATGTGAATATTTTTGTTCTTATTTTGACAAATATTATCCCTCAACCCGCCTGATATATAAATCTGCCCGTCGTGTGGTATAATTCAGAACACAAACACGAAACAAACAATGAAAGATGATGAAATCTTTTCATCAGACTGTTTCCAAACTATATTTATTACTTAACATCATTCCCCAATATCATTTGCTTAAGTACTATTTCACTTTTACCGCTATAATATTTATTGTTAAAATTTATATATTTTCCGCTATCATTAAAACCCAATATAACCTGAGTCAAACCTACCCAACCCAACCATTCAATCTTGACCGCTCTCAGCCTAGTCTGAGGTGATTTAACTTATTAGTTTGTGATCACAAAATATACTGATGCGATCATAATTTGTAATCAGAAGACTGAGATTATCTACCCCAGGGGTCCCAAACACGCGGCCCACCAATACTTTTCTCTCAACCCGCCAATATAGTATCGGGACCAAACTGTAAGGTAGCTAAATTCACATTTGTTGCATAATGCGATATAATTTTACACCATTATCATATTATCTCATAATTCCCGGTTAATGCTTCCACTAATGCATCATATTCATACAGTTGTTATTTTTTGGATTACATCGATAATGCAGCCCTTGATATTACAGCCGATATTATATTATGCAATCTATATTCTGCTACGTATTATTCCTAATACATATATCATCAGATCGCAAAATATATTTAAAGGTTCACATCATTCTCCAAAATCATTTGCTTAAGAGCTATTCTACTTTTATCGCTAGAATATTTACTGCTAGCAAAATATCATATACCTCGCTATCATTTAAACCCACTCTTTATAGATACATTTAATTCGCCCGTCGTGCGGAACAGTTCATAAAATATAATTAATATTCAATTCATAAAAAAATTAGTGCAAATTGAAAAAGAAAAACAAACCCACAGGAAAGTTATAGCTAATCTAAAAGTCTAAATGTGAAATTTATGTTTCAATTTAGAAAACATGTTTTTCCACAACACTATCAAAACAATGCAACCTTCTGTCATCTCTATAATTCCAGGTTAATGCTTCCGCTAAAACAGCATAAGTTGGCATTACATGATATTGCAACCCATATCCTTATGCAACTTATGCTTATGCAACTTGAAATTAAACCAATTAAATTACACAGTTAAATTCAGTAGTTTACTTTGTTCCCAATAGCATTTTACCCGCCCGTCGTGCGGAACGTTATTGAGGACAATAAAGCCTTTATATTCAGTAGAGTGTAGCATTAATTAAACTGTACGCAATAAAACCACACCATCCATGCTTGGAGATAATATGATGCATTCTTAATTGTGATTGGGCTTCAGTGAAATTTAATCGGTGTATATTCCTGTGTAATCGCAAGTGCGCATAATAGCTGTCAAATTGGCAATATGTCCTTTTGACTTTACACCGCCGTAACTTCCTTCAGATACCCTTTGGAAAATTACAAATTATACCGTATTGTAGAAAACAAGATTTCTAGCACGATGGTATAATTAATTTTAATGTGTGACAAACAGTTACTAAGAAATGGGTATAAAAATGAATAAATTGTAGTCACCCGGTGTTCAAGTGTAATTTTGGATGTATTTGAGAATTTTGCCAATTTTACACGTTTTTTGTATCATTTGTGGGTATAAATTACACCTTTTCTTGTAGAACACAAAATTCTCTACACAGTAGTATATTCCTGTGTAATCGCAAGTGCGCATAATAGCTGTCAAATTGACAATATGTCCTTTTGAATTTACACCGCCGTCACTTCCTTCAGATACACTTTGGAAAATTAAGAATTATACCGCATTTTAAAAAATACAATTTCCAGCACGATGATATAATTTATTTTAATGTGTGACAAATAGTTCCTGAGAAATAGGTAGAAAAATGAATTAATTTAGGCGCCCGGTGATCAAGTGTAATTTTGGATGTATTTGACAATTTTGCCAATTTTACACATTTTTTGTATCATTTGTGGGTATAAATTATAACTTTTCTTGTAGAACACAAAATTATCTACACAATAGTATAATTTTTATAGCTGTACCATTGCTGGTTTATGAGGAATAGATAGGGGAATATTTACCAAAACATTCACGGTTTCCAGTGCTAATTTTGCATTTTTGACTTTGTCATTTTGACTTCACACCGCCGTAACTTTTTTTTAATACACTTTGGAAAATTAAAAATTATACCGTGTTGTAGCAAACAAAATTCCCAGCATGATGGTATTATTTATTTAGTTGTGTGATAATTAGTTTTTGATACATAGAGAAAAAAAGTATAGAAAATCGGACGCGTGGAGTATAAATATAATTTTGAATATAGATTGAAATTTTGTCATGTTCACATCTTTTATGTTCTATTTTTGGATATGAATTATAACCTATCTTGTAGAACAGAAAATTCTCTACACAGTGGTATAATCTGTTTGGCTGTACCATTTCTGGTTTATGAGGAGTAGATGGCAGAGCATTGACCACAATTTTCGCATTTTTCAGGGTTCATTTTGTCTTTTCACCGCTATAACTTTTTTTGATTTCATTTTTGAAATTTAAAATTTAATCTAAAGTGTAGACAAGAAAATTTCCAACGTGATGGTATAAATTGTTAGCGGGTAGGCTGAGTGGTGGCCGAATAATAGCTGATAGAAAATGGACCAAGGAGGGTCGAACACACACACAGACACACACACAGACACACACACACACACAGAGGATCTCTTTTATATATATAGACTAGCATTAAAACCCGCCCGTTGTGCGGAACAATTCATAAAAATATTGCAAATTAAAAATAAATAAGGCAAACTCATGAAAACCTTAATCAATTAAAAAGTATAAATTTCATTATTTTTAATTTTATTTTGACAAAATATTTTCACTCAGCCCGCCTCATATTTAAACCCGCCCGACGTGAGGAATAATTCAGAACTCGAACACCATCCGTTCTGGTTCTTGAAGTCAAATCCATTAGTTTTGTATATGAATTCATTCTACACGGTGAAATTGAACGTTTTATTGCTGCCCGCGGGACATTTTTATTTCATAAAAATGAGCCATCGCTTCGTTTGCGTTTGAAGCCCCTGATCATTGAAACAGCGAACCATGAACCAGCGCAATTATGTCACCTCATATTCAAGCATACATACACAGACAGACAGATAATTTCTTCTTTATGTATATATATATAGCATTAAAACCGCATTAAAACCCGCCCGTTGTGCGGAAAAATTCATAAAAATATTGCAAATTAAAAATAAATAAGCCAAACTCATGAAGACCTTAATCAATTAAAAAGTCTAAATTTCATTATTTTTAATTTTATTTTGACAAAATATTTTCACTCAACCCGCCTCATATTTAAACCCGTATTCATTCATATTCATTCATTCATATTCAATTCATAAAAAAATATGGAAAAATAAAAATGAAATAGGGTACACTCATAAAAATATTAATCAATTGAAAATTATAAGTTTAATTATTTTTATTTCGACAAAATATTTCCCCTCAGTGCGCCTGAGTCATTTTTAAACCCGCCCGTCGTGATGAATAATTCAGAACTCGAACACGATCCGTTCTGCATCTTGAAGTCAAATCCATTGGTTTTGTGCATGGATTAATTCTACAGGGTAAATTTAACGTTCTATGGTCTATAGTTGCTGCCCGCGGAGCATTATTATTTTTAAAAAAAAAATTTTTTTTAATGAAACATTTGAAAAAATGAACAAAAAACACTTTTTTAAACCCACCCGTCGTGCGGAACAATTCATACAATAAAATTCATATCAAATCCAGAAAATATAATGAATACAAATTGAAAACCAAAGAATGTAACCTATAAATATCTTAACCAATAGAAAAGTATAAATGTGAATATTTTTGTTCTTATTTTGACAAATATTATTCCTCAACCCGCCTGATATATAAATCTGCCCGTCGTGTGGTATAATTCAGAACACAAACATGAAACAAACAATGAAAGATGATGAAATCTTTTCATCAGACTGTTTCCAAACTATATTTATTACTTAACATCATTCCCCAATATCATTTGCTTAAGTACTATTTCACTTTTACCGCTATAATATTTATTGTTAAAATTTATATATTTTCCGCTATCATTAAAACCCAATATAACCTGAGTCAAACCTACCCAACCCAACCCAACCATTCAATCTTGACCGCTCTCAGCCTAGTCTGAGGTGATTTAACTTATTAGTTTGTGATCACAAAATATACTGATGCGATCATAATTTGTAATCAGAAGACTGAGATTATCTACCCCAGGGGTCCCAAACACGCGGCCCACCAATACTTTTCTCTCAACCCGCCAATATAGTATCGGGACCAAACTGTAAGGTAGCTAAATTCACATTTGTTGCATAATGCGATATAATTTTACACCATTATCATATTATCTCATAATTCCCGGTTAATGCTTCCACTAATGCATCATATTCATACAGTTGTTATTTTTTGGATTACATCGATAATGCAGCCCTTGATATTACAGCCGATATTATATTATGCAATCTATATTCTGCTACGTATTATTCCTAATACATATATCATCAGATCGCAAAATATATTTAAAGGTTCACATCATTCTCGAAAATCATTTGCTTAAGAGCTATTCTACTTTTATCGCTAGAATATTTACTGCTAGCAAAATATCATATACCTCGCTATCATTTAAACCCACTGTTTATAGATACATTTAATTCGCCCGTCGTGCGGAACAGTTCATAAAATATAATTAATATTCAATTCATAAAAAAATTAGTGCAAATTGAAAAAGAAAAACAAACCCACAGGAAAGTTATAGCTAATCTAAAAGTCTAAATGTGAAATTTATGTTTCAATTTAGAAAACATGTTTTTCCACAACACTATCAAAACAATGCAACCTTCTGTCATCTCTATAATTACAGGTTAATGCTTCCGCTAAAACAGCATAAGTTGGCATTACATGATATTGCAGCCCATATCCTTATGCAACTTATGCTTATGCAACTTGAAATTAAACCAATTAAATTACACAGTTAAATTCAGTAGTTTACTTTGTTCCCAATAGCATTTTACCCGCCCGTCGTGCGGAAAGTTATTGAGGACAATAAAGCCTTTATATTCAGTAGAGTGTAGCATTAATTAAACTGTACGCAATAAAACCACACCATCCATGCTTGGAGATAATATGATGCATTCTTAATTGTGATTGGGCTTCAGTGAAATTTAATCGGTGTATATTCCTGTGTAATCGCAAGTGCGCATAATAGCTGTCAAATTGGCAATATGTCCTTTTGACTTTACACCGCCGTAACTTCCTTCAGATACCCTTTGGAAATTACAAATTATACCGTATTGTAGAAGAAAAGATTTCTAGAACGATGGTATAATTTATTTTTATGTGTAACAAATAGTTACTGAGAAATAGTAGAAAAATGAAATAATTTTAGTCGCCCGGTGTTCAAGTGTAATTTTGGATGTATTTGAGAATTTTGCCAATTTTACACGTTTTTTGTATCATTTGTGGGTATAAATTATAGCTTATCTTGTAGAACACAAAATTCTCTACACAGCAGTATATTCCTGTGTAATCGCAAGTGCGTAAATTGTGATTGGACTTCAGTGAAATTTAATCAGTGTATATTCATGTGTAATCGCAAGTACGCATAATAGCTGTCAAATTGGCAACATGACATTTTGACTTTACACCGGCGTAACTTCCTTCAGATACACTTTGGAAAATTAATAATTATACCGTACTGTAGGAAACAAAATTTCTAGCACGATGGTATAATTAATTTTAATGTATGACAAATAGTTCCTGAGAAATGGGTATAAAAATGAATAAATTGTAGTCACCCGGTGTTCAAGTGTAATTTTGGATGTATTTGAGAATTTTGCCAATTTTACACGTTTTTTGTATCATTTGTGGGTATAAATTATACATTTTCTTGTAGAACACAAAATTCTCTACACAGTAGTATATTCCTGTGTAATCGCAAGTGCGCATAATAGCTGTCAAATTGGCAATATGTCCATTTGACTTTACACCGCCGTAACTTCCTTCAGATACACTTAGGAAAATTAAGAATTATACCGTATTGTAGAAAACAAACTTTCCAGCACAATGGTATAATGTATTTTTATGTGTAACAAATAGTTCTTGAGAAATAGGTAGAAAAATGAATTAATTTTAGTCGCACGGTGTTCAAGTGTAATTTTGGATGTATTTGAGAATTTTTCCAATTTTACACGTTTTCTATATCATTTGTGGGTATAAATTATAGCGTTTCTTGTAGAACACAAAATTTTCTACACAATAGTATAATTTTTATAACTGTAACTCTGCTGGTTTAAGAGGAATAGATAGCGGAATATTGACCAAAATATTCGCGTTTTTCAGTGCCTTTTTGACTTTGTCATTTTGACTTCACACCGCCGTAACTTTTTCTTAATACGCTCTGGAAAATTAAAATTTATACCGTGCTGTAGAAAACAAAATTCCCAGCATGATGGTAATATTTATTTAGATGTGTGATGTTTAGTTGCTGAGAAATAGAGAAAAAAGTACAGAAAATCGGACGCGTCGAGCTTAAATATAATTTTGAATGTAGACTGAAATTTTGTCATTTTTACATATTTTATATTTAATTTTTGGATATTAATTATAACCTATCTTGTAGAACAGAAAATTTTCTACACAGTGGTATAATCTGTTTGGCTGTACCATTTCTGGTTTATGAGGAGTAGATGGCAGAGCATTGACCACAATTTTCGCATTTTTCAGGGTTCATTTTGTCTTTTCACCGCTATAACTTTTTTTGATTTCATTTTTGAAATTTAAAATTTAATCTAAAGTGTAGACAAGAAAATTTCCAACGTGATGGTATAAATTGTTAGCGGGTAGGCTGAGTGGTGGCCGAATAATAGCTGATAGAAAATGGACCAAGGAGGGTCGAACACACACACACACAGACACACACACACACACACACACACACACACAGAGGATCTCTTTTATATATATAGATATATACAAATACACAAAAGCCCACCCAAATAGACACATGCGTGCATTTGAGCAATTAATGCACTGTAGCACCGACAAAATATTGGTTAGCATCTGGTATTGTGGTTTCACTCAAATATGGCCTCTGTTGCGCGAAGAAAATGGGTAGTATATGCTATGAATGCTCACTTTATGTCTTCGTGTTCACATGAGACAGGTATATTATACTAAGAATTAGTATTATTATTACTGAAAAACGGCAAATTGACATGGGAGTACATGTCGTAAACACTAGCACACACAGGCACCAATGTCCAAGCACCCAGAAAAAGGAAGAGCTAGAGAAAAAGCACAAATAATCGAATCGAATCAAACAGAAGAACCATGAGAATAAAACACAGAACAGAGGGAAAGCTAAGGATGTTTTAACATGTAGAAACAGTTCATGCACACAAAAGCAACAAAAATTCAAATCCAAGATAATCATTCACATCATTTCTTCATTGTATTCAATATATTTCTTTCTTTCCATCCCACACGTACACACTCACGTATAATGTCATACCGTAAGTGCCGGTACCTAACCATTACACCCATGTCAATGTTCAGGCCTGAATTACTAGGTTTTCAGTACCACCGTCCAATAAATCCACCCACATTTTGAAATTTTCTCCGGTCGTATTCTTAAATGATCTGTATGCTCCACATATATAATAAATAGAAAAAGCTGTCTTTTCCTATCCTTTACGAATTAATGTACGTTTTCACCTAAGTATTGCACATACTTGTACTTCATTAACATTGATATAATTCATACTATAACGAAGCTAGTTCATTTCGATAAAGAGAACATTGACAGACTGAATTTTAACCCCGAAATAGCTCTGGTCATTAAACCCACCATAGAAATTTGGAGTAGCAGCTTGGATTAAAATATGGGTTCTAGAGATCTAGGTTATACAGAGCGCGCTGAACGCTGGACAACGCCTGACACAGCATCACTCACGTTCTTACTGCGCAAAAATTCCAGCGCCAGTCGGACGTTACTGATGAAATGCGGCCGCTTCAACACACGCCCACGCTCCACTCTCTGTAACACACCGACACGCACACGGACATTTACAGACACACAAACATAGACGGTTAATACTACGACTGATAGCGGGATACACACAAACACACAAAAGCACACGTAAAGGCCAGTATATAAGCAAATATACATACATGCGCACGTATAAATACAAACACGCATACACAAGAACGCATGCGCACAATAACATCCATATCATTATTATCATTCTTATTAAATATATTGAATATAGCAGCACATACCTCCATTAGCTCAATGTATTAGAATAATTCCTCGTTGTGTCAGGCGTGTATGTACATGACTGTGTGTATGTGCGCATGTTTGTGTATATGAACTTGTGTGCGCATGTGTATCAACGTGTGTAAGCGTGCGCAAATGAGTGCGTGCGCGTGTGCGTGTACTGCATATGCGTATATGTATGTATGTATGGATCATTCAGCTCGGACTGCAAGAGCAGAGTAGAGGGATGCACTGGAGAGAGCGGGAAAGAGAGAGTGTGTGTTCGAGTGTGTGATCGGCTGGTCGCTGATTGCATGTAGTGAATTGCAATGCAAGCACGTGGAAGACGCTGCATTACAGGAAGATTCAATTTGATTCAGTTGTATTTTTCCCAATATTCTCAATGGGAAACTATCAAACAATTTTACACATTTTAAACCAGATTTCAGTCCGGTTCAGAATATGTATTGAAAGGCATGCGCGCGTGGGACATTGATGTCCCACGCGCGCCTCCAAGACCGTCAGAACACAACGTCATACTACTCGGTGTGAAGGAAGATGCTGTTGCATACAGAACTGAAAGAGAGAAACAGGAAAGAAGGTGAAGGGAACTTTCGATTACCTAGATGTAGAGGGGAAGGGACTGGAAAAGAACATCGAAGATGTGCACCGTATTGGAATGTACGAGGCTGGTAAATCAAGACCAATGAGAATCAAATGCAGCTCAAGATCAGTAGCTGATGAAGTACTGAGGGCCACATGGAGGCTCAAGGACAAAACGGAGTACAAGAATGTGTGGGTGCAGCCTGATTTGAACAAAGAAGAGAGAGAGAAACTGAGGGAGACCATCAAACAAATGAAGGAAAAAAACGAACAGAGATCGGAGGCCGAGAAGGAGAAGTTCAGGTGGAGAGTGCTGGACGGCAGACTGAGGAAGTGGTACCTCAATTAGACGGTATCACTAAACAAAAGGATAAAATACAAAAGTGCAACATACAGAAAAGAATTAAATGAAAATGTTAGAATTAAACACACAACCGAATTTCTGGATGAGAATATTATTAGAAAGCTGATAGTGTCAGAGATTAGAGATTAGAAGTTGGAGTACGCCGCCGTGGTCTGGTCCCCCCATGAGGTGGGACACAAAAAAAAACTGGAAAGACTCCAAAGACTGGGGACGAAACTTGCTCCGAAACTGATGGACAAGACCTACGAGGAACGAGATCAAGCTCTAAACCTGAATAGTCTGGAGGACAGAAGAAAGCGGGGTCACTTGATAAACATCTTTAAGTATATGAAAGAGATGACTACTCCAGTAATTACAGGTTTTTATCAGCAGATTAAAGGCAGAGGGCTCAAGTATAAATTATGGAAACTCCGCTGCAAAAAGGATATAAAAAGTACAGCTTCCCATACAGAGCTATAGATAGTTGGAATGAACTACCCAAGGATATCGTCGACAGTGAAAAAATATCAGAGTTTAAAAGTAAAATTGATAGATTGAGAGACAGATCAGTTCGAGCTTAAGCCCAAACCCTGTAGACCAACTCGGTGAGTACAACTCGGTGAGTACACCACTTGCAAGCGCCCTTCCAACACCACTCCTCACACACACACACACACACACACACACACACACACACACACACACACACACACACACACACACATTACATTACATTACATTAAGACATTTATATCGCGCTTTTCACCCGAGGGTCTCAAAAGCGCTAACACACACACACACACACACACACACACACACACACACACACACACACACACACACACACTCAAGCACAAGAGTCATACACATACACAATCACGAACACACACACTCACATACACCTACACACACACACACACACTCAAGCACAAGAGTCATACACAAATAACAATCACAAACACACACACTCACCTACATACACACACACACAAAACAGACAATTACATATACGCACAAACACAAACATACACTCACGTTTACATACTTAGAAACACAAAAATACACAAGCACACACACATACATATTGAATAAGATAGCACAGCAGACATACAGCACAGAAGACAACACAACATACAACACATTAAGACAACACAGCAAGCATACAACGACATACACTCGACATACACACACGACAAATCACAACACAATGGACACACAAATACAAACCAGAAAACACAACATAACAGACACACAAAGACATACACTCAAACAAATAGACAGAGAACACATCACAACAGACACACAAACACAGATAACAGAGCTCAACACAACAACACACAGACAGCATACAATGGAGAAACATGAATACACAAGAACGAAAAACACGCGCATGAAGCACATACACATATAAGACAGGATTAGGAAACAATCAGACCTTATATTCAGTACTAATATATACAATATTATTAAGACAGTAATAAGACTTAGTGAGAAAGAAATTTTTAGTATGTTTTTGAAAAGAGATAGATTTGATTGAGCGTATTGAGGGAGATAGCCTATTGTAGATACGAGGTCCTAAGATAGAGAAACAACGATTGTAGTGAGAATGCCTAGAAGGAAAGGAAGGTTCAACTAAAAGAAAAGGATCGTTAGAAGACCTAAGAGAAAGAGATGAAGTTTTATAAGAGAGGAGGTCAAACAGATACGCAGGCTTACGAAGATGAAGAGCTGAATGAATAATTAAACAAATACGATACTCAACAAGAGCCTTAATGGGAAGTAACCCAAGTTTTTGTAAAGACGAAGAGACATGAGAACCCGAAGAAAGATTAAATATCATACGACAAGCTTTATTAATAATAGATTGAAGTTTCCTAAGCTGGCGGTGGTTGAGAGATAGTAGAAGAGCACAGCAGTACTGAATTTTACTAAAGATGAATGAATTAACTAACTTGAAAGCAGCAGAGATAGTTATATATCTACGAATGGAAGAATGGAGTTGAAAGTTACAGCACCTGATAATGTCAGAGATGTGTGGATCCAAAGAAAGAGAGCTATCGAGTATGATACCAAGATTACGTACAGAGCAGGATAGAGGTATACTAAGAGAAGTAGTACTATTAGAAGATGGAAAGAGAATATACTTAGTCTTATCAGGATTAAGTTTGAGATGACGAGTGAACGCCCATCTATCTATATCAGATAGGATGGAACTGACTGAAGAGTGAGAAATAGACTCAGACGAGAGAAGGATTTGAATGTCGTCAGCGAATATTTGGAAGGACACATCGTGACGACGAAGAACTTTCCCTACAGAGGTAAGATACATATTGAAGAGGAGAGGACCTAAGAGAGAGCCTTGAGGTACCCCACAAGTTAGTGGGCAAGCATCAATACAAGAATCCGCAGAGGTAGAAACAAACTGAAGTCTATCAGAAAGATAAGAGCGAAAGAAAGAGAGAGCTGTGCCGCTAATGCCTAAATCTAACAGAGTATCAATAAGAAGCAGATGATTAACAGTGTCAAATGCAGCAGAGAAGTCTAGTTGTATAAGTAGAACATCATTACCAGAGAGAGTAGATTTGAGAATAGAATCATAGCGAAAAATTAGAGAAGTTTCTGTAGAGTGAAAGTGCCGGAAGCCAGACTGCTCAGGAAGAAATAAATTGTAATATTCAAGATATTCAGATATCTGTATACAGGCAGCCATTTCAAGAACCTTAGACAGCCAAGGAATTCTAGAGATTGGTCGATAGTTAGAGAGCGTGTTAGTATCTAAATCAGATTTTTCAAGTATAGGGAGAATACTGGCAGTTTTAGATGCAAAAAATTCCCCAAGAGTGAAAGAAGCTTTGATGAAATTAGATAAGAAAGGAAGAAGTAATTCAATGGAGTGAGGAATCCTGGAAAGATCAATGGGGTCGAGAGATGAATGAATATGAACACGTCTTAAAATAGTTCTACAATCAGAAAGGGTAACTGAAGTAAAAGAGTGAAAAACAGAGGAGGGTAAGGGCGGAGAGTATAATGATAGAGCAGCAGGGAACAAGCAGCGAATCTTATCGATTTTAGACTGGAAGAAATTCATAAACAAAGAAGGCAACTGATTAGAGGCAGAATCTGGGAAAACAAGACTACGGGAATTACCTAAAAGACTGTCAAAAAGCTTCCAAAGTTTCCTAGAGTTAAGGCATGAAGAAATTTTAGAATTATATTAAGATTTGGCGGAGTCGCAAAGAAGATGATGATGACGGCGAGCAGAACAGAAAGATTGCCAGGAAGAGTCAGTCCTGAGACGACGCCATTGACGCTCAAGACGACGAAGAGAGATTTTTGAATTTTTAATATCAGAGTTAAACCAAGGACAGCGAGTATTAGTGGAACGGAAGACTTTAACAGGAATAAAGGTTGATTTGAGAGAATCGAGGGATGAATTAAAGACACACACACACACACACACACACACACACACATCTCAACACGACACCTGATCACCGCCGCGTGATACCCAGAACGCACCCTGTAAACGCAGCACTGTGCAAACGCTACACTTCGCAAACACATTCACACACAGTCGCACACAAGCATACATACACAATTCGCAAAGCACCAAGCCAGCAAACGCAAGAAGCATAAGCCCCCCCCCCCCCACACACACACACACACACACACACACACACACACACACACACAACGAACACATCTACTGCATCACAACTATACACATGAAGGTAACATACTCATTTATGTAATTCAGAAATAATATAATCTACAACACAATACAAGTGTCAATATCCTCATTGAGCCAAGATAGTTTAAATCCTAAGTGTGTGTGTGTGTGTGTGTGTGTGTGTGTGTGTGTGTGTGTGTGTGTGTGTGTGTGTGTGTGTGTGTGTGTGTGTGTGTGTGTGTGTGTGTGTGTGGTATGTGTGTGTGTGTGTGTGTGTGTGTGTGTGTGTGTGTGTGTGTGTGTGTGTGTGTGTGTGTGTGTGTGTGTGTGTGTGTGTGTGTGTGTGTGTGTGTGTGTGTGTGTGTGTGTGTGTGTGTGTGTGTGTGTGTGTGTGTGTGTGTGTGTGTGTGTGTGTGTGTGTGTGTGTGTGTGTGTGTGTGTGTGTGTGTGTGTGTGTGTGTGTGTGTGTGTGTGTGTGTGTGTGTGTGTGTGTGTGTGTGTGTGTGTGTGTGTGTGTGTGTGTGTGTGTGTGTGTGTGTGTGTGTGTGTGTGTATGTGTGTGTGTGTGTGTGTGTGTGTGTGTGTGTGTGTGTGTGTGTGTGTGTGTGTGTGTGTGTGTGTGTGTGTGTGTGTGTGTGTGTGTGTGTGTGTGTGTGTGTGTGTGTGTGTGTGTGTGTGTGTGTGTGTGTGTGTGTGTGTGTGTGTGTGTGTGTGTGTGTGTGTGTGTGTGTGTGTGTGTGTGTGTGTGTGTGTGTGTGTGTGTGTGTGTGTGTGTGTGTGTGTGTGTGTGTGTGTGTGTGTGTGTGTGTGTGTGTGTGTGTGTGTGTGTGTGTGTGTGTGTGTGTGTGTGTGTGTGTGTGTGTGTGTGTGTGTGTGTGTGTGTGTGTGTGTGTGTGTGTGTGTGTGTGTGTGTGTGTGTGTGTGTGTGTGTGTGTGTGTGTGTGTGTGTGCACACGAACATGGACACACACTTGACCTAATCCTTGCACCGTGTAACCACAGCAGCGCAATTTGTGATGTTCTTGTTTATCCATATGACAACTATTCCTCGGATCACTGTATTATAAAATTCAAAATTATAAATTCAATTCCTGTAAAAACTATGAAAACAATTTCATTCTATGATTATAACAACATGAATGTAAATATTCTTGGGCATGAGCTCGCTAATAAATTTCATGTATCTCACTATTGCTCAATACCTGTGGACCTGCTGTACATATATTTCTATCACTCGCTAGCTGAAATTCGTGACAAATGTGTAAGATATGTACATAAACAAATCAAACATGTTGATTCTTCTCCCTGGTTCAATGCTCAACTGAACACATTGAAAAGGGTAAAGAGACGACACGAACGTCGCTGGCATCACACACGGTCGCAAGATGACTGGACTCATTTCTGTACAGCTAGACGCAATTATGTTGATAGTGTAAATAAGTGTAAGCAATTGTATTATAACAACAAAATCATGCGCTCCCAGCCGGCTGCACTGTGGAAAACACTCAATAATCTACTGGGCAATAAAATAGAGTCGTACGAGCAACGAGAAAATAACAATGTAAATCCAGAGGAGTTTCGTGTTTTTTTCCAGGAGAAAATTGTAAATATCCACAACTCAATACAAAATGATAGAACAGCTTATGATTTCTGTACAGCAGTGACCCCGGCTAAATTGACGTCATTTGATTTAATTGATTATTCTGTTTGTCTGAGACTCATTATGTCCAGTAATATGCGTTCTAGCCACCTGGATCCAATAAAGATAGACTGTATCAGATCTCATGTACATATTATAATTCCTTTCATACTGTATTTTGTTAATACCTGCCTCCTTCACAATACATTTTTATCATCCAAAGAATCTGTTATCACACCAACTATCAAGAAACCTGGACTGGACGCAAACTGCCTAACAAACTACCGACCAGTGTCTCAAATCCCCTGGATCTCGAAAATACTCGAATCTGTAATATACTCACAACTTTACGAATTTCTGGAGACAAACCTCATCTTTCTTCCGCAACAATCAGGCTTTCGAAAAAAACACTCTTGTGCCACTTCACTAATTTGTACATATGATTATTCGCTCACTTCCCTTTTGAGTGGCCATAATGTACTTCTTATGCAACTAGACTTCTCGGCGGCATTTGATACAGTGTGCCACGAAATATTGCTGGAAGACTTATCAATGTGCGGTGTATCTGGCGGTGCGCTCTCGCTTCTTCGAGATTACCTCCAGGGTCGAACGCAAACAGTAATTGTAAATGGAACCAAAAGTCAAGTGTTTCCCTTGCACTCTGGCGTTCCTCAGGGATCTATTCTTGGCCCACTGCTATATAATGTATATATAATATCATTACGTCATGTCTTAGACAAATTTGGAGTGCAATATCAAATCTTTGCTGATGATGTTTTAATATTTTTCAAATTTGATAGTTTTGTTCAGGCCATTTCAATTGTAAGCGAACTGTTGCAAAACATCACGCACTGGGCCGCAAACAAGCGGCTCAAGCTGAACACTGACAAGACCAGACTCATGGTAATAAGCCGAAACGATCCTGTGATTCCTCCCAGCTGCCACACGGAGCTGGTAAATGTCACCAAACATCTTGGCGTAGCAATAGACGATACACTCACGTTTAATGTACATATTTCCCAAATAGTTAGAACTTGTAATTACCACATTCGTCGTATATATTTTATTAGAAAACACTTAACCACTGACGCTACTCTTAAGCTTGCTGACTCTCTCATTCTCTCGCGCATCAGATACTGCTCTGCTCTCTTCCTCAATCTCAACCACAGAACTCTCCGCAAACTTCAAATTATAAAAAATAAAGCCTGTCGTCTTGTCTTCAATCTTTCTCGACACAGCTCTGTTGTAAAATATCTCATTAAACTAGCCTGGCTCCCAGTCATGGCTGACATTGAATATAATCTCCTATGTATAGTACACTCTGTTCTTGTACATAAGACACCTGCATATCTATTTGAACTACTAACGAATAAACCGATCTCTTCTGTACACAATCTTCGAGTGAATCACATGAACCTTCTGCATGAACCACCTTTTCCTTCTCGACACACACACTACAATCGCTGTTTTCGTTTGATGGCTCCTAGACTGTATAATAAACTACCAATGTACATAAGATCTGCCTCCTCTGAAGCGTCCTTCAAAAAACGATTGAAGAAATATCTTCTTGATAAATCATATGACCGCGAAAGGCTCCTCATAAAACCCGAGTACTCACTGTAAATAGTCAATTGTCATTGTGTGTATTTTTTCGTTGTCCTGCCTCTCTCTTGCTGACTGATTTAATTTGTCGAGTTTTCATGTGCGTCTTCGTTTATGTGCTTGCCTGTGCGCAAGTGTGAGTTGCTTGACAATGTATGTTTGTCCGTTGAAAGTGTACGCGTGTTCATAGCTTATACATTATCAGTGTGATCTTGTCTTGTACAGAATTGCCCATTTGTGCGTATGTCTGCGTGTTTGTGTGTATGTATGTGTGGGTCCCTTACTGTCTGTACTGTCTAAACGATGTGTGTGTGTGTGTGTGTGTGTGTGTGTGTGTGTGCGTGTGTGTGCCTTGGTATCCCCACATACCGAATAGATACCTCGATCTGTACATAAGAATTTCTCGTTCAACCCTTTGCGTGTGTCATGTATGTATAGTGTGTGTATGCATTTATGTATAAATATGTCCATCTTTGCGCATTTGAGACAAATTGTGTAAATTGCGCATTACAAATGTTGGAATAAATGAAAATGAAAATGTGTGTGTGTGTGTGTGTGTGTGTGTGTGTGTGTGTGTGTGTGTGTGTGTGTGTGTGTGTGTGTGTGTGTGTGTGTGTGTGTGTGTGTGTGTGTGTGTGTGTGTTTGTATGCGCGTCTGCCTGTGTGTTTTGATTTGTGATTCTTATCGCATCCACAATGGTCGCGGTGAAGAAACCTGCCGGGCTCCAGCCCTCTCGTGCTTCCCCTCCTCCTGCCGGTACCTGCTGTGGAATGTGCAAAATGGCGGTTTCCGATTGCGCGCTGTATTGCTCTAAATGCAGCAAATACGTGCATGTTCGATGTTCGCGATTGCCCAAATACGTGGTGATCAATTTCTTCACGACCAGATCGGCCTTCACCTGTGAGAGTTGTATTCTGGCTCGTGACACCAATACACCGGAAATGCATGCCTGGCTGGACACTCTTGTCCAAACTACATCTGAGAAAGCCAGTGAAGCCTCATTGTACAAGCCATCTGACAGTGCTCAATCACTGCAAGAATTGACCAAGACAGTCAATGAGATGAAGCTCCAGCTTCAGCTCGTGTGCAAG
This sequence comes from Sacculina carcini, assembly GCA_916048095.2. NCBI lineage: Eukaryota > Metazoa > Arthropoda > Thecostraca > Sacculinidae > Sacculina > Sacculina carcini. The sequence goes on along the minus strand of OU696571.1, from coordinate 4,703,392 downwards.
CCGAAGCTGACATCTCCGCTGCTACCCACACCGCCAGCTCTCCTGCCAACACCAACGTCGTCGGCACTGCAACCTCCGCGTTCCTATGCGCAAGCGATCTGCAGGGAGATCATCGTCAAGTCTCCTGACGAATCCCCTGTCGATTCCAAGCGAGTTTCTGAGGCTCTCAAAACTGTGCCGGTGCTGAGAGTGTCCACCACCAAAAAAGGCGCTGTCAAGGTGGAACTCCCCGACAGCAAGACCGTTGGCCACGCCCTGAAGGCTATGAAAGATGTTGACCACCTCAAGACGTCTTGTCCTGGAAAAATTCTGCCGAAGCTGACAATAACATCTGTCAGCTCCGATATTGCCGACAAGAACATCGTCGAGTTTTTGACCAGGAAGAACAGCGAAGTCAGAGCCGCCATCAAGCGTGCCTCGGACATCAAGGTGCTGTTCTCCAAAAAATCGTCGGAGCACACAAAAACTGTTGTCGTGGCTGTGTCTCCTGTCATCCGTGACATTGTCATCAAGTCCGGATTTGTATATTTGGGTGACCAAAGGTGCCTGGTGTATGACCGCTTTTGGGTCACTCGGTGTGTCAAATGCCAGCGTCATGGTCACATGGACAACAAATGTCGAGCCCAAGAGGCCACTTGTGGGTGGTGTGCTGGAAAACACACCACCAAGTCGTGCTCGAGGATGAATGCCCGCAAGTGCATCAACTGTGTACGTGCGGGTCGTGACAACGTCTGCCATGCAGCGTTTGATTCAGCCTGCCCCTGCTTTCTGTCATCGAGAACCCGCGTGATCAACCGGACTCAGACCGTCGAGGATCTCAATTCGGGAAACTAGACTGGACCACCGGCCTGACTGATTGTGTTCAACATTCTAACTCTGAATTGGACGCTGATTCTTCAGTACTGCTTCCTTCAACCAGCTCATCATCCGCTGATAAGTGTCATTCTTCTATCCCTGATTCGTCTTCTATTACTTCTTGTTCTAAGTCTAACAATGAAATTGGTCTATTGAAATGTGCTTTCTTGAATTTTAGGTCTATTAGGTCTAAAATATCACTTTTTACGTCCATTCTTCCTAAGTATGATATTTTTATGATTATTGAGTCATGGCTCTCTGTTGCTGAAATATCCTCCTTTGACTACTCACTTCCTTCTGGCTACTCAGCTTTTCATTATTGTCGCCCCTTGAACGTCTCTAATTCTACTAAATGCTCTGGTGGTGGTGTTTCCTTTGTATTCAATTCGAACGTAATTAATGCCTATCTATGTAGTGTAGATATCACTTTTAAGTCATTTGAACATTTATGTTGTAAGGTTATAGGTAAAACTACTCTTCCTGTATGTATTGTCATCATTTATCGTCTTAATTCTTTTTCCTCCTCGATTTTTCTTGATGAGTTTTCTTCTCTTGTTGACGCACTTCTTCCAATTTTTTCTTCTAGAATAGTAATTTGTGGTGACTTCAACCTTTGGGTTGATGCGCCTCATCTTAAGTCTTGTTCTTCTACATTTTTACAATTAATTGACTCATTTGGTCTTTGTAATCATATCTGCTGCCCTACTCATGTTCACGGCCACACACTTGATCTCCTCCTTTCTTTTACTGATTCTTCTGTTCTGATTAAAGATATCACTGTTTTCCCTATTGATTCCTCAATATCTGATCATTCATTAATTGAATTTTCTGCCCGCCTGCCTATCACTTGTAAATCTCCTAAAACTATTAGTTTCTCGGATTATCGAAATGCTGACTTAGATTCTCTTTATATCAATATGCACTTGTGTTTTGCTATTGAATATTTCGTTCATATACCGCCTGCTTCTCTCTTAGGGTATTTCAACACATCCCTTGATTCTCTTAAGTCCACCTTTATTCCTGTTAAAGTCTTCCGTTCATCTAATACTCGCTGTCCTTGGTTTAACTCTGATATTAAAAACTCTAAAATCTCCCTTCGTCGTCTTGAGCGTCAATGGCGTCGTCTCAAGACTGACTCTTCTTGGCAAACTTTCTGTTCTGCTCGTCGGCATCATCACCTTCTCTGTGATTCCGCCAAAAAATCTTACTATAATTCTAAAATCTCTTCCTGTCTCAATTCTAAGAAACTTTGGAAGCTTTTTGACAGTCTCTTAGGTAATTCCCGTAGTCTCATCCTTCCTGATTTGGCATCTAACCAATTACCTTCTTTATTTAGGAATTTTTTTCAATCCAAAATTGATAAGATTCGTTGCTTGTTCCCTTCTGTTCTACCATTATCCTCTCCGTGCTCAACCTCATCTGTTTTTAACTCTTTTGCTTTAGTAACCATCTCTGACTGTAGAGCTATTTTAAGGCATGTTAAAATTCATTCTTCATCTCTCGACCCCATTGATCTTTCCAGGATTCCTCACTCTATTGAGCTGCTTCTTCCTTTCTTAACTAACTTCATCAATGCTTCTTTCACTCATGGGCAATTTCTGGCATGTAAAACTGCCAGTATTCTCCCTATACTTAAGAAATCTGATCTGGATGCTAACATGCTTTCTAACTATAGACCTATCTCTAGAATTCCTTGGCTGTCCAAAGTTCTTGAAATGGCTGCCTACATACAGATATCTGAATATCTTGAATCTAACAATTTGTTTCTTCCTGAGCAGTCTGGCTTCCGTCACTTTCACTCTACTGAAACTTCTCTAATATATCTCTATGATTCTATTATCAAATCTACTCTCTCTGGTAATGATGTTCTACTTATACAACTAGACTTCTCTGCTGCATTTGACACTGTTAATCATCTGCTTCTTATTGATACCTTGTTAGACTTAGGCATCAGCGACACAGCTCTCTCTTTCTTTCGCTCTTATCTTTCTGATAGACTTCAGTTTGTTTCTACCTCTGCTGATTCCTGTAGTGAGGCTTGCCCACTAACTTGTGGTGTACCTCAAGGCTCTGTCTTAGGTCCTCTCCTCTTCAATATGTATCTTACCTCTGTAGGGAAAGTTCTTCGTCGTCACGATGTGTCCTTCCAAATATTCGCTGACGACATTCAAATCATTCTCTCGTCTGAGTCTATTTCTCACTCTTCAGTAAGTTCTATTATATCTGATATAGAAAGATGGGCGTTCACTCGTCATCTCAAACTTAATCCTGATAAGACTAAGTATATTCTCTTTCCATCTTCTAATGGTACTACTTCTCTTAGTATACCTCTATCCTGCTCTGTACGTAGTCTTGGTATCATTCTCGATAGCTCTCTTTCTTTTGATTCACACATCTCTGACATTATCAGGTGCTGTAACTATCAACTTAGGCGTATCTATTCCATTCGTAGATATATAACTACCTCTGCTGCCTTTAAGTTAGCTAATTCATTCATCTTTAGTAAAACTCAGTATTGCTGTTCTCTTCTCCTATCG
>OU696571.1:4620000-4695000 GCA_916048095.2 Sacculina carcini | reverse complement strand
TTGTGCAACACAAAATTATAATGTCATTGAAGAGGACAACTTCTAATTTGTGCCCTATTCAAGTACAACTATTATTCCACACTTTGAATATGCTCCAATCACGTTTGTAGACTTTGACACTCTTCACTCTTCAAGTATCTGTTCTCCGATCGTGGACACATTTTGACTTTTGCATACATTGAAATCATCATTTTATCTGTATAAACACTGACTATTATGTGTTATCAAAGTAATTGATTAGTAAGAATGTTTGTCTCGGATTTGATATATTGATATTTGATATATTTTGATGTCTATATTTGCCTATTGTATCGTTATATGCCTTCCTATTTGCCATTTTTAGTGCCTAAACATCCGATCTTAAAATATAACATATATATATTACATAAATAGTGTCATAATGATTTTCACATATTACATGTTACATGATGACTTTGATTACGTGATGATTTGCATGCATATTACATGACGGTGATTACATGACACATACACCATTACATACATAGATGACAAAATACATAGATGACAAAATACATAGATGACAAAATACATAGATGACAACATACATAGATGACTTGAAAATTAGAAAAGACGTGAAAAAGCAACTACCTGAGTAAATCTGCAAAACATTGCTCTTTTACTGTGTGCAAGCCAATTTTTCCGGGCAAAATTTTGGCATCCAAGAAACGCACATTCACAAAACCCCAAGTGATACCTAGCACTTGCCATCTGGCAACACTAACCTCGGACAGAGAGCCATTGAATCCGCGACGCGACGGCGAGAACAGAGTCGGACTGAGACAAGACTCGAGCGCTTGCGGCCCGCGTGCTACGTCACTGCTTGCCTTGACAGGCAGAGTGGAGGAGCAGGTAGCCACAACGCCAGGCAGAGGAGGTGGGGACGCAGAACACGCCGACCACGGGTACGGTGAACCGGCACGCACCAGCGCGCCGCCTGGATTCGCCGGTGCCGCGGCCGATGACGCCGCCACAGCACCGCCACCGCCGCCGCTGGACGAGCGATGAGTCAGCGACGTTCTCCGGCGAATGGTCGGAGTGGCCTGTCCGTTGGTCGCCGGCGATGAGACGGTGGAGCCATCCCGCCGTCCGGACGAATCAAGTTCGGCCGCGGAACGGCCGCCGGCCACCGTCGACATGGTGACTACAGTAGTGTCCGGCGTGCGTCGACAACGTACGGTGACCGACACGCCGGACGACACGCTGCTGGAGGCAGGCGAGGCACGCGACAATGTTGACGCGGCGCCTCCCGTGGCGCAACGTCCGTCATTAGACACGGTTGACGCACACGTGACGAATTCTCGTGGTGAAATGACATGTCTGATGGGTGATGGTCGGTGAATGTCGCTCGCCAAGTGCCTCTGTGCGTTGGCATGAGCGGACGATCTGTGATGATTGTTGGACGGGGCAGACATCACAGTCCAATGGCCAGTATCATACGCTCACACGCAAACATGGCGCTCAAATAGCGTGCGCAATAGTGATGGATCTCCGCCTGCCAACAGTATGCAATAAAACAATGAGTACATAAAACAATTTTCTCGAAATTCATACACAACCACAATAACTCGTTCGAGTACAAGCTGTAAATATACGACAAATACGTGAATGGATTAAGAACAAAAAGTATTCAAAGTATCATGAATACTTCATCACGTAAAAATATTTTCACTGATGAGCCACTAAACCACCAGAAACGAGCATGTTCCCCCGGACGACCAATGACTTCACCTAAATCAAACAAAAAAAATGTAAACTCATTAGGGAAATTTCCAGCACGTAAATTCGACTTTACGTATACTATCGCATATGCTAGTGCTTCTAGCCACAGGAACTGACTTCGACCGTCACATGACTCTCACACAGTCAATTTAAAATGACCACGTACCCAAAATCTCCTGAGCTCCTATTTACAACACCCGGATACTACAAAGCACATGTCATCACCAAGCATGTTTTGTTCTTGCACGCGAGTTAGAATAGCATTTACATAATATGCAATAATATGCCAAATAACATGACTATGAGAGCAAAATAATTTCTAATATTCGAAACTCACATAAAAAGTCAAACAGCGCACAAGAGAAAACACCACTGACAAACCGGACCAACTACAGACGATATCCAATTCTATCTCCCTTGCTCTCTCTCGCATCCTAATACCTTGTCTGACGTACTTTCTGCTATCTCGACCTGGACCTCCTCACGTCGCCTCCTCTTGAACACTTCTAAATGTGAATTTATCGCTCTTCATCCTCCTCGTATTGCTCCTCCTTTCCTCCCCTTGTCTCTTTCAGTGACTGTTAAAAATCTCGGTGTTATTTTTTACTCTTCCCTTTCATTCTCAACCAATATCCTTTCTACAGCTCGCACTTGTCGCTTGATTCTTCGCTCGATTTATCCCATCCGTCCCTGTCTCGATCAGCCCTCTGCAATCAAGCTTATTCATTCTCTTATCTTCTCCAGGCTCGACTACTGCAACTCACTCCACTTCAGCTGTCCTAATTATTCTTTAAAAATTCTTCAGCGCGTAATGAATCAGTCCTGTCGTTTTGTTTTGCATCCTATCTTCTGTCGCCATACTTCTCCTTTTCTGTTTCAATTCCGTTGGCTTCCTATTAAATCGCGCATTCACTTCAAAATCTGCTGCATAATATTCAAACTCTTACATGCTCCTAATCAACCTTTATATCTTTCTGATCTGCTCTCTCCCTATTCTAATCCCACTTCCCGTCATTCTGCTCCTCTATGCTGTCCTCGCGCCCTCAATGAATCTGCCTGGTCTTCTAAATCGTTCTCGTTCTACGGTCCTCGATTATATAACTCGCTCCCTTCTCATATCACCTCCTCGCTCACGTATCGATCTTTTACCTCTTCTCTACGTAAACATCTTGTCGAAATTTCCTTTGATCCCGTGACTCATTCCTTGACTCCTTTTGCCTCTCTCTGATATGTGTGTGAGCGGGAATGCATGTATGTTTGTGTTTATCTATGTTTTAGTCTAATTATGTTCATTGTACTCTGTTATTGTGTTCTTCAATCACTCTTCAATGTGTTCTTCTCATTGTGTAAATGTGTTCATTGTGTTATTTGAATCGTGTTATATTTATTCATTCATGTGTTCTTTTCATTGTTTCTGTAATAACTGTTTAGCTTTGTCCGCTTGTACATACTGTTTAGCTGCTGCGCGCCCGTGTATGACAGGCGCTATAACAAATACATTGAATTGAATTGAATTGAATTGAACTACAAGGATGACAAACTGGACGGGAAATGCATGTTGCAATACAGATGTGATCTATTGCGTTTAGGATAATCAACAAACCTGATACACCCCGCTGTTTGCCTATAATAACTAGGATTATACTACACCGCAACAAGCTTAATTCTGAACGGACAATAACAAGATTCGAACCTCGTGCCAATGACTCAAATCAATATTCGACAATGTTTGTATACAAGGATAGCAATAGTGATGGAAGTAGTAAGCTACTTCCAGGTGGCACGATTTTCAGAGAATATTCTTGTTCAATGGAAAAATAATCAACCTTACAGATCCAAATGTGAATTGTTACTTGTTGTTGTTGTTGTTGTTGTTATTGGTTACTGCATATAGCACAGGTTAGGCTCAGATGCATTGTTACTGCGCAGACTCTCGTGCCTCCTGTATCACAGGTAATATTTTTTTCATTTTCATAATTTTAATCTAGTTTTGTATATATTTTTTTATTTCGAATTATTATTGGTGATATATTATTTCATCATTTATCCACAGAAATTATATCGGATAAATCCCTGGCTCATGATCAATGATCAGAAGGATGACGTTTTGGTGCGCTAAAAAATCCTCAAAATTGCGCAAAAAAGTTACACTAAAAATTTGGCAGAAACTTCACCAAAACCCGTAAAAGGGTAGTGAAATACCTTAATTATGAAAAGCATAGTTTTTGTGAGAAACATTTGTTTATTTACATTCCATAACTATTACCAGTAAGTGCCGTGTTCGGCGATGACCGAGCGAGCGCGAAGCTATCATATGTAATCAAACTTTGTCGTAAATGCATTTGTCTGTGTGCATGGGCAAATGTTTTCTGCTAAATCATAAGAGGGCATATGGCACGTGCCACGTGCCACACTGGGCATTGACATGATTCGGCATGGTCTCATCCGCGGCAGTGTAACAATGTTTTATATTTTGCGGTGTTATATATATATCTTATATTCTTAGTTTTGTAATCGTCTATTTTGGAACATTGTATATTGCATGTTGTGTATTAGAAATAGCATAAGATAGATGATAGAATAGAAAGTAGTGGTTGCACGCGCACACACACATAAACACATACATCACCAGAATAGGTCAGCATACAGAACACAGCATTGGTTGCACACACGTAGGCACACACACACACAACTGCAAGACCTTGAGAGACAGCAGGGCAGCACGTGCACACACATATATCACTCACACCAGTGTGTAAAGCTATGTGCGTGTGCCGGGCGTGTTGCATTGTGGTGACCTTGTGGTTCGTAACTAATGAGGTCGTGCACAACTTGGAGCTGCAGAATGAAGTAGGCGGCGCTAGCTAGCACTATATAAGCACAGTGTTTTCACCATTCGGGATGGATATAGGAATAGAAGAGCAGCGGCAGTCGAGATATGGGATAGAGAGGAGGGATATAGAGATAGAAGAGCAGCGGCAGTATGGAGATAGGAATAGAAGAGCAGCGGCAGTATGGAGCACAAGAGAACAGATAGGATAGAACATTGAATATAAGGTTAGGACGATAGAGCTAAGAACTGCAACGACGAAATACATTGTTTCAACAAAACTACTGTTTGGAATCGGCACAACAAGAGTTATCGCGGCGCACAACGTTAAGAGGCCTGCTCCATTAGAAATATCATCGCTGAAAAACAAAAATGTTACATTTGGTGCAACGTGACTCGGATCCAAGGAGGTAGATAATTTGAAAAGAAAACAGACATCTTCAACAGCGTGAAGACATCTTCAACAGCGCCCGAAATGTGTTACATCTGCTTCTGTGACTTCTGGACCTGTTACATCTGGTGCTCAAGAAAGACATCAGCAACGCATTCATCATCATTCGTGCTTCAATATTATTTGTAAGGTTGTGGTATTGTTGGTCAGAAATTGAACGCTGTGCGAAGGAATGAATGTGGGTGTGAATGCGTTTGCTGAGTTGAGCGTGAGTGTAGGAGAGCGTGTGCGCCTGCGAGCGTAGACTTGTGTGTGTACCTGTGTGTGACTGAGCGTAGACTTGTGTGTGTGTGTGTGTGTGTATGTGCGTCACTGTATTTATGCGTGTGATTCTACTTCGTGTTTGTATGTTGGTATGCAGCGTGTACTGGTGTTAGCGGCTCGTATGTAATGACGGGAGTGGTGTAGTAGTGCTCATCGTGCGTTGTGTGGTTATGTGTGGACTGGTCGGGGTAGTCTTCTGTGTGCTGTTTGTGTGGATATAATTTATGCCAGCCTAGAGAGAGATTATTGCTCTACTGTGTGAGTGTGAGTTTTCATCTTGTTGTTGTTAAATCATATTTGTTGTCCGCATCAATAGAGTTCATCATTTTACAAGGTAGTTTTGTTTTCGTGGTGTAAAAATGGACATCAAACCACAAGCTATTTCGGCTACAACAATGATGAAGAATTTTGACGGTACTGGCGACGTAGTCGCATGGTTGAAGAAGGCAGAACTTGTGGCCAAGCTGACAGGAGTGACTGAGCTGCATGCCTTTGTGCCACTATTTCTGGAAGGAGGAGCATTGTCACTCTACCTCGAGCTCAATGAAGAGGCGCAGTCAAGGTACGATTTGATCAAATCCAAACTGCGAGAAGCGTTTTCCCCCAATCCAGTCGAATCATTTGCCATGCTGACGAAGAAGAAGTGGCAAGGAGAGCAAGTGGATGTGTACGCAAATGAGCTTAGACGACTCGCTGGCTTGTGCGGTTTTGTCAGTCAGGGATTGGAACTTTCGGTGAAGTTGGCGTTCATTAGTGGGTTTCCGGACCGAGTTTCGGCAGGACTACAGGAAGACGATATGCAGACAGTAACTATGAGTCGTCTGATCTCGAGGGCTCGTATATTGACACGGGCAGATGCTTCAGCTAGTTCTGGAACCATGGCGGCATGTGTAGCGGCCGGTGATGATTCAGCTGATGACACCGTGGCTGGAGCAGCTGCCATTCGACGTTCAGTCGAACGTCGTCGGAACGTCAACGGACGATGCTTCAACTGCGGAGGTGCCCATATGGCGCGACACTGCAGACGTTCCGCGATAGTGTGCTTCAATTGCGGTCAGACAGGACATGTTGCAGCAAAGTGCGCAAAGGGAAACGATGTAGGGGGGGCTTCAGCGCCAAGAAGCTCCCCTCTGTACAGTGGAGGCGCAACGCGGGGGTCTAATGAGTGCGAGAGTACGAATATGTGGACGAACAGTGACGGCTATGATCGACACCGGGTGTTCAAAAAGTATTGTGTCTGCAAAATGTGGCTTGGCATTTATTAAGGAGCCAAAGCGTGTCGTCACAGTAGACGGAAGTGAAATTTTGTGTTTAGGTACGTGTAAAACGTGTATCGTGGTCAATGGTGAAGAATTGCATGCGCAAGTGCTTGTCCTTCCGGAAGTAGTGAGTGGGTTCGATGTAATTCTCGGAATGGACATCATTAATCAGTTTGAAAAAGTCACAATCACAAAACGTGGAGTGGAGTTCGGAAAGTTGCTAAAACAGCCGGGGAAAAACAGTAATGTTGACGCGTTTTCAAGCGTTATTGCTGTTAGCGGGACTGCAGTACATCCGAAGGAGGATGAAAACACCGAATGTTGCAAGATGAGCATGTCTGATGGAAGGTTGAAGTCTGAGTTCTTTGAAGACCAGTTCAGTGACAAAGATTTTTCAGCGAAATTGAATGGTAGTTATTGGGAAGTCGAGTGGTTTCTGAAGGAAACGTCACCTGTTTTGACCAAGTCAATTGGATGTTACGAACAAACGTTGAAAGGAGGATGTAAGGAGGAGTTTGACAAAGAAGTGAAGCGCTGGATAAGCGAAGGAATATTGGTGCCGTGGTCACAACAAGTCAAGAGAGGAGTATCACCATTGTTGGCGGTTGTGCAAACAACCAAAAACAAAACGCGTCCAGTGATTGACTTCAGGGAGCTAAACGAATATGTCAGCAGTCACACTGGTGATGATTACATCGATGTTTGCGCGGAAAAGCTTCGGCGATGGCGACGAATCAGAGGTGCGACGGCGCTGGTTGACTTGAAGTCAGCATATCTCCAAATACGTGTGCATCCGAAGCTCTGGCAGTATCAACTGGTTAAGTATGGGGGCATAACATACTGCCTCACGAGATTGGGGTTTGGTCTCAGCTCAGCACCGCGAATCATGACCAGAATTTTGCGCAGAGTGCTGGAGAAGTCAAAAGTTATCCGTGAAGCAACCGATTCCTATATCGATGATATTGTGGTTGATACAACAAAAGTGAACCCGAATCATGTGGTTGATCATTTGCGCAAGTATGGACTGATTGCCAAAGATCCGACTCCAATTGTTGGCGGTGCAGTGCTTGGTCTGAGAGTGCAGAGAAATGCAGCGGGCTTGCTGGAGTTTCGTCGGGGAAATGAGTTACCGCAGGTAGATCGTACACTGACTAAACGCCAACTGTTTTCTTTATGTGGGAAATTGTTGGGCCACTATCCCATTGCCGGGTGGCTCAGACCGGCGTGCAGCTATGTCAAACGTCATTCATCCGATGGTGGCTGGGATGACACAGTCCGGGAGGAAGTTCTGTCTGTTACACACGACATGCTAGAACAAGTGAAAAGCGAAGATCCAGTGCAGGGAAAATGGTCGGTTTCAGAATCGAAATCTGGTGTTGTCTGGTGTGACGCCAGTAATCAGGCTATTGGAACAGTAATCGAAATCGACGGAATCGTAGTGGAAGATGCCTCGTGGCAGAGGAAAAAAGATGACTTCAATCATATAAACGTCGCTGAGCTTGAAGCTGTATCCAGAGGACTCAATCTTGCAATAAAGTGGGGATTAGGATGTATAGAAGTACGCACCGACTCCGCTACAGTTTTTGGCTGGTTGCGTGCCACACTATCCGACGAGAACAGAGTGAAGACAAAAGGAGCTGCAGAAGTTCTTGTGAAACGACGACTGGGAGTAGTCAAGGAGTTAATTGATGAATTGCGTCTCGAAGTGAGATTGATTCTTGTTCCTACAGCAAGTAACAAAGCAGACTCATTGACGCGCATCAACAGGCAATGGATGCTGAAGCTCGAGAGAAAACCGGTAAACGAAACATGCGGCATGGCGTTGGAAAGAGTGAAAGATCTCCACCGTAGTCATCATATGGGCGTTGACAGAACGTTATCTCTCGCTAAGCAAGTGGACCCTACTGTGACACGTGAACAGGTGAAACGTGTGGTGAAGAGCTGTCTGGAGTGTCAGTCTATCGATCCTGCGCCGGTGACTCACGAGGCGGGCGAGCTGCACGTGCCAACAGTCTGGACAAGATTGGCAGTCGATGTTACTCATTTCAGATATCGTCCATTTCTTTCTATTGTTGATTGCGGCCCTGGAAGGTTCGCGATATGGCGAGAGCTGCGTGCAGAGTCGGCAAATGAGATTTCAAATATCCTGAACCAAGTATTTTATGAGCGAGGGCCTGTTGAACAAGTGCTGATGGACAATGGAACGGTGTTCAAGTCAGAATTACTCAGGGAAACCCTCGATGGCTGGAAAATCAGCAGGTTTTTCCGAGCGGCTTATCGACCCAGCGGAAACGGTATTGTCGAACGGCATCATCGTACGATAAAGAGGATAGCGGAGAGAGCTGGCATCTCCCCGCTCGAGGCGGTATTTTGGTACAACATGGCGCCCAAATCGGATCGAATTGAAGACAAGGCGCCGCATCACAGTGTCTACACATATGCCTGGCGACATCCGGAGGTTTTGCCAGCCCACAATGACGACGGCGAGAAGAACTCGGGCATAGAAATCGGCGATGAGGTGTGGGTAAAGCCACCTGGGGCAAGATGTACGTCGCATTGGTCAAAAGGAAGAGTGACCGGGATTCAGTCCTCAAACAATGTATCGGTGGATGGAGTACCGAGGCATCTACTAGATCTGCGGCGTGTGTATGATGAAGACAATAATCGAGATGACGCCGGTGGTCAAGACGTGGACAATCAGACTCCAGATGACTGTGCAGCGGACACGAACGAAGTGCTCGAGACAATTGACATACATAATGGAGCCGAAGAGGACCGGAGTGAGCACATTCTTCGGAGATCTACCAGAGAGAGGAGACGTCCGCCTTGGATGGACGATTATTTCGTAGGTGATTGATTGATCTTGAGATCAAGGGGGAGTGTGGTATTGTTGGTCAGAAATTGAACGCTGTGCGAAGGAATGAATGTGGGTGTGAATGCGTTTGCTGAGTTGAGCGTGAGTGTAGGAGAGCGTGTGCGCCTGCGAGCGTAGACTTGTGTGTGTACCTGTGTGTGACTGAGCGTAGACTTGTGTGTGTGTGTGTGTGTGTATGTGCGTCACTGTATTTATGCGTGTGATTCTACTTCGTGTTTGTATGTTGGTATGCAGCGTGTACTGGTGTTAGCGGCTCGTATGTAATGACGGGAGTGGTGTAGTAGTGCTCATCGTGCGTTGTGTGGTTATGTGTGGACTGGTCGGGGTAGTCTTCTGTGTGCTGTTTGTGTGGATATAATTTATGCCAGCCTAGAGAGAGATTATTGCTCTACTGTGTGAGTGTGAGTTTTCATCTTGTTGTTGTTAAATCATATTTGTTGTCCGCATCAATAGAGTTCATCATTTTACAAGGTAGTTTTGTTTTCGTGGTGTAAAAATGGACATCAAACCACAAAGGTACGTGGTTAATCACTGCTTTCCTATTAAGTTTTGCATTTCCTTTTTCCTTAAATCAGAAATCAGAGCCATATTTAGAGTAAAACTAAATGTCTACGATTACAAGGAACGATACATTAATTCCAGATTATCTGCACGTCTACGCCATGAATATAAACAGTATAATGGTCGTATATAGCAACAAGAAGTCGATCATTAGACAAAATGTACCCCAAGAAGACGATGGTAATCAATAAGACAAGGAAGAATTTGATAGTACGTCATTATCAGAACGACTAACACGACCTCAAACATAGCATGTAGGAGTAAATATAGTTGAAGCTAATAAGCAGCGAAATGTACGTCGAGTAAACGAATCGAAGTAATCACAATTGCATTAATGACGAGCCAAAGCAAACAAAACAGAGAATATAGTGAAGTTTTGACCGGAAACGTAAAACAAGCCTTAGCGGGGAAGACTACCAGCATAACAAACCGACTGACTGATAGACTGACGAATTGACCGGAAGAGGAGGTGAAGGTATATGCCGTAATTCTCATACACTGGTGAGAACAGAAATGAAGGCAGAACGAAGTAAATGGTTTTCGCATATGGCCGCGAAAATACCGAAGTTAAGTTGGGGCATTTGATATGCAACTTAACGGACAAGAGATATTGAATGATATATCTGGTAACAAGGACATATATAACGAAGCATACAAGGAGAGTATGTATCGACATGCATAGATTGATGCATTGGAATGTGAGGGCATGATATGCCACTAGGTGACTGATGACTATATGACTAGATGACTGAAAGTATGAACCGCTACTATGAAGGCCTTGAAACGTCCGGGTATAAGACATTACTAAACTGTAGAGAAGACACCACTAGATAATTGAATTAGAATAATAGAATCAAAACGACAAGAGAATAAAATTACGGTAAAATACAGAAGAGGAAATAGAGAGAAGAATTACGAAACAAGATTTATGTGAAAAATAATACATGGCTCTGCGAATACTGTTCCTATTCCGAACTAATCTTATTAATCCCACGGAATCCTACTCCTTTCATTGATACCACGCTGATACACGACACTGAAAAGCAAGTGAAAATCGACCGATTGTCCAGAACTATAAAAACATAAACGATCGACGCAGTAAAGTTGCTCATTACCGTTGGGGGAATGACATTAGAATATGTACATGGTGATCTACAATGTGAAAAACTACCGTGAGCATTCATGCGTGACACCGATCAAGTCAAACTCCGAAGTGAAAAAAGCTGACAACAGTATCCTGATTACGTATATCTGCGCGATGACATCTGTGAACAACATCAGCCGAAATCATCCACCATGTACGAGGTACCAAGAAGCCAAGTACTCATCGGAACGCGTGCAAATAAAGAACAATCGCGGGGCTCAATTGTACAAATACTCGTCAGATGAAGATCATCACACGTCTCCAATGAAAGCCCACTTCTGACCACACAATAGAATGGCCGTGTATAAGCTCTAGTGGCTCGCATTCGCTCGATTGACCTCGCAGTTGTGATGTAACAATGTTTTATATTTTGCGGTGTTATATATATATATATCTTATATTCTTAGTTTTGTAATCGTCTATTTTGGAACATTGTATATTGCATGTTGTGTATTAGAAATAGCATAAGATAGATGATAGAATAGAAAGTAGTGGTTGCACGCGCACACACACATAAACACATACATCACCAGAATAGGTCAGCATACAGAACACAGCATTGGTTGCACACACGTAGGCACACACACACACAACTGCAAGACCTTGAGAGACAGCAGGGCAGCACGTGCACACACATATATCACTCACACCAGTGTGTAAAGCTATGTGCGTGTGCCGGGCGTGTTGCATTGTGGTGACCTTGTGGTTCGTAACTAATGAGGTCGTGCACAACTTGGAGCTGCAGAATGAAGTAGGCGGCGCTAGCTAGCACTATATAAGCACAGTGTTTTCACCATTCGGGATGGATATAGGAATAGAAGAGCAGCGGCAGTCGAGATATGGGATAGAGAGGAGGGATATAGAGATAGAAGAGCAGCGGCAGTATGGAGATAGGAATAGAAGAGCAGCGGCAGTATGGAGCACAAGAGAACAGATAGGATAGAACATTGAATATAAGGTTAGGACGATAGAGCTAAGAACTGCAACGACGAAATACATTGTTTCAACAAAACTACTGTTTGGAATCGGACATCAAGCGTTATCGCGGCGCACAACGT
Source organism: Sacculina carcini (assembly GCA_916048095.2). NCBI lineage: Eukaryota > Metazoa > Arthropoda > Thecostraca > Sacculinidae > Sacculina > Sacculina carcini. Next base: position 4,682,818 of record OU696571.1, on the reverse strand, counting down.
TAAGAGGCCTGCTCCATTAGAACTATCATCACTGGAAAACAAAACTGTTACAGGCAGGAAGGATGAGGCTACCCAACAATAAAAATGCATGTTAATCGGACTTATGGTTCTAGAGATATAAGTAGGGCTGTCAAAAGTTAATAAAGTTACTTTTTGACCTAAAGGTCAGTTTTTCATAAGCTACCTAAAACTGCAAGAAAAAGTTGTGTACGATAATTATTAAAAAAGTTATTAGGTTACCAAAAGTTACTTTTTTGTCGTTAGGTTACTTTTTTGCTTTTAGGTTACTTTTCTATCGTCAGGTTACCTTTTCTTATTTTTCTGGTTATTAGTGTAGTGTGATGCTGCCCCGCCCAGAGGGCGCGGGCGCGGCTAGCGTGGATGACGCTACCCGCTACGAATCGTTCTATGTTTCTCGAGTGGTTGTGTGCAGGTCGTGACGTTGTTACCCTATTGTACGTGTCCGCTTGTAACCACGCTTTATCATACATGGCGCAGCCGACTGAGACTCAGCAGGCTCTTCTGGAAAGTCAGCAACGACAGCTGGACCAGTTGACATCGCTGGTAAGCATGCTCGCCCGGCAGCAGCTGGAACCGGCAGCCCCCGCCGGTGCACCTGCTGTGGCTCCCCGGGTGAATGCCCCGCCGCCAGCCCGCCTGTCCCACGACACGACTGCAGCTGGGTTCACAGCGTGGAAGGAACGAGTGCTGGCTCATGGCACGTTATCTGGCAGCGAAAAACTCAGCCCAGCCCAGCAACAAGCGCTGCTCACCACACTGCTGGACGATGAGTGGTGCCGCATCATCCGACACTCTGTGGCTCTGCCGGCGGACGCTGATCTGCCAGCCTGCATTGAGCTGCTGGAAAACCACCAGCGGTCACGTCAACAGGTGTTAGTGCAGCGCCGGCATTTTTTCTCCCGCCGCCAGCACGAAGGGGAGAAGGTGGGTGACTTCGTGCTCTCCCTGCGTGAGATTGCGGCCTGCTGCGATTTCTGCAGCAGTTGCCGCGATGAGCGCATTCGCGACCAGATCGTCATGGGGACCGCTGACTCCACTGCCCTGCACCAGCTGCTGCAGGTTGCCCACAACGAATTGTCGCTGGAGAGGGCAGTCAAAATTTGCGAGTCAGCGGAGTGCGTCCGCCATGATGTTGTGGCCATGCAGCGAGCCACGCCCGATGTGGCTAGTTCGGCCACCATCCGTACAGAGGTCGCCGCCGTGCGCCGTCAACCACTGCGCATGCGCGAGCAGTTCGGCCGGCAGCCACTGCGCATGCGCGACCAGCATGACCGTCAACCACTGCGCATGCGCGACCAGCATGACCGTCAACCACTGCGCATGCGCGACCAACCGAACCGGCAGTCAGCTGATGGTGGCAACGGCTCTGCATGCGATCGCTGCGGCCAAAGACACCAGACGGCGCCATGCCGCGCTGCTGACTGCGTCTGTCGCCGATGCGGAAAGCGCGGCCACTACGCGCGTGCATGCCGTGCGTCCCAGTCCGGCGCGGGCCGCCGCCGAAACATCTTCGTCGAATATGTTGGCTGTGATGCAAACGATGGTGTTGTGAACGACGAAAATACACAAGACACATTGTATATCGGTGATATTTTTGATCGTGCTGAACGCACCCGTTTGACCACCGTGGGCCTAACCGTTTCCGTGGGGGGGCACCAACCGCGCAAAATAACATGGCGCTGTGATTCTGGGGCCGATGTCTCCGTAGTAGATGCTGTAGTCGCGCAGCAGCTCGGGGTAGCCGCCAAGAGCTTATGTCCACCGCCGTCGCGCCTGCGGGTCGCCAACGGCCAGCCACTGCGGTGTTTGGTTACATTCGAGGCGCTGCTGCGACTTGGCGACGCTTCTTGCCGCTCCACAGTGTACGTGGTGCCGTCAGTGCGGCGCCCTCTGCTCTGTTGGCGGGACGCAGTGGAACTGCGCCTGCTGCACCGCGCATTTCCGCGCCAGATGTCACGCGAGCAGCATCTACAGCAGGTGACCGCAGGACCGTCAGTCCCGATGCCGCGACATTGCCCTCGCTGGACCAGCGCGGCACAGCCTACCGCTGCAGAGCGACGGGCACACAGCGAGCAATTGTTGGCGGCCTTCACTCGCGTGTTCTCTACGGACGGTCCCCTCCGCGAGATGACTGGCGGTGCAATGCGGATTGACCTCCGAGATGATGCCGTGCCCAACAATGTGACCGCCCCTCGTTCTGTGCCATTCTGCCACCGCGCCCAGGCACAACAGCAGCTGGAGCAGCTGCAGCAGCAGAGCGTCATTGAGCCGGTGTCCCACCCGACTGACTGGTGCTCGCCCATTGTCGTGGTCGGCAAACGAAATGCGGACGGCACGCCCAACGGTTGCCGCCTCACGGTGGACTTTACCCGTCTCAATCGTTTCGTCCGCCGACCGACTCATCCGGTTCGCTCGCCTGTCGAGGCCGTAGCCAGCATGGGCCTCGGCAACCGGTGGTTCACCCAGGTGGACGCCCTACAGGGCTACTTTCAGGTGCCCCTGCGCCGCGAGGACCGAGACCTCACCACTTTCATCACGCCGTGGGGTCGGTTCAGGTTCTGCCGGGCCAAAATGGGCCTGGTGTCAAGCGGCGACGAGTTCAACCGGCGCGGCGACGTCGCCTTGGCTGGCTTAGCGGACTCGTGCAAGATTGTTGACGACGTGTTGGTGCACACTGCCAGCTACGACGACCATCTGCAGCGAGTCTGGCAACTACTGCAGCGCTGTGACGACGCCGGCGTCACTTTGAACCGGAAAAAGTTTGTCTTCGCGGCCCCTGCCGCCAATTTCTGTGGCTTCCACATCACGTCCTCCGGATTTACCATCGACGAGAAGAAAATTCGGGCCCTGGCTGACTTCCCTACACCGACGGACCTGACCTCACTGCGGTCGTTCTTGGGCTTGGCGAATCAGTTTGGCGACTTCTCTGACGCCATCGCTTCCGCTGCCGAGCCCCTGCGTCAGCTGCTCCGCAAAGGCGTCGAGTGGCAGTGGTCGTCACAACACGACGCTGCTTTCACGGCCGTAAAACGCGCGTTGGCCAGCCCGCCCGTGCTTGGCCACTTCGACCCGACAAGGCCCACCATGTTGGAGACGGACGCGGCAAGACAGAAAGGCCTCGGGTTTGTGCTCCGCCAGCGGGACGACCAGGGCCGCTGGCAGCTCATCCAGTGTGGGTCGCGATTCGTCTCCGACACGGAGAGCCGTTATGCCGTCTGCGAGCTGGAGATGTTGGCCGTGGTGTGGGCCTGCCAGAAATGCCACCAATATCTGGCTGGCCTGCCCACCTTCAATGTGGTCACCGACCACAAGCCGCTGGTGCCCATCCTGAACGAAAAGGCGCTCGGAGACATCTGCAATCCTCGTCTGCAGCGCATGCGTCAGCGTCTACTGCACCTGACCTTTGTCGCCAGCTGGAGGCCAGGAGCACAGCACAACATCGCCGACGCCCTGTCACGCGCACCCTCCCAGCTGGCCGGTGCTGACGCGGACGTGGACGACTCTTCGTCTGGATTTTTGAGGACGATGAAGGCCGCCGCACATCGCCAGTCGACACCACTCTGGAGGCGGTGCGAGCTGCGTCTCTCGCGGACGACGAGTGCCGTCAGCTGATGCCGTACGTGCTAGACGGCTTTCCTCAGCATAAGCATCTCCTACCGTCCAGCCTTCACCAGTACTGGGGTGTGCGCGACCAGCTCACTGCGGACCATGGCCTGATTTTGGTCGGCTGCCGTCTGCTTGTGCCCAAGCGCCTGCGAAAAGATACCCTCCGCCGCCTCCACGAAAGCCATCAGGGGCAGGTCAGGACGGTTCAACGCGCCCGCCAGACTGTATTCTGGCCTGGCCTTAATAACGACATCGCCATGGCCGTTTCGTCATGCCAAGAGTGTCTCGAATACAAGGACTCTCAGCAGAAAGAGCCATACATGGCGGAACCGCGCCCGACACGGCCCTTCGAATCGGTGTCGGCAGATTTCTTCTACCATGCGGGGAAAACGTTCCTCGTATACGCCGACCGATTCTCCAACTGGCCGCTGGTGTTTGAATGTGGCCTTGACGCGTCTGCTCATCAGCTGGTGAAGCTGTTTCGGCGCGTGTTTGTCGCCACGGGCGTACCGTCCATATTGTCGTCGGACGGCGGCCCGCAGTTCACTGCGCGTCTCACTGCCGAGTTCCTGCGACATTGGCGTGTCCGTCACCGACTCTCCAGTCCACGCTTCCCGTCCTCTAATGGGCACGCCGAGTCCGCTGTCAAGCGGGTGAAGCGACTCATCCAGAAGTCGGCCCACGACGGGGACCTCAACACGGACGCGTTCGTTGCCGGCCTGCTGGAGATGTGTAACGCGCCTGGTGCCGACGGCCGCTCGCCTGCGCAGCTGCTGTACGGTCGCCCCGTGTCGTCTGCCGTCCCCGCGCATCCTCGCGCGTTCCTGCCTGAATGGCAGCCGTCCACCGCTTAGTGTGATCTCCGAGCAGCGGCCGCGCACGTCAGGCAGATCACCAACTACAATCGGTCAGCCAGACCACTGCCGCCGTTATCGCCCGGCACTACAGTGGCTCTCCAGGACCCGACGACAGGCCGCTGGGACCGGACTGGCGTGGTCGCTGTCACTGGTCGTCGCCGCCAGTACGCGGTACGCTTACCGCATGGCGGTCTCTACTGGCGTAACCGCCGCCACCTGCGGCCAGCAGTCAGCGCACCCGCCTCCGAAGTGACGCCGCCACCATTCGTCAGCGCAGCGCGGCCAGAGGCCATGTGCCTGCCTTGCCCACAGCTGTCGCCGCCGCAACCGCCGCGAGAGACCAGCAGCAGCAGCGGACCCGCGCCGCCGCCGGGGGAGGATGTGAGCGGAACATCAGAGGCTCCACATACACCAAACCCTCGCCGAAGCGACCGAACCCGCAGACCGCCGCCGCACCTGAGCGACTACGTCTGCAGGACCAGCAGCGCCCCCCTTCCGCCGCTTGGAGGGGAGATGTAGTGTGATGCTGCCCCGCCCAGAGGGCGCGGGCGCGGCTAGCGTGGATGACGCTACCCGCTACGAATCGTTCTATGTTTCTCGAGTGGTTGTGTGCAGGTCGTGACGTTGTTACCCTATTGTACGTGTCCGCTTGTAACCACGCTTTATCATACAATTAGGTAAGTTTACCACGAAGTTTGGTGACTTTTTGCAGATAGGAGGCACACAAACGGTATATATGAGGATAAAACAGGAAAAAGAGATAGGATATTAGGTCTGAAGATAAAAAATGTCAAAATTTCTGATGTTTGAATATAGCAATTGATATGCACCTTATTATATATGCTACTCGATATTTTTACGTTTTTGGGTACGCAGGATAGCGTCATTCCATTTTAGGAAATGTCCACGAACCGGAGGGTGTCGTGAGATGTTTGGAGCGTGGTATAGTACGATGTGTGAGCTCTCCTTAACAGATACTGCACTGTAGCACTTGACAGTACGTATTTACTTGAAGAGGAATTAGCACGTGATTTTCAGGGCGTGAGATAGCGCCATTTTCACACGTTTGACATTTATAAGACTGCGATCACAGCGTGCTACATATGCTTGTAATGTTTACGCTCACACTAATATACAAGCTGTAGTACGTGCTATTTGATAAAAAGTTCCATTAAACAATATAAAGAACATTAATATAAATTAACTAAAAATAATTACATTAGCAAGTAGTGTATTTCGCATTTGTATTAGCTTTCAACTTTAAATTGCATTTTGATGGTTATGCTCCTTTTTGCGATGTTAGCCGAATAATATGAGGTCACTTTTGGTGGTTTGTTGTAAAAATGGTACCAGATCGGAGAGAGGGTGGAAAAATAGTACCAACTCGAAAACAGGATAGAAAAGGACTGTACAGATCTGCAAACAGAAATTGACACTTTTTGAATGATATTTTTACGAAGGTTAGGTTATTTTTAGGTTACTTTTTATAGGTTATTAGGTTAGTTTTCATGTTCACAAACAGACAACAAACGAACCGTGTATTTGATATAGCGCACTAATCAGCGAATGGGTGATAAACATGTGATACAGGGATGCAAAAGTGATAATAACATAAAAACTCAGGTTAGTTTTAGGTTACTTTTTCTCGAAAATAAAGTTACTTTTTTCTGATTTTTAGGTTACTTTTTTGACAGCCCTAGATATAAGTCTCTGAAAAGTGTGACCACGGCCGGCCGGCCGCTCATACTCATTTTTCTAGTAACACCAAGTATGAACTTGCTCGCTTCGCTCGCTCGTAACTACAATACGTTTTGAGAATTTGCGGTTGTTAGGATTGCATGTCTCGTTAGCTTCAATTGACATCTCGCTAGCGACAAAAGTGACATTTAGATGCGCTAAAAATCGCAAATAGTTGCGCTAATAGGTTGAGCTCAATTTGTCGCTAAAAGATCACCAATTATAAATAATAGGGTAATAATAGTGACATTAAACACTGAAATTACGAAATTAAGCATTCGCGGTTGCGTTAAGATTGTGTGTTTCACATGCTTGTCTAGTCTGTGGAATCTGTCGCACTGATACCTCTTAGTCACATTTAAGTCTACCATATAATTTGAAAGACTCAATCAATGTTAATTTTCTTAAATGTTCCAGGGTCTAAATGGATTTTGCAGATAAAACATCTGATTATGCGGTAATTATATTCAAGTGCCGTTGATCTAACCAGTTCCTCTAAGATTGCTCGAAAAGTATAAAAATTAAAGTTTAGTTTTATTGTACAAATGCACCTGTTTATATGTTAGATCTATATTATACTGTACATGTCCATAGTATGTCTATGGGAACGTTCACACGCAAGATGTCTAGGACCACACACGGACACAATGTTCACACGTCTTTCAGATACATGATTATCGAGTTTGTGTTCACAATATATGAACATATGCTACATTGTACAACCTTTAAACTGAAAACATTTCCTGATAGCGTGAAAATACATTTTCTGAAAGTTAAAATGTGGTCCTTAATCCAAATAGTTGCTCTTAAAAATGAAAAACTTGCAAAAGTTGCTCCAAAAACAAGATGTTGCAAAAAGTTGCATGTATAACTTCTTTAATACTTAGCTCATATCAATAAAATTTTAATTTTTGGCTTCTCAGAATGAACAGAGTCTATGATGTAAAAGTTGCATTTTAAACATAGGGTCACCTTGTAAGTGTATGACACTATTACCTGTGATGGCATTTAACAACAAAAACGCTACACATTCTTAGACAGTAAGATTGATTGTTTCACATTTTAATAGGGATTCATTTAAATTATGCTGCAACTGTGTCCATGCATTATTATTAATTACAGGCAAATCCAGTAGCATGGTAAGAGTGTAAGCACTATTACCACCCTGCGGTGACCCCATGTACCGCAAGCAGCAGCGTCCTGAAGTGGTGTGAGAGGTGGAATATGATGCTGAACACTTCGAAAGCTAAAAGGTTGCTGGTTTCTAGGTCACGTACCGTTCAACCTTCACATAGAGCTATCCTCATGAATGATGCCCAGATCAGTTTGTGTGATGAGCTTAAAATATTGGGAGTGTTAGTAGACCAAAAACTGAAATTTGAGAGTCACATTCGGAAATTATAGAAGGGCATATCGGATGTTCGGTAGCAGCACAATCTCCAAAAGTTGTTTCGCTGTTTCATTTTGACAATTGTGGAGTACTGCGCCCCCGTGTGGTCTTCTGCTGCGGATTGTCACCACAATCTCATCAACAGAGTTGTTAGAACTTGCAAGTTCCTCTGTGGTGACTTGGTTCTTGGTGATCTTTGCCATCGTCGAAAGGTCAGCAGTGTGTGCATGCTGTACAAGGTCAATCACAACGACCATCATCCGATGAGCAAGTCCATTCCTGATGATTTCGTGGCAGCAAGAAGCACACGGTTTGCATCCAAACAGCATTCCCAGTGCATGGCTCCAATTCGTTGTCGTACAAAACAATTCCAACGTTGCTTTCTTCCGGCCACTGTGAGCACTTGGAACACGTTGAAGGAGGAGGCTTTCTCGCAGAAGAATTTGAACAAATTCAAGGCCAAAGTCGATGAAATGCTACTGAAAGAGCGAAATTGAATGTTGAGTGTTATTAATAAACTATTTACTTATATTTATTGTTATTTATTCATTTTCATTGTTATTTATTCATATGTATTGTTATTTATTCATATTTATTGTTATTTATTCATTTTCATTGTTATTTATTCATATTTATTGTTATTTATTCATATGTATTGTTATTTAATAATATTTATTGTTATTTATTCACATATATCGTTATGTATTCATATTTATTGTTATTTAATTATTACAATTTTTAATGATTGTTGTTATTTATTCAATCATACCTTTGATCAGTGTTGGCTGTTGTTGTTTATTTAATCATATATATTTGCTTTTCCAACTCTCTCTGAAATTCTTTTCTTTTCGAGCTGTCTTTATGCGGAAAGTTCACTGACGGTTAGGTACAGACTATATATGTGATATGTGATAGGTGGATATATGGAGAGAGACAGGAAAATTTGGCAAAACTAAAACATCCTTTAGCTGGTAATTAAACAGTCCCTGCTGTTAGGTTATTAGGTTATTGGATAACTTCATTACTGGCTTCAATAATGACCAACGGGCCCAATAATGAAAGCACATGTGCATACGATGATATGAAATGAATTCTGAGTATATATATGCTAAACTATATTCACATCATAGGCTGAATTGCATGAAATTTGATATATATGAAGTTACTCAGGAAGTCACCATACACTTTACAATTTATGTGCTAACATTTACATGATAATACACAATACACGCCTTATAATAACGCTAACAATACGGTGCTTATAATAACGCTAATTCACACATTTTTGTCCGATAATGCTGCATATGAGTATCCACATACACGATGATAGCCAACATAGCGTCCATACAGCTCTAAACACTTTGGAATACTGGAAAAATTGCTCTGTTGTGCACAGATCCGGTGCGAGGTCTTATGTCTTCTTCGAAGGCAGTACTGGGGACCCCAGTCTGGGGGTCCCCATTATAATTAAAACACCATTACAATAGAGTTCCAACTTAAGGAAAATGCAGTTGCGAGTGGCCCTTCGGTCTCCGTTGAACTAGGGACTTGTATGTGCTACTATATGATGAATTGAACTTTATGCGTGAGGCAACGGGGACCCTCAACACTCGGGCCAGGAGGTTGAGGGTTTGGAGGGAGGTTGCCAAGGCTCTGGTCGTGCATTGAGTAGATTTGTGTGCAGGCTCACGACATGACGACCATCAGCCAATGCTACTCAAATCTGGCTCAGCTGATTCAGTTGCAGTGATCCTCAACCATTTATGGTCAGTTCAACTACGATACATTTGCTGCTCTGAACATCATATTACATACAGCATGACTAAGAACACATAGCGTCATCAGAGAAACTAATACAACTTATTACGAAGACAAATTATCAAAATACGAATACATGAGGCACATTGAAATATGTTAGATACATGCAAACTTCAACATCTGCCACAAAATATGTAAACACATCGGCCAATAATATATGACAGTTTTTAAGGTCATTAAAATCGCTATCATTAATAAACTCACATGGGGCTGCAATACTTTCTTTGTCATCCCCTGACCAAATATCTGGGTTGTTAGACCCCATTCATATTCATCCCGTCTACACGAAGATCTACCATCATTTTACGGACATATTTAGTTGAACACTAGAAAAGGGTGTTGCTCGTTGTCAGTGTGGTCAAATGTATCACATCTGAAAGCATTCATGCACAAGAGTTAGCCTGAATATACTCACCTTGGACACACGCAAAAAGATCACAACACATACACAAGTGTTTTTCATTTGCTCACCGAACAATGAAACCGGTAATTCACCGGTAATTCAGTCATATTCTGCCTAGCACACACACTAACACACGCTCATACGCACACGCTCATACGCACACGCTCATACACACACACACATACATACACAACACCGCAGCCAAGTACGCACACCGACGCAGGCGGTGATTGTGTCATGTGTGCATGTGTAAGAGAAGGTGTATGTATGTGTGTGTGTGTGCGTCGTGTACATTTAAAGATTGCAGATAGAATGAGCATTGAACTAGCACGTGTCGCGTATTTTCGCCACACACACACACACACACACACACACACACACACACACACACACACACCTTGCAAGTGCCCATCGAGTGTGTGTGTAAATATAACTCCGAAACTAGCACCACCTGTTGAGCAAGCGTATGTCTGTATGTGTGTATGCCTGTGTGTACGCGTGCATGTCCGTATATATGTGTGTGTGTGTAAATATGTGCACGCTAAGTGTACGCTAGCGCACGTGGTAGAGTTCAGGTGTGTTCCGCCGTGTAACTCACTGTTCACAATAATATTAATTTAACTGTGATGTATAGGCACAATATACAGGCTAAATGTTTGTGTGCGTGTGTGTTTCTCTTCCGTTGGCTCGCTCTTACTCGGGCGTGGTACGGTGTGATGTTGTTGGGGTCGTCCTGTATTAGATCTCAACATCGCCAAGAACACTCGTGATCTGCTTTCAAAGCTATTCAACATAAACACACACTCACACACACCCACACACATACACACACACACATATGCACATGCATTCGTTCAAACACTCACAACCTCAATTACTCGAGCCAAAACATTTATTATAAGTCAGGTGCGAATTTACGATAAAAAGAGCAATGAGTCCACAGCCGATTACCGGCGAAGCGAGTCTATGAGTAGATCGAGGGAGAATTTGATCGAACTGACAAGACCGGACCTTACCGCTTTTATGTGCACTAATAATTATTGGAGACAAACGCCAGTGGCGGATCCAGAGTGGATGTTTAGAAGGGACTGAAAAAATTGGTGGGCTGAAATTTGTGGGCGATCAGTACATGCATCATTGCGCATCATCTTTGCGATAATGCTTATATCAACAAATTTTGCATTGAAATAATTTTGTTGGCCTCTTAATGAACCCCTTGGTTATGAGGAGTTGATGGAAACATTTTGGGGGGCTTGATCCCACTGAGCTCCCCCGCCAGTGACATACGCAGAGAACAAGCACACAGAGAACCAGCCAACGCCATCTAGAGTCTAGATGGCGTTGAACCAGCGCGGTAAATTCGACGGCTTCGCAAAAACAACCGAATTCAAACAAACGTTACCTGTAAGCAAATATTATTCAAACATATACCCTGCAGCTCGTGAAAACACCATAAAGCTGTCAATCATTATTTGTCTTTCAAACCAAAACACTTCTCGTTCGCAAGTTTGTTCGCTATGCACTACATTTTTCCCAGTACATATATAACTTGAATGAAATGGGAAAGCATCAAAAGACAAACCAATAGAGCGATTGCAGACTTTCATATAACAAATGGAATCAACAGTAAATATACGACAAACACGATAAACGAGACAACATATAGCAATATATTTTCATAAGCTCCATAAATTAAAGCTTTGCTATCCGCAAAAGCGAATCAGTTTACTTATGACAAGACCTGAACGGGTGTTAAAATTGCTCTCACTATAAGAATCAATATATATCATTGAATATTAGTATAGCGTATGTCCTGCACACGGTGGTAACCATAGGTACATCACAGAACGATGACCCCGAACCTTTATTTATCCTTTAAAAGGCGACAATATTTGTTTGTGCATCTAAAACAGTGTTAACTTAACAGGAAACAACTCAACACCGGCACACACACACATACACATATACGCAGAGCCGTTGCGAGGACTTATGAGCCCCCCCCCCCCTCGAAGGTAACACTTGGGGCCCCCCCTAAGGCAATACTTGGGCCCCCATTATAAATAAACCATCAAATAATGAATATATTTATTATACATAATCACATAATACCAGCTCAGGTGAAAAAATCTGAGCAAAAAGGTAAACGCTATACATAATATGATAAATTTTAATGTCATACGTGAAGCGACGGGGCCGCTCAACACTCGGGGCCCCCCGGCCGGGGGGTACGGGGGGCGGTTGCTACGGTTCTGCATATACGCACAAGTCAGTAAAGCACATACACATACTATCCTCGAAATTCATCCGCCAACTTCCAGAACGGCAGCGAATCCGTCACAAGCTTTGCTGTATCATCTTCAAGATTGAAGTGTCGTCTCGGACCAACAGCAACCGGCACAATCACAATATATTCACTGGTCACACTCAGCAACAACCAGAAAAATTATCATCTGTAATCGGTCGCACACCTATTCATACATGTACACACACGTATACATAGTTACATAGGCCATAGTTACAAGGAAAAGACATGAACACTCATTGACAGACACGCATACAAGCATTCCACACACACACGCACACATTCACATACACAAACAGTTAACGCTTACCTGAACTTGTTTCCATGATTATTTGGTCGCACGAAGGATACTGCAGTTCGTGGCGACTGCTATCCATATCTAACTGTGTATTGTAAACAGTTTTGTTGTCTGAATCTTCGGTGCCTCCAATTTCGCCCCGGGGCGGTGCACCTTCTGTTGTATTTCTGATCTTTTTGCATCTGGATGCACCTTCTCTTGTCCGGTCTGATATCTCCATGCGAAGACATAGGATTTTGCATTACTGTTGTCTTGGCCTGCACATGAGCAATGCATGAGCCATTCAGTACTGCAGGTCGTGAATTATTTGCAGTGACCCCGTCTTCCTCCACATATTTACTGTCATCGACGCCGAGATGGACGGGTGTCTTAATCGAGTGATCAATTACCAGTGGAGTCAGACTCTTTCTTGTTGGCTTCATCTTTCTTGTGGACAATGGAAGTAAGCCAAGCTATGTTAGGCGGTCTAAAATGGTAACACTGCTTAAAACCAAAATATTACCACTCACCTGATGAAGTGATGACACGAAACTTGTCAGCAGAGGACAAGACCAGAGACAAACTGTTGATGACTGACACACGTCCACAATCTCAAGGTGTCATACGTAGAGATGCGACCTAAAAAAAACGACGGTTTTTAAAAAATAAAACGTTTTTTTGGCAAAAAAAAACGCGACCAAAAAAAACACGTTTTTTTTTTAAGAATCACGCAAAGAATTCAAATTTTGGAAATTATATATTTGGGATGTTAAATGAATTATTTTCATCAACACATGGGTTATTCATGCTATTAGTGACCCTATCAAATTAAATTATCATTAAATATGCACAATATAATTGTTATAATGTGTCTGAAAGCCCTAATATCATTGTTTGCACGGTACTGTGCGGCACTTATATGTATAGTACAGTTTTGCATTCCATTGTTGAGTTAATCATTGTATAAGAAAGCAGGGTTTGAGAACCGTTTTTATGCTAAAATCTGAAACTGTTTTTAAAAAAACAACAGGTGGCATAATTTTATTTTATTTTTTACACATTAACTTTTTACTGCCAGAAATTAACTACGTTGGTTATAATAAGTTTCATCATTTCATTCAGCATATCAATTATTTGCAAATATAAGAGTACGAACACTGCAAATATTTACACAAATACTACGAATATGCACACAAGCTCAGTGTCCCTAATGAGACTACGAATAAAAGCGGGTCGCAGTGGCAACGGACCAGAAAAACGGACCAGAAAAACGGACAAAATTTTCGTGTAGGAAAAAAGACAACTGAGGAAATATATTTGATGTACAAAAAGGTATTTGAACACAAATAAGTACATCAAAGAAACCATCATCCATAAAACCAGTTCTAAAAACAGGTTACTAATAAAAAAACTGTTAATTCGGTTCAACTTTCCTTGATCTGCCGCCAATTTTTTTCGCAATCTCTACATCTACGAAAACAGTTTTTCCAAAAAATATATTAAAAAAAAAACATGGTTTAAAAAACAGTTTAAATCAAGTGGTTTAACCAGCCGCTTATACGTACCAGCAGGCTACTTGCTATACAAAAGTTTTTTGAGCGTACATCAATCAAATCTATCTTAAATAGATACTGTTTTAGAAAACATTGTTTCATTAAAAAAGCGTTAGTTTAAATGAACGTTTGTCAAAAAACACTTGACCAACCAATTAACTTATCTTGTTCTGCTGTCAACGTTTTCTGGACCTGTACATTAATAAAACGAATTTAAAAACAGTTTGAAGAACATCATTGCATTTTTTCATAAAAAAACATGGTTTCTTTAAAAAAAAACATGATTATTCAATGAATTTGTTTTGTTATGCTGACAAATTATTCCAAATATCCACATAATTAAAACAATCTTTAAAAACATGGGTTTTCTCAATGAAAAATCTAAACCACCGGATCCGGATGCACTTTCAAACAGTCTCCTGAGGTATTTATTGATAAATATTCTTGTTTTTCATACTGTTATCAAATTATCTTTGAAATAAGACACTTAAAGATGTACAAAACATCAAATGAACTCATTTCTATGTACTAAAATCTAACATTCGATGACAATTGGGGCTAATTCTAAAAAAAAACAAAAAGAACAAAAAAAACTAAAAAAACATGTTTTTTTGCAAAAAAAAACGCAACAAAAAAAACCGGTTTTTTTGCATGACTAGTCATATGTGAAGTTACACATGATCATGATCACATTCTTTTTCGTCACTTTTCAGTTCAGTTTGTATATTATTTAATTTAACTTTATCTATAAATATAAGTGTTGTTCATGAATATATGTATTATTTTCTGTCTCATGTCTGTTTTGTTGATGTGGCGGGCCGAAAATTGTAGCCCCGCCCCGACGGCTAACGGCCGGTTTTCCCGTTTTCCGTCAGCGCCCAGCTCTTTCCTCGCACTGAGGTGCCAACTAATTCTGTGTTGCTCTCATACTCTGTCTTTGTGGTCGCCCATTGGACATTTTGCCTTGCGATATGTGTTTAACAATGAGCTCTCAATAAATTGTTCTCACATGTGTTTTCTAGTGTTTTTCTTGTGTGTGTATTTGTGTGTATGTTTGCTTTGTATTGTGTGTGTTGTATGCTTGTTTTTTGTTGTGAAATTTCGTATGCATGTGTTATGTGTTGTGTTTTTGTGTTCGCATGCGTCGTGCATTATGTGTTTATTTGTATGTCTGCTTTGCGTTGTGTGTGTGCCTTCTCACACCGTGGATTTGTCGTTTCTACTGATGATGTGTGGCGATGTTGAAATGAATCCCGGTCCTGCTCGACCACAAAAACGATTTTCAAATATACTTTTCGCCAACATCAGGGGCTTGTATAAGAACATCAGAGATTTGACAGCAGCCAGTCGCTCCAAGGACATCGTTATCTGTGCCGAAACGCTTGTGTCCGATTATCGGGACCAATCTGAGCTCTTGATGCCAGGTTTCAGTAAGCCATTGCTAATCAAACGTGACTCAAAAAACAGGCGGCGTGGCATGGCAGTGTACGTACGCAAAGGTTTTTCAGCAACGAGAATTACAGCGCACGACTGCACTTGTCATGAATTTATGCTGCTGCGTGTCAACACCGCCTTGATGAATTTTTACATTTTTGGAGCCTACCGAAATCCAGACAGTAACGACTCTATCTACGAATGTCTCTTGTCAGCCATGTCAACAATTCAGGAGAAGGACACCAAGTCAGCATTTGTATTTGTGGGAGACATGAACGCCCATCACCGTGAGTGGCTCTTGTCGACATCTCCTACAGACGCTCATGGTAGAGCAGCATATGATTTCTGCAACATTTCTGGCTGCTCCCAAATGGTGTCCGGTCCCACACATCAAGCGGGAAACTGTTTGGACTTGGTTATGACAGACGTCTCAGATATCGTGAGTGTAAACGTGGAAGCTCCAATAGGAAGTTCAGATCACTCGTCGCTGTCCGTGAAGTTGACATTGAGACAGAAGGTTTCTCCTTACACGATTTCAAGGCTCGTGCACATGAAGAACAATGTTGACTGGGTGAAGGTGAATGATGAATTGAAAGCAATTAAAGTTTCAAATCTGCAGCAGAAGGAATGCCCCATCGATGCATTGAACAAATACATTACCGATGTCATCTCAAGGAGAGTGCCTACAAAAAAACTACGTTTTCGCTCTGATGACAAAGCCTGGTTCACCAACGAATTATCGCAGCGCACGTGAATCCAAGCAGGAGGCTTACCACAAGTGGCTCCAATCACGCTCAGCCGATTCATGGAATGTCTACACTGAGGCCAGACGGCATGCTGAGCATGTGTATTCAGAAGCGGAAACACGTCACTCAAAGAAACTTGCTGAAAAGCTAACATCTGCCAATAACGCCCACAAATGGTGGTCAACGTTGAAATCGTCAGTGTTTGGACATGACCTGTCTGTCCCTCCTTTATTTTCAGCGAACGGTGAGCTCAAAATCAACCCAACAGAGAAGGCAGAGTTGCTTATGGATTACTTCAATACCAAGCAATGTCAAGGGTCCATTCCGTCTGACGATTCATCTGTCCTCGCCCCGAAAATCAAAGGCATTGCCTTCCGATCAAAAGAAGTGGCGAATCTCATGAAAGACCTTGATGCCCACGGAGGAACAGACCCTCTGAATATGGTTCCGCTATTTTTCAAGAACACGGCAGATACTCTAGCTCCGAAGCTCAGTGCTCTTTTCAGGCGCTTGATGAAGACTGGTTCGTTTCCATCATGTTGGCGGGTTGCGAATATCACACCCATACCAAAAGGAACCAATTCAGCTGATGTTGCAAACTACCGGCCAATATCAATTACACCGATTCTGTCCAAAATATTCGAGCACTTGATATCTTCCAGACTGTCCAAGTACCTGGAGAGCAACAATCTGCTGTCGGAAAACCAATTTGCATACCGCAAAAAACTCAGCACGACTGACGCTCTGCTTACTATCACGCATGAGCTCCAGCAAGTGCTAGACAAAGGCAGTGAAGCCTGGATTGTGCAGTTGGATTTCTCGGCAGCATTTGACCGTGTGAGCCACCAGGGCTTGTTGCAAAAACTGAGAAAGATTGGAGTCGGCGGCCGTTTGCTAAGTGTTTTGCATCAATTTCTATCCAATCGCGTACAACGTGTTGCCATCGATGGAGCCTACAGTGGCTGGAAGAGCATTGCGTCCGGTGTCACGCAGGGAAGTGTGTTGGGTCCTATTTTGTTCAACATTTACACCGCTGACCTGTACACAACCACACGCAACCCTGTATATGGATATGCTGATGATATCACCTTGATGGCTGTAATTTCATCTCCTTCGGACAGACCACAGGTGCGTCAAACGGTCAACGACGATCTCAGCAGCGTCATGAAGTGGTGTGAGAGGTGGAATATGACGCTGAACACTTCGAAATCTAAATGCTTGTTGGTTTCTAGGTCACGTACCGTTCAGCCTTCACATGGAGCTATCCTCATAAATGACGCCCAACTCAACGTGTGTGATGAGCTCAAAATATTGGGAGTACATGTAGACTCAAAGCTGACGTTTGAGAGTCACATTCGGAAGCTAGTTTGTTCGGCATCGCGGAAACTGGGAATTATAAGAAAGGCATATCGGATGTTCGGTAGCAGCACAATCTCAAAAAGTTGTTTTCGCTGTTTCATTTTGCCAATTCTGGAGTACTGCGCCCCCGTGTGGTCTTCTGCTGCGGATTGTCACCTCAATCTCATCAACAGAGTTGTTAGAACTTGCAAGTTCCTCTGTGGTGACTTGGTTCTTGGTGATCTTTGCCATCGTCGAAAGGTCAGCAGCGTGTGCATGCTGTACAAGATCAAGCACAACGACCATCATCCGATGAGCAAGTCAATTCCTGATGATTTCGTGGCAGCAAGAAGCACACGGTTTACATCCAAACAGCATTCCCAGTGCATGGCTCCAATTCGTTGTCGTACAAAACAATTCCAACGTTGCTTTCTTCCGGCCACTGTGTCTACTTGGAACACGTTGAAGGAGGAGGCTTTCTCGCAGAACAATTTGAACAAATTCAAGGCCAAAGTAAATGAAATGCTACTAAAAGAGCGGAATTGACTGTTGAGTCTTATTAATTGTATATTTATTCATATTTATTGTTATTTATTCATGCTTATTGTTATTTATTTTCGATTTATTTATATTTATTCCTATTTTACTCTCTATTTATTACTATTTATTATTGGTTGTTGTTATTTATTAAATTATACTTTTACTCAGTGCTGGCTGTTGTTGTTTATTGAATCATATTTATTGTTTTGTTCTTGATTGTTATTTATTACTTATTTATTAATATTTATTCTTATTTATTGATGGCTGTTTTTTAATGAATCACATATTTATTGTTGATTGTTATTATTTATTGAGGAACGTGGGCGGAGTGACATTATGGATTGTTATCGGATGATGGTTTATTATTTATTGTTATTTATTTATTAGTTTCTTTCCAACTCTCTTTCTAGACTTTTTTCTCTTCGAACTCTCTTTCTCTCTGAATCTTTTGGGCGCTTCCGGTACATGGGGCCACCTTAGGGTGGTAATAGTGCTTGCACTCTTCCCATGCTACTGGATTTGCCTGTAATTAATAATAATAATAATAATAATCTAGCGGAGGTGCTATCTCTCACTGATCACGCCAAGGTGCTATTTCCTGCTAGGGGTTCTCGTTCGAGGGGGCTTCACCAGATGCCAGGTACCAACTAACTTCTCACATACATACATACAAACACGCAAATCTCCAGCCCGCTCGCAGCTAGGACGCACACATACACATGTACCCTGAACCACGCGCATACACACATCATGCAGCCACTCACACACAGACATGCGCACCCCCTCACACATACACACACAGTGTCATGTGTCAACTTCAATGTTTGGAATGTTTGGAATTGAAATGTGGGCAAATTAGGAAAATAAATGGAATTGCAAATTTGGAATTCACCGACATATTTGCACTCACACTTAGTACAATTTCCTATATGTATATATATGTAGAACTAGACAAGTTAATAGGTCCCTGTTCGTCATCCTACATCTACCCTCCTGAAGAAATTTGGCTGGCTTAATTTGGCTGGTTGTATTCTTCCACGAGGCAGATTGGGTAAGATTGCAGTTGTGTAATGTCTGCATATGCTTTTTGTACGCAAATTGAAGTTTATGCAAGTTTCATGGGAGTGCTAGGTCATTGACCGGAAAATATTATATCGCAAGTGTGTCAATCAGCTGAATAAAAAACAATAATTGTTTAAAAATCAATATTGTTTTCATTCCCTCGCGGTAATTATAAAGCTATGTATAATGCATCCATGGAAATAATCACCTAGGTTAAGATGTGTACCAATGCTTCTATTATCGAATTCTATAGACCCGATTCGCGATTGTGGAAAAACATTTATGCATTGTTGTTGTTTATTCAAGACAATGCAGTTTGTGTACTGTAGATGCAATAATACACACACTGTCACGAACAATGTGATGCAGGGAAAGTATATGCGCTACAAGTTGTAGAACGCAGCTCCAACACACTGAGCGTGAAACGGATCAGCAGGTCATTCCTGGAGGTGCCGTTACACCAGGTAAGGCAATTGGTTTATGGTACCGTGATTTCGCCCAGAAACACGGACCCTGACAGTCGCGATGGCAAAACAAGCCGCTGCCACCATTCATCTCCTCGCCCTGTCTACACAGCTTGAGATTGCGGCGAAGTCACATAATGACGTGATGTTTCCACGATTATTTGGTCGCACGAAGAATACTGCAGTTCGTGGCGACTGCTATCCATATCTAACTGCGTATTATAAACAGTTTTGTTGTCTGAATCTTCGGTGCCTCCAATTTCGCCTTGGGGCGGTGTACCTTCTGCTGTATTTCTGGTCTTTTTGCATCTGGATGCACCTTCTCTTGTCCGGTTTGATATCTCCATGCGACGACATCGGACTTTGCATTACTGTTGTCTTGGCCTGCACATGATCAATGCATGAGCCATTTAGTACTGCAGGTCGTGAATTATTTGCAGTGACCCCGTCTTCCTCCACATCTCTACTGTCATCGACGCCGAGATGGAAGGGTGTCTTAATCCAGTCAACAATTACCACTGAGCTCATCTTGTCTCCAGTGGAGTCAGACTCTTTCTTGTTGGCTTCATCTTCTTCAACTCCATCGATTTCGAGCTGGAGTATTTCTTGAAGAGATGTCAGCATGTTTACAAAATTGTTCTCGCTGTTATATTTGTAGTAAGGTATGTCTTTATCTGCAGCTTCTGATGACTGCGGTGATACATTATCCGCATCGGATTGTTGGTTGATGTCTGTTTGACCATTCCCGTCCATGTTATCAATGCTATCGATCTCTTCTTGGATAAGTTTCTGGATAGCAGTGAGCATATTGACAAACTTGTTGTCCGTATAGTAATCATAATAATGAACGAATGGTACTGCAGTTCCTGACGTCTGCTGATTGTTCTCGTTGTTGTATTGCATACTAGGCACATTCTTGTTGTCTGAATGATGGAAGTTGTTGTTGGTTTCATCTTCTGTGATGTCGGACATATCGGATCTCGTCACTTCTGATGACGTCATAGGATCGTCCACATCAGACTGAATGTCGGCTTCTATTTTATTGTCCTTATCTTCGTATTCAACGGCATCAATCTCCTTTTGTAGGAGTTTTTGAATAGCCGTCAACATATTAACAAACTTATTCTCCGTGACGTAATCGTAATAAGCCACGGTATTTTTGTCGTTTCCTGATGACTGCTTGTCATTATTCATATTTGGTTTATTGTTTTTGTCCTTTTTGTCATTCTCGTTTTGCTCCTCATCTTCGTCAATTACTTCTTGTAGAATCTTTTGAATTTCCGTCAGCATGTTGACGAATTTGTTGTCAGTGACGTAGTCGTAATACGCTCGTGGCACGATCTGCTCATTAGCCTCATCACAAGAACTGCTAGTAGGCTGGGTGAAGTCTTGAGCCATCTCGTTGCCGTTTGCGTCCCACACACACTCCTCACTCTCATGAATAGTCTCCAGGATGGTATACATGATTATATATGCTTCTGTCGCTGGAACAATTAACAGAATTGCTGGAACAGTTCTGATGACTCAGAACTGTTTTTTCTTCCGAAATCTTCACTGTCCACCAGTGATGTACACGTAGTAATATCGTGCTAATATCAGCCTTCAGTTTGAAGCACATGCAGCTCAATCACAAGCGCATAACTGACTTTCATCTAGAAATAGGCTTTGAATCAATTTGCGATTTTACAAAAAAAACTTTTCACGCACATTACATGTACGCGCACTTTTACTAAATAATTTTTATTATCATTTTCATATAAATGGCATTACTTTTGTAATAAAAACATATTGCCATTGTATTCAGTGTTCCAGGGAGGATTTCCGAACAAAGTTAACGTAAAACATCAGTTATATATATGAAAATTCTAGCTATAGTAAAATATATGCAATCTTCTATTAGAAGATGAGACAAATTAAATAACAATAAATATGAATAAATAACAAAAAATATGAATAAATAACAATACATATGAATAAATAACAATAAATATGAATAAATAACAATAAATATGAATAAATGACAATAAATATAAATAAATAAGCAATAAACAAGACTCAACAGTCAATTCCGCTCTTTCAGTAGTTTTTAACTTACTTTGGCCTTGAATTTCTTCAAATTTGTTCTGCGAGAAAGCCCCCTCCTTCAACGCGTTCCAAGTAGCCACAGTGGCCGGAAGAAAGCAACGTTGAAATTGCTTTGTACGACAACGAATTGGAGCCATGAACTGGGAATGCTGTTTGGATGCAAACCGTGTGCTTCTTGCTGAAACTGCATAACCATCAACATAAATTCAGCATCAGCATAACTGCAGCATCAGCATAACTGCAGCATCAGCATAACAGTCTTGTTCTTGAGTTCGCCGTGTGTGGTTGTATTTTCGTTCGCTCCTTCGTGTTATCTGTGTGCCGATCTCGGAGTCTTTCTGCCCATTCTGCTATGTCTACTCCACCCTCTGCAGCCAGCGAGCGTGCGTGTAAGTGTGGTGAGCCGGTGGGGGATGCGTCTGTCATCAAGTGCGAGGGATGCGCCGGCATGTTTCACGTGTCGTGCGCCGCGCTGACCAACCCTGCGTATAACGCTATACGCAGGTACAAGCTCTTCTGGCTGTGCGAAGAGTGCAAAGACGAGTACCGCGCGTCCCGTCGCCCCTCACTCACCGTGGAGAGAGTGTGTTGGGTGATCGACAGTCGACTGGAGACATTCCGCGCCCCTGTCCTTCGTGAAGCCAAGCCCGCCGACACCTGTGCGCCCTCAACCTCTGTCTCAGAGCGCGACCAGCCTTTCACTCATCCATTCGCCCTAGTGCTGAAGAGTAAAGGAGCGGAGCCGGTGAAGGCAGAGCGCGTGCTGTCGGCCCTTCGCACTGTACCGGTGGCCAAGTCTCGCCCAACAAAGTCTGGCGGTATGGTGCTGCACTGCTCCACTTAAGCCTCAGCTAACATGGCAGCCAAGTCTCTGAACGAGCACTTGGCTGAAGAACTGCATGTGGCTGTCACAGGCAATTCTGCCTCTCGTCTGCCGCGAATCACTGTGGCAAACATTCAACAAATGTCACCTGAGGAAGTCGTCAGCTCTTTGCGGCTGAAAAACTCTCATCTCGCCAACATCCCAGCGTCACAGATGAAACTGTTGTTCCTGACGAAGCCAAAAGACGGCCGCACCAATGCCGTACTCGTAGTACTCGCTTCTCCGGAGGTGCGCCAACTGATTCGTGTCGCTGGCAACAATGTGTTTGTTGGGTTGTGCAGCTGCCCGGTCTACGATCGATACTGGGTGACTCGATGCTGGAAGTGCTCGGGTCTGGGCCACACATCTGATCGCTGCCCATCAGCTAGAGCAATTTGCGGTCACTGCGCTGGTGCCCACCTGTCGTCAGCCTGCCCTGACAAGAGCAAGTCAAAGTGCTCAAACTGCTGCCGTCATGGTAAACCTTCGGACCACTCTTCGTTTTCATCCTCCTGTTCCTCGTTCATTGCTGTGCAAAATTCTTTCCGCCAGCGCACTATTGTGTCTTCCTCACACTGTTCTGAATTGTCTCCTGTCACCGCTTCTTCCTGACAACCCAAGTCTGACTCTTCTCTTCCTAAAATGCATGTTTCTGACTCTACAGCTATTGCTCAATCTTGTCATTCCTCACATCTGGTTTCCCTCGTATCCAACAATTCTGCTATTAACAATCTTACCCAATCTGCTCATATATCTCCCTTAGCCGTCACTAATTGTATTTCCTCCTTGGTTGGCCTGCTCAATATTCGGTCTGTACGTAATAAAGCTAATTTTGTTTCTAATGTCATTCTCTATCACAACTTCTCACTCTTTTTTCTCACCGAGACCTGGCTTTTTGACAGCGACGTTTCATCGTTTTCCGCCCAACTTCCACTTTCATTTAACTTCTTGCATGTGTCTCGCGTTCTCACATCTTCTCGAAAATCTTGCGGTGGTGTTGTTGGTGCTGTTTATCACTGTTCTTTATCTTTATCACTTTTATCTACTCTACAATTTCCTTGTAGTTCCTTTGAATACGCTGCATTCTCGCTTTCTTTTCCTTCACACCCTAAATTAGGTATTCTATTGTTATATCGACACGATCACACTGGCACATCCTCAGTATTTCTATCTGAATTTGATACACTCCTATCTTTCTTCTCAGATACATTCTCCCATAATTTCATTGTTCTAGGCGATTTTAATTTCTGGATTGACTCACCATCTCATGCGCATGTTTCTGATTTTCTAACTCTGCTCAATTCTTGGGATCTTTCCGTTATGAAAAGTGGTGCTACTCACCTATCCGGTCATACCCTCGACCTTGTGATCTGTACGCACTCCTCCAGACTGTCTCTCCTCGATACATTCACTTACCCCCCTGATTCTCTCATATCTGATCATAGCCTCATCACATTTTGTGTTTCTCTTCCTTCACCTTCCAAGCCTTCTTCCGCTTCACTGATGCTTCGTGATTACAAAAAATTTGATCCTTTATTATTTTGTCGTTTGGTTACCTCTCTTCTGAATCCCTCAAACTATTTGTTCCTCCCACCACTCCTACTCCCCAAGTTTATATCCGACTCTCTCTTCCTCATCAATGATCAGATCTTCCCTTTGCGCTTACATCACTTTCGCTCAAGATCTCCTCCTCCTCCCTGGTGGTCGTCCGATCTATCCCGCTTGCGTTCAGAATGCAGAGCCCGTGAGCGTTCTTGGCGACGCTTTCGCTCTTCTTCATCATGGTTCTCTTTCTGTAGTGCCCGCAAATCTTTTTTCTCTGTGGTTGCTTTGTCAAAATCTAATTTC
Organism: Sacculina carcini; assembly: GCA_916048095.2. NCBI lineage: Eukaryota > Metazoa > Arthropoda > Thecostraca > Sacculinidae > Sacculina > Sacculina carcini. The sequence continues at coordinate 4,658,475 of OU696571.1, read as the reverse complement.
TATCGTTCACAATTACGCCAACTCCAATCATCTCGCTCACGATGGATGACTCTGAAATCTATTTCTGGTCGCTCTTCTAAGTCATCTTGCTCAATATCTGCCAGTGAATTCGCCTCATTTTTCTCTTGTAAAATTGCATCCTTGCAATCCAAGTTACCCACTAGCACTTTTACTCTCCAATTTCCTCCTTGCCTTAGCACTGTTTCTCTTTTTCCTCGATTGCTCCGTCTACCACAGCACGTTTTCTTACCAAACTTCAGAGGTCTAAATGTCCCACTGACCCCATACAAATTTCTGCTCTCTCTGATGCTATTATACTCCTTACTCCACTTTTCACATATATGGTTAACTCTTCTTTCCTTCACGGTTCATTCTTAGCTTCCAAGCACGCCACTATACTGCCGATTCTCAAAAAATCCAATCTTGATCCCTCTCTGCCATGAAACTATCGTCCAATTTCTATTCTGTCTCTGTCCTCCAAGCTTCTAGAATCTGCCATCCTTGTTCAATTACGGCCTATCATCTTGCCTGTTCTCGATCCCTGCCAATCTGGTTTTGTATCTCAGCACTCTACCTTTGACGCTGCTGCGCTGACGCTACCTCTACGCTGACGACATCCAAATTTATTTTCCTCTTTCTCCTCATTCTTCAAATTTGGTCTCTATGCTGCTCACCCAGATTTCTTCTTGGGCTGCTTCACGTAAACTTGTTCTCAACCCTGACAAAACATAATATCTAGTCTTTCACCCTCCTCGAATTTCTCCTCACTCTATCAACCTTCCGCTAGCCAATCAAATGCGCAATTTGGGTGTCTTGTTCGATCCTAACCTTTCTTTCTCGACTCATTTTTCTCAGCTTATCCGCTCGTGCCGCTTTTTACTCCGACAATTTTACCCTATACGTTCGTCGATTGATGTCTCATCCGCTAGTCTTCTGGTAAACTCCTATATCTTTTCTAAGATCGACTATTGCAACTCGCTTTTCTTCCATCTTCCCTTGAAATCTATCCGCCAACTCCAAGCAGTGATCAACCTTGCTTGTCGGTTTGTACTGAGGCTTCCTCCGCGAACCCCTACTTCGATGCATATCCGACAGCTCGGTTGGTTACCTGCTCTTTCTCGTATCCGCTATAAGGTATGTTGTCTGGTCTTCAAACTTATCCACTCTCCCTCTTCTCCTTCATATCTCCGTTCCCTATTGACTCTCAATAATCGCACTTCTTGTCGCATTTCTGTGCCATTAGTCTGTCCTCCTGCTCTTAATCAATCCTCTTGGTCATCCAAATCTTTTTATTTTTCTGCTCCTCGTATCTATAACTCGCTTCCATCTTACCTTCACCACAAGTCTTCATTCCGATCCTTTTCTGCTGATCTTCATAAATATCTGCTCACTCGTTCTCTTGATGACTAAATGTATGATTTGTCTTTGGTTATATGTGTGTTGTTCGTGCTGTTCGTCCTGTGTTGTACCCTCGTTGTTCTTGCTTGATATTTGTCTTTTTACTCACTGTGAATGATCTGTTTTCGTTGCTGCGTCCCGTTTTTGCATCTCTTGCATTCGTCGTTGTCTGGTCAGGCTTCGCCCTGCTACTGGTAACCGTGTAATTCCATTACAACCAGATTCATGGTCGAGTCGTCGGCGACTAAACCGGCTCCCCCACTGTTCTGCAGTGAGGAGGGTGGCTAGGCACCCGACAGAAAAAAAAAAACCTGTTTCAAGGGCGGATGAGCTATCTGATAGCCAACGGCCATCTAGCATGTTCCAGTTTGCAAACGTGTATTCATTTTTCTATTTGTGCCTACTCCCTGCTCGCTGTGATGTTCCTGTCGGTTGTCTTTTTCGCGCCTGTGTATAAATATGTGCGCTATATTAAATATATGTTGTTGTTGTTGTTGTTGTTAACTGCAGCATAACCATCAGAATAAATTAAATAATATAAATAAACAGAAAATAAATAAAAATTATTTAAACACATTTATAGCTCCACTCCTCAAAAGATGCTGGCAGAGCTACCACATAATATATATATATATATATATATGATTCATAACGTTATGTAATACGACATAATTTCTAGATATACAATCCATTCATGCACATTTACAACTCAAAACGAAATATACACACATATATCCATACACTGGCACTCACATACATACACGTCTATACATTTACACATATCACACACACACACACACAAACATTCCAGACACACACAAGCACACACACACACTAACACATACACACACACATCCATACACACACTCATACACATATCTCTGCATATGCATGCATAGTCATATAGACACCCTCTCCCACACACATACACACATACACAAAAATGTATGCAAGTATACATTAGTACATTCATACAAACTCGTAAATTGATGCAAAGTTCCTACAAATTCATACCAACGTTCAGCCAAGCATACTCTCACATCTACATGTTGATAAAAACACACACAAATTGACAGATATCATGTTTCAGGTATAAACACTCACTGAACAAAACAGTGAGCAGCATAATGACGACATACATACATGCATCGCGCAAGGAGATTAGGAGATTTTGGAGATTATCCGCGCTTTGACTGATAGCCTATGCAGTTTCTTTAAAGTAGGTGTAATACTTATCCTGAAACACAATGCTTTTATTATCTTTGTTGCTCTGTTCATGGTAATTTGTGTTTTTTCAACAAATAATCCCGAAGTCCGTAATAAATAAAACTACAGTAGTCAAGCCTAGAAATGACCTGATTGTGTGGTAGAAGTTTCACCTGATTTTCAGCAATATATGTCTTTTAAAAAGCTATTTTCCTGATGTGGAAATAGGCTGTTCTAACAATATACTCAATGTTCAATAATAATGACGAGACTATTATAACTCCTAAATTTCATGCTGAATACACAACTTTGAATTCAATTTGATTTAGTACGATTTACGATATATTCAATTTATTTAGAAGGCATGGTTTTGCTTTACCATACATTCTATTTTATCTTCATTCTGCTCGGGAGCGCAACCAGTAGCGGCGGTTCACTGCTTCCCGAGCGCCTTCCATGGTGTTTCTGTCGTGCGCGGTAGCAGCAGGAATGTGCGGGTGGAGACCCTGAATATTCGCAGTGTACGCTGTCTCTCGCGTACCTTCTGTGTGGCTTCTGTTGCGCGATAGCAGCGAGTACGTCCGGGCTAGGCGGCCACGATACTCGCTCGCAACGACTCGCTACAAACTCAGATCTTGAGGGTATTTTCCTTGATTTAGAATCGGTCTAACCAATGCAACTTTTTTGTTATTTGTGAACAATCCAGTTTCAATATATTATAACTGTACATGGGCATAAACCCTGAGGTATGTATACCACCCGACAAATTGGCTAGGGTATGAAATAGGGTACTCTGCTGAGTTCCGTTCATCGGGTATATTGTCACCAAAATCAACATAGCAAAAAAGTAACAATACATGACAAGCGTACATGTATGGAATTATATTCAATAAAGTTTTCATTGATGTGTGTGTTGTAATTGAATCGGCATAAAATGGTTGCGGATTCCAAGCAATTGGCCAACTGAGTTAATTTTGGACACTAATGCATGATTGCTGTCATACCCCGATCCTCGGCACAAATCTACGCCCCTGGTACATACTGATATTCACACATCGGTGCCTCTACGAGAGCTGTCAATGGTGTCGCAAAACGTGTGTGAATGCACTGCAGACAATGACACGAATAGATCCAAGACGTCCACCAATCACTGCCATAACTATTAACAATACAAAACATATCAGCGCCCAATTAATATGCGCCATACGCAACTGTTTTTCAATGTATCGAGGAAGAGAGAATGACTTCAACAAACGGCCAGCAATCGCGAACGCCGTCAACGGCGTCATTGTTTTTCATGCAGACACAATGCTCATCTGTCACTGGGGAAGGACCGAGTCGGCGTAAACCTTTATCACAGGAATAATCACCTTCATTATCTTCCACTGCTAAGCATTTACAATCAGAAACAGCATAAGGCAATGAGTAGTCCATGAAAAACACAGTTATCCAACGCTTGGACTTTTTAGTCCAGGACACTGTAGCAATATTAGACACGTTTAGTACTTCGTGTCCTTCTGGATCGGTATAATTTGCCGCTATTGATATATTCATGCTGGGGAGACAGCGATCAAGTCCTGCAAACATGTCATGCCCGCTACAAGAGCATTGGTCGTTGGTGTCGGTGCGAGTGTCGTCAGTGGAAAAATCAGTTTGGCAATGGTAGGTGTCATCGGCCTCGTGAACCGTCTTGCATTGACAGGAAGCGGTGAAGTACACCCAGTAGTCACGAGCAAATGTCCAGCTCAGTTTGTGAATGTTATCAGCAGAGTAGGCCATCAAGCTGATTCGATTGATATATTGACTGTCATTTGTGGAACAACGACCCACCAACATCATCGACACCATCACTACAGGTAGACTCCTCATCATCAACAAGTCATGCACATAACTCGACCTACTGAACACCGTCGACTTGGACTTCTACAGTAAAACTGACACGTGTTTCACCAGATGAATTCAAGTTGTCATCCACTGGATAGGAGTGTTATTCATAGTTTTGTTTGTGTTGTTCATATTTTTCCAAACAATACTCGTAACATAGGCGTGCTGCATGGCGGAGTGGCTTCGTTCAGCCGCTTGCTACAAATTAAGCAAACAAAAGTAAAGCACACACAAAAAAAATATGTATTATAATCTAACCAGATCAGTCACAAATTTATATAGTAACGCTAAGTGAGGATTAAAAAAGGAAGCATCACTGCCACAAACTGACACTGTCGCTGTCACTGGTTATTTCAGGGCAACGAACCCAAGGTGTACAAGCACCGAAAAATCAATTTCGTGACAGAATAGACATAAACACATTCTAGCATAGTGCCGGCTATGTTAGCACGCAATGCACGTCTGGTTACCAGACGTCTGTAAGCTTGTATATATTTTCTCTTTTTCCAATATATTCTCTATTACATTACATTATTCATATATGTATATGTGTATGCATGTGTATGTGTATGCATGTGTATGTGTATATATGTGCGTGTGTATGTGCTCGTGTGCATGTGTTTGTGTCTCTGTATGTATTCAATTTTGCAAGCACCCATGTACTTTCTGTCGATTTGTGCTCCATATTTTTGTCCCCATACCGCTTTGTGTCTACACTTGTATTACTCTGCTCCTGCTCGCGCCTTTGCCCTCGAAAGTGCGCAATATCAAATACATGTTGTTTATGTTGTTGTTGTTGAAAATACTGGTTACCATATTTGTCATCCTCCCAGAATATCCCTTAATTGCATTCAACTTCCTCGGGCCTCTCAGATACGACAGTCGAAGCCGCTTAATGTCATGCCCTCGAGACCTGTCAAAAGTATGACATTAACCGAACTATGACATTAAACCGCAGTGTGATGACTCCTCTGGCGTGTGTCATCTCATATTCATGGCGTTGCATCATTGATCATTATTATACAGTCAACTGTACTCGCAAATACATACGACTCATAGTAGAGCCTGATTAGATTTAGCCTGGTCTAAAGTATTCGAATATATGTACTGATGAATAGTTTCGGGGAAAAATTGCCGAAAAACGTCATCCCAAAGTCAAGTAGTTTTGTTTCTATAGAAAAAACTATCAATGCTAGACAACAGATATTTTGTCAATAAGTTCATTTTACCCAAAAAATATATGTCATGAAAAAACAAGTATGTAACTCTAGTCAGTGAGAAGATATTTGAGACTGAAATTTGAATAGCCGTCAATTGACGGCTTCGGTCTTTCTAGTGTTAAGAACCCTCGACCTAGACAATAGGCTAACACTAACGCTAAGTGTCTAGGTGGCGTTGCAACAGTCATACCATCGCCACCTAGATACCTAGATAGTCTAGGTGTTATTGGTCTTACGCACTGACATCACATTCCCATAGGGAGGGGTTGAATATACCTTGTATATAGGTGGCGATGCCCCCTGTATGGGAAAGCAAATTAATGTGAATACTTGATGTTCTGGTTGTTGATTTGAATTGTGCTTGGTGTTGCCACCTATACTCAATTATACTGCACTATACAATTAGTTGCCATCTATACATACACCATATGGTAGAATAACTAAAATACAACACAGTGGTAGCGCCAGAATTTTTCCGATGGAGGGATGAGGGGTCCCTAAGGAAATGCGGGGCCTTGGAGCTTGACACATTTATATTAGGGCTTCAGTTTCCTGGCGCCGCCAATGTCACGGTACAATATAGAATTAGAATAAATGAATCAATGATTGTTTTCGCATCAAACATTTGCCAATGTTTTCTGTCTGAAATAACTATAATTGGACAGCCAATCAACATCATGATGAAATAATAATTATAATACCAGCACTACTTAGTGATGTTTTCGAACGAGAAAGAATTATAAATGAAACTTACGGTGTTATCCTGCTGCCTAGTCCATATAGCTCCTCGCTCTCATCTCTTAATCCTTCAGCGTGTGATCAACCAATCTTGTCGATTTGTCTTTCATCCTACCTTTTCTCGCCACACGTCTCACCTACTTTTTCAACTCTACTGGCTTCCTATCATCCCACGAATTCATTTTCGCCTTTGCTGTCTCATGTTACAAGCTTCTGCATGATCCTCACCAACCTTCTTATCTTGCTAATCTTTTGTCTCCCACTGACTCATACTCTTCTCGTCGCCCTCTTCCTCTCAGTTGTCCTCGTGCATCTAACGAATCTTCCTGGTCCTCTAAATCGTTCTTCTTTTACGCCCTTCGCTTGTATAATTCTCTCCCTCTCATATCACCCGCGCCTCTACATTTTGGTCATTCCGCCGTCGGCTTCGCCTGTACCTTTTTGACATTCCATTTGATCCCGTCTCTCACTCTCTCTCTCCTTTCGCCTCTCTGTGATATTGTTTCAACTATTTCTCCGTTTCATGATTGTTTCAATTATCCTCGTTGTCTTATTTTTCCCTGTCTTGAGCACAGTTACTGCTTCCTTTCCTTCCTTGCTGCTTTATTTTTCCTATTGTGAATGTTCTCCGTAATAATTCTCTGTCGATTTTATTGTTCGAACATACCACTTGATTTTTGGATCTGTGCTATTTGTGCTTGTGCTTGCTGTTTACTCATTTTGGTTTCTTTTGTGACTTCACGCTCTTTTATCTGCTGATTTCTCCCTAATTCTTAATAATTGTCGGTTTACCACAATAGATGATTGATGTTTGATCGTTTCACCTCAATTGATGTTTTCCGTTTTTTTACCGGCGCTATAGCAAATACACGTTGTTGTTGTTGTTGTTGTTATATATCCCACGTTCAAAAACACTGTTCTAGTACATGATCAAAGGCAATTTCCCTGTTACCCTATTTTTTCTTATTTACTATGCTCCAGCACATGTTAAGTCACGCGAAATAGCGATATGTTTGCGATAAGCTCACCTGGAATTTATGTCTGGAATTGCATGTAGCCTCGGGACACGCCAAGGTTAATTATATACAATTATACACTCGTTAAATTGGCAATGAGCACTTTATTAACTGCTGTAGAATGTGTTCGGCAGTGATTAATATTCATACTCAACGACCATCACCAACGGAAACATCTCATGATGGACGAACTACTTGCTAACCAACAATTCAGCAACGCTCTCGCTTATATGCATACTTATTTCTCATTGTCCCGTATTCGTTTGAGCTATTTTTTTAACATGCCACTCTTCTTGCTGTTTTTTTCTTCAATTATATTCAGCCATATTATGATTTTAGTTTTTGGAGAATATGTGCGTTGTTTTTGTTATTGTTGCTGTTAAAATGTTAAGCTCAGTGGCAAATTACTGAGTGCCCCTTCACAAACACTGTTACATTCAAAAATGCTTCCATCAACTCGCCACCACACACACACACACACACACACACACACACACACACACACACACACACACACACACACACACACACACACACACACACACACACACACACACACACACACACACACACACACACACACACACACACACACACACACACACACACACACACACACACACACACACACACACACACACACACACACACACACACACACACACACACACACACACACACACACACACACACACACACACACACACACACACACACACACACACACACACACACACACACACACAAGCACATCACATACACACACACACACACACACACACAAACCCATCACATACACACGCACACACACACACACACACACAAGCACATTACATTGGCATTATCCCATATATATGACTATATGTGTATGAGGTCGTGTATGATTATGTGCTAGTGTGTGCATTGGCTGTATCGTTTCGACGGCTGTTCATTGCATAGCTATGATGAAATTATCACACTGAAACACATTTAGCTAAGCCAACCATCAGCCACACAACGACACCCAGGCTCAATTTACAACACACTCGCTCTTTATCTCATGATGGCCCTCTTCCTTTCTATCGCTTTCTCAGACATAATTTCAAGCACACACACGAACACACACATACACTCACACGAGCACACACATACAGACAAACACACACACACGACCACACACACATACAATCACATACTCACAGACACGCACTCACACAGACATACATAAACACACAGACACACACACGCGCGCACACAGACGCACACACGGACACACATGTAAATGTGTCAGTATGCAGAGCATCAAAGGCGACGATGGCGCGCTTGAGACGCTGGCTGGTGGCTGGCAGCGCTAAATGATCGATCGACAGTGCGTCGCATTTTGTCTTATTAGCGGCTGCGGCGGCACGAGACGAGCAAATCCGTTTAATGGCGCGCCCCTGTTGATTGGGTATTAGGCCGGCTCACCGAACTCCGGCGAAACACACTGCATGACCACACAGAAGCCGCAGCTAGTAAGGCAGAGGACAGAGGGACAGGGCCGGGCGTTCAAACAGTGCTGGCTGAGGGGGAGAGGGGACAAAGGCGGAAATCTAGGGGAGATGTCGTTTCATCTGTACACTCATTCACACACACACACACACACACACACACACACACACCCACACACACACACACACACACATGCATGCAGCTAGTGTATTGACATAAATACACTAGTTGGTGTGAATGCGACACAATTGCGACAATACACCCTGCATGCTGATCCCAGTGTACGAGTAGTATTTGCAATATGTATGTTGACACTCCCTCGCTGATTGTGGCTGGGTGGTTGTGTTATGGGGAGAGGGATATCTTGTGTCGTACATTTATGGCGACACAATAATGACACATGTTTTATGTGTGCGAATCTACTTGGCGATTATTGTCGGCAATTGTCGTATTGGTAGCTGTTATTCGAGTCATTGTAATGCACTGAGCGCTCACAACTTTGCCCTCTTCAATCAGACTCTTCTTTGCCTGACTGTATGTGTATGACTATGTGTGTGCGTGTGTGTGCATTTGCGTGTATGTGAGACTGTGTTTTTTAGTGTCTTGTAAATGCGCTCATTCAAATACAAAATTGGTATTTATATAAGTAATATCGACATAAATCGTTATTTAATATTTTTAAAAAATACAAAATTGATTATATAATTCAAGCTCCTTTAAACATATTGCTATATTCATACTTTACATGTTCAAACAACTGTACATGTGGTGTGATTGTGTACTGTGTGCGAGAGCTGGAGTGTGTATGTGTGTGTATGTCTATGTCTATGTATGTGTGTGTGTGTATGTGTGTGTGTATGTGTGTGTGTATGTGTGTGTGTATGCATGTGTATGTGTGCGTATATGCGTTTGTGTGTGTGTGTGTGTATGTGTGTGTATGTGCATGTGTATGTATGTGTGTGTATGTGTATGTATGTGTATATGTGTGTGTGTGTATGTGTGTATGTGCATGTATATGTATGTGTGTGTATGTGTATGTATGTGTATGTGTGTGTGTATGTGTATGTGTATGTATGTGTGTGTGTATGTGTGTGTATGTGTGTGTATGTGTGCGTGTGTATGTGTGTGTGTATACATGTGTATGTGTGCGTATATGTGCTTGTGTGTGTGTATGTGTGTGTATGTGCATGTGTATGTGTGTGTATGTGTACGTATATGTGTGTGTGTGTGTGTGTGCATGTGTGTGTGTATGTGCGTGCGTATATGTGTGTGTGTGTGTGTATGTGTATGTGTGTGTATGTGTGTGTGTGCGTGCGTGCGTATATGTGTGTGTATGTGTGTGTATGTGTGTGTGTGTGTTCAATTAATCAATCAATCAATGCTTTATTGCAATCGCTGGGCACGCGCTTTTCATTGCAATATATACATACATTATACAAACATACATATATATAAATACACACATACATACATGTATGAACATACACACAAATACATACATACACATACACAAACATGGTAGCATTTATCGTTCAAATATATATTACAAAATTTTGGCCGCTTCATAGTTTATACGTTTGCGAGCTGCTTCCGTGGATATTTTCGGCAGTTCAAGCGGTCTTGTTCGTCTCAAGTTGATGTTGTGTTCACGTACTGGTTCAAATGTCTCATACAAGGCAGTGGGTTTTTGGGTCGTCGTTATCGTTCGAATAAGTCGTTTTCTATTGTCGTTAATGAGTGCATCCACTGTAGGTAGGCCGAGCTGTCTACAAGTTTCGGAAATGTGGTCGTATTTTCGTTTTTTCGTGAGGACTCGTGGGCAGAAATTGATAATTTTTTGGATTCGCTGTTCTTGGATAACTCCGGTAGCACCATAAACAGATATGCAGTATGCCAATACAGAAAAAATATACGCATTGATGATAGGCCTATGTGTGTGTTCGGGCAACGATGTCATAGCTTGGTTTAAACATAAAATAATTCTAGTAGATTTTTGTGTAACATAGGTGATGTGTTTCGTAAATTGTAGATGTTTGTCCAAATGCACGCCTAGAACTTTTACGGCCTCGCTTTCCTTTATAATGCTGTCTTGAAATGTGATCTCAATTTTCGGGAAGGTCTTGAGTAAGTATTTTGTGCCAAATATCATAAATTGTGTTTTTGTTGTGTTCACCTTCATTTTGTTTGCGGAGTAATAATCACTGAGTTCGTTGAGTCGCAGTTCCAGGTTGTGCACGCACATGGCGAGGTCTTGTCTTGCAGTGGTCGTCATGATAGTAGTATCATCCGCGTACTGTACTACGCGTAACTCATGGTGTTCGTGTTTTCTTGTAAAATGCGCCGATAAGTCATTCGAGAATATGAGAAACAGCACACAGCTCAGACTGCCACCTTGGAAAATCGAGAGGTTCTCAACTGTCGAAACGGTGTCGGAAAGATCATATACATGATGATGCTGGACACGTACTTGTTGAGTGTGGCCGTGTAAATAACTGCCGAACCATGAGGGATCTATGTTATGAGCTGCGATCTTGTCGAGAAGCTTGTCGTGGTGGACGACATCAAAACATTTTGTGAGATCCACAGACACTAGAAGAGTAGCCTCGCGATTATTCATGGCTTCATAGACAGTATCGGCTATGACCGCGACCTGACCGGCTATGACCTGGCCTCGCGGTTAGGTTAGATTTGCGTTGATCAATGATTCCAATTCATTTCTCAATCGACGCATAATTGTCATTCTTTGATTTCGTACAATTCTCACAGCAATGTTGCTTTCTGGATGTGAAATATGCGACACATGAATACATTGGAAGACCGGTGCAGGATACATGAAAATATCCAGCGCAATCGCTGCATTTGATGGCATGTTTTTCTATCTCTGAACCACATACCTTGCAAACATTTTACGGCGGAGGAATACTCCTCGTCGTGTTGATGTCAGGTGGTGGAGGTTCGCTTGAGCCAGGCTTCATATCTTACAATGATATGGACATCAAAGCGTAATCAGCAGCATATCAAGTCACTGATAACGCAGTTTCAATCGCAAAATCGGAGCAAATATGTACACTACCACTCGTGTCAAGGCCAAGAACTGAACTATGTGTGTGTGTGTGTATGTGTGTGTATGTGTATGTGTGTATGTATGTGTGTGTGTGTATGTGTGTGTATATACGTGTGTATGTGTGTGTATGTGTATGTGTGTATGTATGCGTATGTGTGTATATATACGTGTGTATGTGTGTGTGTATGTGTATGTGTGTATGTATGTGTATGTGTGTATGTGTGTGTATATACGTGTGTATGTGTGTATGTATGTGTATGCATGTGCCAGCCAAACCGAGTGGTTTTGGCTTGACCTGTGTTATGATATTTGCGGCGTACTTATAGTGTAGTTGACCTTACCGGTAGTGATCACGTGACCAGCTCGCCGCTGATTGGTCACCACATTGGTTGATGTGTGAGTGCCTGTGTTATGCATGTTTGTGTGTGTGTGTGTGAGATAGAGAGAGAGAGAGCTCCCGTATGTAAAGTAAAGTAAAGTAAAGTAAATTGCTTTATTGTACTCCAATAAGTTGGCTTTTCAGTACAATTTCAATCAGTAATGCATATATATATATATATATATATATATATATACTCTCACTGACAAATAATTGCCCATATATGCATACTTACACGGTATGTATATATGACATCGAATTACCCTTGCAGATATACATATTTACACACTCACACTTACACACAAGCATAAGCACATACTAGGATGAAAATACACCATACATGAATCTAGCAGCATCATAATTTAGCCGCTTTCTTCCAGCTTCAGTTCTGATTGAAGGATAAATCAGGGTTTGTTTGGTTTAAACCATTTGGTTTAAACCAAGTGTTTTTTTTAATAAATACCATGTTTTTTTTTAAATTGTTTTTTGACAGAAATTATTTTTCTCATATAGGAATGATCAAATATTTTAAGAATTAGTAAATGAGTTCATTAATACATTTTTATATCTTCATAAATATTACTTTTTGGCATGATTTTATGGGTTTGCACGATATGGGAAACATTTTTATTAACATTTTTGGTTTTTGCTAGGGAAACATTGTAGTTGGTATTTATGAGAAATCCTAAATATTTACGACAAAACATTTTAGTTTCTATGAAAAACACTATTTTTAGAAACCTCTGAGTTAAATAAAACTGTGTTTACTCTGAAAACAAACATGAATTAACCTTCATGGACAAAACGATTTTAGTCACTAGGTTTTCATAAATAAGACCACTGGGTATTTGGTTTGGAGTTTGCAAACATATGTGGGTGTTTTAAATCGACGGCTTTCGCAATTGGAAGCGGTTTAAAACTTCTGTTGCCTATAGATGCTACAAGGTGAAATTCAAGATCCTGTGTGTACATTTTTATGTTTTATTTTTATCTTTTTTAAATATTTACAAAACTATTGGTAAGTGGTACTAAAATATGTTTAACTATATACTAAATAGCATGGTACAATCCTTTTTTTATTTGTGTGTGCAAAGTGTAAAAAACCAAATAAACCAAAAAAAAACAATGGTTTTTTTGTTTTTTTCTAAAAATAACATGGTTTTTGTTTTTTTTAAAGCGTTTTTTTTTCAAACCCTGGGATAAATTATATCTCCTTTGCGTGTGTTGATTGTTTTTTCACTTCGTTGAACAGTTTCAAATATTATGGATGGCTCTTGTGTAAGTAATATGGAGTTCACAAGTCGTTTTCGATTCTTGGTGACAAGGTCATTGATAGTTGGCAGGCCCAGTTGTTGGTACACTTCTGATATGTGTTCTGATTTTTTTGCGATTGGACAATATTCTGGCACAGAAATTCAAAACTTTGTGTATCTTATTTAATTGTGTTTTCCCAGCAATGCCGTATATCGAAACACAATAGGATAAGAAAGACAGGATGAATGCGTTGATAATTGGTCTATGTGTTGATTCAGGCAATTATGATTTTGCTCTGTTTATTGCCAATAATATCCCCGTAGATTTTCTCATAACTTGCTCGACATGGTCACTATAATGAAGATGTTTATCCAAAGTCACTCCTAGTAACTTGATTGTCGGCTGTTCGATCAAACTGGTTCCCATGAATTGTATTGTTATTTCTGTGAAATCTTTCAATAAATACTTTGTGCCGAAAACAGTGACCTGTGTTTTGTTTGGGTTTATTTTCACTCTGTTTGATGAGAAATAGCTGTACAATTGCTGCAATGCAGTTTCTATCCTTCTCATTGTGATACCAGCTTCTTGCTTTTTGGTTGTTATCATAAGCGTCGTGTCATCGGCATATTGTACTACGCGCACTCCATCATCACTTATGTGAGCTGACAAATCATTTGCGAAAATCAGGTGACGGTGAAAATAATGTGACGGTGTAAGTGTGAATGTGTGTGTACAGAGTCGTCGGTGATGGTGTAAAGTCCTGTAGGCGCGCGTGGGGTAGTGATGCCCACGCGCCTGTAAATACAGCTTAGTGTTTTTGTTGCTACGGTACAATAACAATTACTTGATAGAACTGTATATTCAAGTCGTACTGTCTGTATCTGTAACGATATTATGCATTATAAGCTGACAATACGAGAGACAATGTTATCGCACTTCTCCAACAAACATGTACACACAAAATACTAGATCAGTGGTTCTTAACTTTTTTCAATTTTTGGCACACTTTTCAAATCAACAGTCAGTTCTCGCATCCTTGGATTTTCGAATTCTTTACAACTTTATATCTGCACCAGGAAAAAAAGATTTAGATATCTGTATATCTGCGCATACTAAAGTAAATTAAACAAAATAGCCATTAATAATATAAGCCATAGATAGGAACAAATATTTTCCTTGATTCCTACAGGAATTATCGCACGCCTTGAAACCAGACTTGCATTCCTAGGCGTGCAAGCCCTCCCGGATAAAAGCCGTTTATTTAAGTGACATATTCGCGCAACACGTCCGTTGTACATGCTTCAGATGTACGTTGCATTATGATGTTAGTATTACCTTGAGTTCATCTTTATCGCATTTATCCTTTAATTTTTGCTTTTAATTTTCTCAAATTATCCTCATTTATCTCATCCTTATACTATACATCATTTTGGTTTCTCAACCAGTATCTTCAGTCAATGTATAAATGTCATCTCCAGATTGTTATCATGATCTGGTGTTGTCACTCTACCACTATAAGAAATCAAACTTGATATCCCATCAAATCTGTAATCATGTGTATGTAATTATTTCCGTGATAAATTTATCTGATTGTGCATTGTTTCACCAGGACGCCCAAGTTTTCTGGATGTTCAGAACTTTTGCTGTCTCATATTTCCCCGGTGTTTTGGTAATGCAAGCGTGCGCTGTTTTGTCACAAACAAAACTGTATTTTCCGCATTCGTTCCATACAGGCTGATATTGTATGTTTTACCGTAGATCAGTGGGGTTTTACCCACCAGTCAGGGGGGGGGGGGGTGTTACCCAACGGCTCTGGCTCTGCCTTATAATACGATCTCGCGTATCACCTGAGTGCATCACACACACACGCACACACGCACGCACACACATACACACACACATACACTTGCACAGACACTTCGACACCTTGCCATAATGCAGACGCCGGCTTGCACACGCGAATCGAAGCGTTGTTGAATTATTCATCAACGCCGCGGGCTATTGGGGTGCGTCGGTCGGTCGAGCTGCACAGTGGGGTCATCCGAAATGGCCCGCGTCCACAGTATGTGTGTGTGTGTGTGTCTGTCTGTGTGTGTGTGTGTGTGTGTGTGCTGGTGCTGTGAGCACACTCTTGTCCCGTGGGAACACACACACAAACACACACATACACAGAGAGAGAGACGTCGGTGACGACGCAGGTCGAACTCATATTGGCTTGGTCACTTGATATGGACGCGATGTCGGAAGGAGGAAAAAGTAGAGGCGACACGAGTAGACACGTACAAGTATTGTGTGTGTGTGTGTGTGTGTGTGTGTGTGTGTGTGTGTGTGTGTGTGTGTGTGTCCGAGTCGATCATGAGTGTTTATACGTGTGGGTGCGGCGGTGGTGTTTACACATGCGTTCATTTGGCATAGAGCATCACGCTTCACAATAAGTGGTCAATGCAAGCCGGCACAGTTCACTGATACTCTGGCTGAAATAACGACTTGCTTGGCTGTGTTCTGCCCGTCTTATCAGCGTTCAACTGTTGTCAAACTCACTATCGGCAATTTATGTGAACGATAGTGAACGGCTGTTCATTGCGTGTGTGTGTGTGTGTGTGTGTGTGTGTGTGTGTGTGTGTTATGGTGTGGTGGCTTGAAGGTGCTACCGCATTGAAATCAACTGTTTTGAGATCAAATAGCTCTCGACACTTGAGGCAATATATGACTTGGTATCGTGCAACTTATGGCTCAATATTTGACTGTGTAATTTGAAATTGTTTGTTTCTCTGTTGCATACTCTCTTCAATATCCCGTTCCGTGTCAACAGAGAAAATATGCAAATTTTATAAACATTGAAAAACAGAATTGAACACATTTATTTAATTTATTTTTATCGCAATTCAACGTTGAGATCATGCAGTATATAAGTGCAATATCACAAACAGTACAGACATCGCTAAATGCTCTATCTATAAACATCGCCTATGAATTGTGATTGTCAAATTTACAATTGGATATATCATATCAGTGTTTTCAACGTGGGCCATATGACCCACCTGGGGACCGTGTGCTTTTTTGTGGGACCATAGGCCCAAATTTGAAAAATAGTGGTAACCAAGTTTTCTCATGGTCCACAAATGATGTATGCTGAAACAATTTTTTCCTTAATGTCAATATTGTCGATGTTGTACATTTCAATAGTGAGATTCTGGGCGTTTGCCTGGCGCGTGGGTTTGAAACGCCATGTATGTCTGTGTGCCAACCCCACCTATACGTGCGGTCGTGGCCTTGTTTTGCTATAGTCACCGGCGTGCATGAGCTCATCCCCTGGAAAATTAGCGTCTAGACGATCCATATGTGTATGGGGCCACCAGGACTTCTAGGAGGGCACAAGAACTCGCATTTTGTTGAATCAGGTCATGGCAAGAAAAAGGTTGAGAATCACTGATCTGCATCAGTCGTCCGTTACCTGTTTCTCTGACCTTCCACTTCTTAATGAGCCAACTCTTCATGTTCCACAACAGCCCGGAGAAATGCAATAAATTCAGTTGTTCTACCAAATTGAATGTCAGGAAGTCAGTGGAAACGAAATATACACGAATTCAGATGGATAAAATACCCATTTGTTCTTTGTTCGACCTTTAAATTCCCATGTGCCAACCACTCCATATATTACTTGTGGGGAATTCTAGTGTAATTCTTGGAGCTCTTGGATTCCAGTGGAGAATTTCCCACAGGTTGGCCCAGGCTTCCACGGCTCTATATCAACCTCTGAAACCAAGCCAAACCTCGTGCTTAACACAGCGCACTATTCAACAAAGACGCCAAATACATTCAACGAGAGGATGCTAAACAAAATGCTAATTCAACAGGGTTCAAAACCATCGGCGTAGATTTGTGTCGAGGCTCGGGGGGATGACAGTCATCATGCATTAGTGTTCAAAGCTCGCTCAGTTTGTCAATTGCGTGGTACCCTCAACTAGTTTCACCCTATGCAATTACAATACACATAACTCAATGAAAAGTGCATTGCCTAATAATATTATTCACATATTTATAATTTCTTGCATTTTTGGCCTATTGACGTTTGCCTTCTATGCTGATTTTGATGATAATATACCCAATGAACTGAACTCAGCAGAATTCTTGGGGGGTATAATTGCAAATTCATACCCCCCAGCCAATTTGTCGGGGGGTATATATATCTCCCATACCCCTAGGATTTACGCCCATGCTCAAAACGATAAGAAACATGAGCTGCCACAGCTAAATTATACGCACAACACATATATAATTTATACACGGCGAAAATAATACAACCCCCCTAGACACAGACAAACACAGAAACAGACAATGCATAAGCGATATGACCGCATCTCGTCTGCAAGGAAAACGCTATCAAATCCGCAGTAAAAGTTTCATCATTAAATAGTGATTCAGAGCAAAAAATAACAACGATACGGACATGAAAATACTTACTGGTTTCTGAGTTGAGTTCAGACATGCCATTGCTTAGGAAATACTTGGAAATCATCCGAAAACACATTCTTTCGAATATAAAACAAAAAGACATTAATAAATACTAAAGTGATTCTGACATAACGGACACATCACTGAGCTAATTGCTGTTTGACAAATAGAGGCTCTGCTTAATTAATGTCAATTTTCCAATAATTTCCCCTCAAACAACCACTACTCAAAACAACAATACAAAACACGGTCTCAATACAATACAAACCACAGTCTCAAAACCGCTTCCATTTACTCTCTTTTGTGTTTAATTTGTGTGTGTTTGTGTGTGCGTGGGTGTGTGTGTGTGTGTGGTTGTGATTAGATCTTTCATCAGGAGCAGCAATGTCAAGAACTATAGAATTGCTAATTTTTCTGCTCGGTTTTGTGCATGTGACCTTATTAGTCTTCAACAACCTGCACTCCGGTATGTGTGAGTGTGTATGTACGTGTGCGTGTATTTGTATGTATGTGGGTGTATGTGTGTCACTTGCGCACGTGTTTCGCCGTCTATCTAATCAGATAGTCGATAAATAATTATTCGGCCGACGACTGGAATTTCGGACAACATTCTCTTGTCATGCGCCGACAACACACACACACACACACACACACACACACACACACACACACACACACACACACACACACACACACACACACACACACACACACATACACACACACACAAGGCTTGCACGGGCACCGGACATGAGCTAAAAATCTGTCGATGACCATATTTGTAGCCGCAAGAATGCGGCCACTTTTCAAATGCGCAACGAACTTTTTACGCTAGAGCTACGGCGGTTGTTTTTGGCTGTGTGTGTCTGTCTATTTGTCAATTAATAATTGCGTATTGCAGTAATCGCAGCTGCAAAATATACGCCAGTTTCAATGCAGATGTTTATACAAGCAGGCGGTGCTGACGCTGGAGTTCACGGAGTAATTATTAAGTAAGCTGGAATAAAAGCTGACAAACTGAGCAGAAAATAATAGTTGATTTATGAAGTTATTTTCCATTTATCTTGATTGATTTTTCTGTGAGCTGTTTGATAACTGGTCACTGTGCTTAATTATTCACCATTATTTTGCAAATATTATATGTAGCATTTTATACAAGGCTGGGACTAGTAAATTTGTATACAAGGTTGAAACTATAGTAAAATCTTATACGATGTGGGCATTAGTGAGGTTGACTTACGTTAGATGTGAACAGTCACTTGTTTCGGAATTGTATATACGTAAGACCAGCATAGCACAGTTTTATTCATATCTGTTAAACCAGCGATCCGCCACTTTTTTCTCCTGGTCGTCATTCCTTAACGGGCCATCTCCTCATTTTCCATAGCAGCACAGCGAAATTTCAATTAATTCAGTTGTTCCATTTGTCAGGAAGTCGATGGAAACGAAACCAACCGAATTCTGATTGATGAAAACACACAGTTGTCCGGTTCTGTCCGACCTTTAATACCCATCCCATCAAGTCTTCCATTCTCCACCAGTGGGAATCGCCACAGGTTTAGGACCACTGCCTTAGCTAAATATCTTTTTCCTGCCTGTATACCCGCTTGTCTATGATTGCTCGTTGAATTATAGGGGCTGTGTCCTTTTGATTATGCAAATGTGAATAACTAAATAGATAAATAAATAAATATATCGTTGATGATTGTGTTGAATTTCTCAGCAGAATCACATTTCTGTCTTTTTTCCGTTGTCTGCCATATTTTTATCACAATCAGCGATTTGTTGCACCTATTTGCAAACACGTCCTTCACAATTTATCAACGCTAATATGATGCGTCATTTTGACCCTGACACTCTCTCAAAAACAAGTTTGAATTATATCCTATGATCTCTTATGCGCTCTTTGTTTTCACACTCAAACTGACCCAGGGTGGGAAAAGGCGAGCTAAACCGATGTGTGTGTGTATGTATGTGTATATGCGTATGTGTGTGTGTGCTCGCTGTCTATCTATCTTAGGTCCGTCTATACAATAAGTTCTCCACATCACTGTGTTCTATCACTTCTATTCCTCTTTTCAAAAAACACTCTAAATCAAAGGTGTGATTTTCTCTCTGCTCTCTCCCTCTCTCTCCATCTTTTACCTTGTGAATGTATGCGTTTGTGTGTGTGTGTGTGAGTGTGAGTGTGTGTGTGTGTGTGTGTGTGCAGCGCCTTAGAGACCATCCAGGTGTAGGGCGCTATATATATTTTTCCATAATGTAATGTGCAGCTGATGTTGTTCAGAGCGTGCATTCATCGGCAATTCATTTTCATTCCTGTCGACTGTGAGCCTCGGTCGAGGGTCAAGTGGAATTGATAGCACAATCACAACTACACTCCACTTTATAGCCGTTTAGCACCGCGCTCAAATACCCGTGCACGTGAATTTGTGTGTACGTGCGTGTGTGTGTGTATGTGTGTGCTTGTGTGTGTGTGTTTGCGTGTGTGTGTGTGTTTGTGTGTTTGTGTGTGTGTGTTTGTGTGTGTGTGTGTGTGTTTGTGTGTGTGTGTGTGTGTGTGTGTGTGTGTGTGTGTGTGTGTGTCCGGGTGCATTTGAGCATGTGGTACGTGCGTGTGTTGAATGTGTTGCACAGTTGAGCGCTAATCGAGATTTAAAACGAGAGCATAAATGGCCAGACATGCCCATTATGTTGAGCGATTGAAGAAATTAACAGATATTAAATTGCGTCACGTGACAAATATTCTAGCGGGCATATGCCAAATAAGTTCAGCAGGTTTTTTCGATCAAAATATTGTCTAACATCTCAAAAATACGGATTATAATACAATTATCGTGTTATCTACAAAATGGACTCATATTTGCCATCAGATCGAATGGACGAATGCTGGGAGGAGTTCAGGCTTGTGTCTTATGACACGGCAACAGTTCTCTGGAGACTGATAGACCGCACTGACAGACAGCCAGGACCAGAAGAGTTGTAAAAAGTGATGGAGACGAATGACAACAAGGCTGCGGGACTTGGAGATTGCGTATTTCAACAAGGCAAGGATAGGTTGGATGGGCCGCAAAACACAGATACGATACAGAAGTGGGCTCGCTATCATATGCCATCACACACGTGGAGGGTTCGTGTGGGTTTTTGTGGTCGTCGAGATTTGCGTAGAGGACGAGCAGTAGCACTGGCCGATGTTGGCGCAGATATGATCAGCGGTAGTCCGCCTATGCGCACGCTCAGACATCAAACATCAAACATGTCTAAAACAGCAGCTCCAAGCATCAAACGTTACTCGAAGAAAAATCGGCAAAACGGATAGTGCTTATGTTGAATATTTGTTGAATTTGTTGTAAATTGGCAGGAAATGTTGGACGATACTGGTTGATACAGGTCGCCAGAGCCGTAGCAACCGCCCCCCGTACACCCCGGCCGGGGGGGCCCGAATGTTGAGGGGCCCCGTTGCTTCACGTATGATATTAAAATTTATCATATCTATTATGTATAGCCTTTACATTTTTGCTCAGATTTTCTCACCTGAGCTTGTATTATGTGATTATGTATAATAAATACATTCATTATTTGGTGATTGATATATAATGGGGCCCCAAGTGTTGCCTTCGGGGGGCCCCATAATTCTTCGCAACGGCTCTGCACGTCACAGAGAATTTGCAGCTGTTTGTGTAGTAGAAAAAATGAGAAAAATTTAACACCACACTGCAATCCAACCACAACACAATTCAACCGCAATAACATACAACCGACACCATCACACACACACCAGTCCGCCAGACTACTCTTACGACTCTCACACACACACAGTCACACCAACACACTGACACAACCATACACACTCTCTCACACTCTCCCACGCCATACGCAATTCAACCATACACGATCACACAGACACAATAACACGTTGACACGCTCAAACACAATCTCTCATACACTCTCTCTCACTGCACAGGATCACGCCACATTTTGATTGTGTGAAATCAAAGATGAACGTTCATATTACTTCGAGTCATTTTGTGCTCCCCATAGGTAATTTGAAATTCAAAAACAACCTAATTGTTAGACTCTGCGTCGCGATTTGTGATTGTGAGAACAAAATACTCGCGTGGTACGCGGTATTGCGGTAGTACTTCGTTTTTTTTAAAAAAGACTTGAAAAGATTTTATTTTCTTTATATTTAATGTTTTTGAACCGAATTATTGACAATTTTGATGAAATATCGATATAATTTATTCTTGAAATTGTCATTTAAACTTCTTGTTTTACTGTTTTGTTGCTTTTGGCAGCCATATGGTTTTGTATATGAACGAGATATGCACCTAGAAGGTTGGACTTATACAACTGGAAGAACGAACACTTGTATGTTATAAATTTAATTAAATACCCGAGCAACACGAGAAGTTGTAAGTATTTATTCTTATATTCTCAATTTATTTGTTTTACGTAATTTATTTGTTTGTATTGTTAATTTTTGTTATGTTTACACCATGTATCACACTGTTGTTATTTGCTTTTACAGTGTGGACCTTCTTGTGTATTATACAAACAGGAGTGCGTTGAACAACTCTGGTATATAGCGCCATGTGGGCGTTATACTTACACACAGATCCACTCAAATTTGTGGCAAACTCAGATTTAAGGCAAACAGTTAGATATGCTATGTTTGCCATTCCCACCGGTAAAAACTTTATTGTTTTTCTTACTATGAAAATGTATATCAATAGTCAATTTTGGCTAGATGAAAAACTAGAATTGAAGCCAGAAGTCGGCATACATAAGAATGATCTGCTTGGTCTATGTCAAGCTATGCCCATGTTGTGCTAGTTAGTATGTTTTGTAGGATTTACTACATCCCTATTGAATCCGTAACATCCAATCGTCAGTGAAACTTGAAAAAATTCGGCAGCTATATAGAAATATGCACAAATCAACCATCGCAACTAGTGATGCAAAAAAACGTTTTTTTGGATGCGGTCTTTTACAAAAAAACTTTATTTTAGGTTTTTTATGTTTTTTTAGAATTAGCCCCAATTGGCATCGGATGTTGGATTTTAATACATATAAATGAGTTTAATTGATGTTTTGTACATCTGTACGTGTATTGTTTCAAAGTAAATTTGATAGTAGTATAAAAAACAAATATTTATCAATTATTATCCCAGGAGACTGTTTGAAAGTGCATCCGGATCCGGTGGCTTAAGAGTTTTCATCGAGAAAACCCATATTTGTAAAAGATGGTTTTAATGATGTGGATATTTGAAATAATTTGTCAGCAGATCAAAATATATTCATTGAGTAATCATGTGTATTATTTTCAAGAGTCCATGGATATTTTCATGAAAAATTGCAATGATGTTTTTAAGCTCGTGTTAAATTCGTTTTATTTATGTACAGATTCAGAAAATGTTGACAGCAGAACAAGACAAGTTAATTGGTTGGTCAAGTGTATTTTTGACAAACGTATATTTAAACTAAAGCTATTTAATGAAACAATGTTTTCTAGAACAGTCTCTATGAAAGATAGATTTGATTGGTGTACGTTCAAATACCTTTTGTATATCAAGTAGCCTGCTGGTATAAGCGGCTGGTTAAACCACGTGATTTAAACTGTTATTTTTTAAACCATGTTTTTTTTCAAAATGTTTTTTTGGAAGGCTGTTTTCTGAATTGGTTTTTTGAATGATGGTTTTTCTATGTAGTTATTTGTGTCCAAATACATTTTTGTACATTAAAGGTATTTCCTCAGATGTTTTTTTCCTACACGAAAAAATCGCCCGTTTTTCTGGTCAGGATTGCCACTCCAAATAATGCGATCCGATTTTATTCGTAGTCTCATTAAGGACACTAAGTTTGTGTGTATATGTGTAGTCTTTGTGTAAATATTTGCTGTGTTTGTACATTAATATTTTCAAATAATTGATTTGTTGAATCAAATGATTAAAGTTATTATAATCAACGTATTTCATTTCTGGGAGGAAAAGGGGAATGTGTAAAAAAATATTAAATATTATGCCACCTGTTGTTGTTTTTTTTAACAGTTTCAGTTTTTTAGCAGAAAAAACGGTTCTCAAACCCTGCTTTCTTACGCAATGATTAACTCAATAATTGAATGCATAACTGTACTGTACATAGAAGTGCAGCACAGTACCGTTCAAACAATGATATTTGGTCTTTCAGACACATTATAACAATTTTATTGTGCATATTTAATGATAATTCAATTTGATAAGGTCACTAATAGCATAAATAACTCATGTGTTGATAAAAAATATTTCATTTAACATCCTAAATATATAATTTCTATAATTTAAATTATTTGCATGAGTCGTAAAAAAACACACATAAACGAGTTTTTTTTGTCGATGTTTTTTGTTCTCTAATCGCGACCCAAGCCAGTATGTACGCGAGATAAAGAGGGTGTGTGATATTGATTGTTATAGAAGCTAATTGGCACATATGAATAATACTACAAGTTGTTGAAACATAACTGGCGCAGTGAGACTGCTAGTCTAGCACCATGTCCCAGTGCTGCCAAATCCATGGTGTAGAATTATAACACCGAAACCTTCAAACTGTCGGTTTTTGTAATAAAAATCTCACAACATCTCAATTACATTATTTGTTTAGGAGATTATATCGAATCTTGATCTGATTAAAATCCTAAGACTACGCAGCGTATACTTCAATTATAACAGCGTATTGTTATAATATATTTAAGCAGCAAAAGATTTATTTTTACGACATTTAGCGACCAAATACTAGTAAAATTGTTCGGTGACCAAGCCTTGGTCGCAACCCAGAGGTTAAGAACCACTGCCATATGACAATAAAAATCACTGGTAGCGTATCAGTGGCGGTGTGTCAGTGTTGTCGTGTCAGTGTCGGTATGCCAGTGGTGGTTTTTCAGTGGTGTCGTGTCATTGGTGTTGTGTCAGTGGTGGTGTGTCAGTGATGTCCTGTCAGTGGTGGTGTGTCAGTGGGGGCTTGTCAGATGTGGTTTGTCAGTGGTGGTGTGTCAGTGGTGGCGTGTCAGTGGCGGTGTGCCAGTATGATGTGCTACAAAAGCTTGGATTTTCGCCACCACTGACACGCCAACACTGACACACCATCACTGACAGGACATCACTAACACACCACCACTGACACACCACCACTGACAAGCCACCACTGGCAGGGCATCACTGACACACCACTACTGACACACCATCACTGACACGCCACCACTGACACACCAACACTGACACGCCACCACTGACAAACCAACCCTGACACGCCACCACTGACACACCAACACTAACACGCCACCACTGACACACCACTACTGACACACCACCACTGACACGCCACCACTGACACACCAACACTGACACGCCACCACTGACACACCAACACTGAGACGCCACCAGTGACACATCACCACTGTCACACCACCACTGACACACCACCACTGGCACACCACCACTGACCCACCACCACTGACAGGACATCACTGACACAACACCACTGGCACGCTGTATTGTCGAGTTTTTCCGTGGGTCATTCAGCAAAGCACAACAGGTTCCTACGAGTGGCTGCCTTCCCAACACAGTCTCTATGAGAGCCCGTGCGTGGGAGAGAATGCGCGTAACTTATGGCTCGCTCGACACCAACACAACGTGCATACCAACACTGGTTGGTATGCACGCACACACACACACACACACACACACACACACACACACACACACACAAATGCGGACACATAAATTGAAGTGGCTCTTATTAAATTGATCATTTTCCTAGCATACTTATTCTTGTTGTACATTGTGTGTATATATATTAATAGTGTTTCTGAGCAATTTCTATTCCATTTAATTTGATTTCATTTTCAACTACTTCCGATGTGTGTGGTTTTTGTTCTTCTTTCTGTATCTGTTGATGACAGTGGCGGAGCTACAGTGGGGTCTTAGGCCTCGGACGTCATGGATTTTTAGGGCCGCCAAATATGTAATTTTTTAACTAAGCAGGCACATGAATTCCGAGTGCACTGTAAATGCATGTATATATTGCTTGTACATTTTTACATTTGCATGACATTACATGAGCAATATGTTGTATTCATGTCTAATCGCAAAGCTATTGCTTGAAAGTTGAGCTAATTAACCAACAGGGGCGCCACAACCTCCAGCGGGTGGAAGTTTCAAAAGTTCGCCACTCGCTGATGACCGAGACGCACGGGGATTGGAGTCATGCAATTTATAGCGTTATTGTTACATTATTTATTTTTATATTATTTTAATAGTAATAATAATATGAGGCGTGCGTGTCGCTTTACTTTCATCTTGTTGGACTATGTGGTGTAGTGGTAGCACACTCTCCTCACAAGCGGGAGGTCCATGGCTCGAAACCCGACGGAGACGAATGTCTTTGGCCGAATTATATAATTCAACAGCCGCTGTCCACCCATCAGTAGATGGTACCAGATAGCAGTCATGTGTTGTGCCATGCATTCAGGGGAGGTGGCCCTCTCTAATAGGTCTTCCGTCCTTGTGGCGTCATAGCGTGGAGAGGGTTGGTTCTGCGGTGGCAGCGAGCTGCACA
The DNA here is from genome assembly GCA_916048095.2 of Sacculina carcini. Classification (NCBI taxonomy): domain Eukaryota; kingdom Metazoa; phylum Arthropoda; class Thecostraca; family Sacculinidae; genus Sacculina; species Sacculina carcini. Next base: position 4,631,799 of record OU696571.1, on the reverse strand, counting down.
GGGCACACCTGTGTGTGTTCATAAACTTCGGCTTCTTCCCGTGTAGCAGCTATCACTTAGGCCTTTAACCTTTAATCTACATATAATTATGACCAACGGTAATATTATTACAGATATCATAAGTGTTGCTCCTGGTAATTGGTAAATGGTAATTACAAGTATACGGTATAGTTCTTCAGCAAATTATTCGTGTATATACAACTATAATCACAACGGACACGTCCAACTGGGATGGGAATGCAAATATGTATTTGACGGAAATTCGAACTTGTTTAGCATGTCAGCCAAACTTGCATTTTGACATAGCACTGTCGCAGTGTTGCAAAGTTGCACGTTGATAAAACTCAGCGTTCGACAACAATTTGGTTGTCAATATTTGTGCAGAGTTTCTAGTTGAACGGTTGTTTTGACGTTTGTATGTGTGTGTGTGTGTGTGTGTGTGTGTGTGTGTGTGTGTGTGTGTGTGTGTGCACGTGGGTATGTGAACTTATACACACGCCCACTTCCTGTCGCTGTCAAAACACACAGGTGGATGAAAGCTATTTTACGCACAATTGTCTACACAAAACACTGGCACGTGACTTGCTCACTCTAACCTCTCTCCTTTTTCTGATACTTTTTTCCCATTGGTCTCTATTCAAAAACAACAAATCGATTTCGACAGATATTGCATGCATTGAACACGCGCATTGTGCTTTAGGTGCTCGAATGGCTTTGAAAAAGTGGCGCTCTGTTGAAATGAGCGCAAGCTTTTTGCTTGTTTTGCCTGAAACATAAACATCACTCAAATGGAGGAATTTCAGTGAAAAAATTATGAATAATATTGATTGTGTTGAGATTGTGATGTGTGCTCCATTGCACTACCACTATGCGCTGTTATCAAACGCATATCGCCAGCAAGAATTGAATTTTGTTAGCAAAAATGAAATGACAACGCTGCTAGATTTTACTATTCTGCTTTGGAAATGTTTCTTACCAATAATTTTCGGATTAATTCGCTAAAGGATCGATTTATAGTTTGAGATTTTCATACGAAAATATGTATAAAATATATATATTTGTTCGCATATTTCTAACTAAATATGTATCTCCTACAATGCAACACACCTGCTCGCATGCGAACAGAAATGCGCGAGCGAACGGGAACAGGAAAACAATGCGAGGAAACTGGACAGCATCTCACAGACTGATGCATGCCTCACGATAACTAGCGCTCTTTCCATCCAGACAGCACACACACACACACACACAAAACACACACACACACACACATACACACAAACACATACACACACCAGTGGCGACGCCAAGGGGCTTGGAAAGGCTGAAACCGCTCCCAAAAAATGTGCCAAGCCCCATGAGAGTACTTAAATAAAATCCTGAAAATGAACATTTCAAGTGTAGATCCTCATACTTCGCCATGCCCCAATATCTTTTTCCTTAGCCCCACCCACTCAGCCCGTCCACCGGAATAATCCTGGCACCGCCACTGTCACTCACACACATACACACATACACACACACACACACGCACACAAACACACGTTCGCATAAGACATCATATCTCACAAATTTTTTATCCACACATTTTGAGACTGTCATATTGGAGTGGAGATTGTGTTCAACCATTGTGATTGAATTTGTATTCAACGTGTGAACTATAGAAGCAGTTAACCTTTGATAGGCTGGTATCCATAAGAGGAGTATTTTACGTGCAAAGGATAATTGAAAAATAATCATATCCCGGGATAATTTCTTTTCTCCTATATATCTCTGCGCATTTATTAATACAATTTTTCAATATTCATTTAATTATTTCCCAATAAATCTGATAAAATTTACACATATCAAAAAGGCATATATCTAGACAATCTGAAAATAGCGCACTGAAAATGAGATGATGGCTGGTGCGAAGGATGTGTTATGTGTGTGTCTGATCTACAGGTGCGACAGGTGTGCACCGGTGTGAGCAGTGTGTTTGATCGACATTGTGAAGATCAATAAGACATTTGTCATACGACTGTGTGTGCTGCGAAAATTAATTAATTGCTCTTGGCAAAGTTTTACAAATATTTCGTCTTGCACACACACACACGAGCATACATATATACACATACACAAACATATACACGCAAGCGTTTGAGGGCAATTGTGGGCCAGAGGGTGGAATAAGCCTGAAGAAAAGCTGAGTCTGACACAAGCGACGTCAAGTGGGTTGTGCCCAGAGAGCAGATGAGGTGCTTGTGCGAGTCTAAAAGCCAGTTTTGCCGCGGACACACTGAGATTTTGCTGATGGCATTTTAATGCCGTGTTGTGCTAGATACATGCCATTGACACACACACAAACACAAACACACACACACACACAAACATACACACGTACATAGTGGCAGTTATCACGGTTTGATATCCCGGGTTCGTGTGGTGATATCAGTGATAAAGAATGGGTGATAATTCAAGTTGTTGTTCGACTGACAGCTGTACTGACATGTGGTAGTGTGAGCTTGGTGAGAATCGCCCGATTCTCTATGAAAGCACAATAAGTACTGCAGTGGTTCTCAACCTTATTGACGATTCTAAGCTCCATAAGTTCCATACATACATTCATCGAACCATTCGTGTTTGAAGTAGCCTAAGAGAAATATATAATTACGTATGATCAAGACAGTCACAATTAGGCTAATACTGAGTGGACCGAGTTGTTTGCAGCACAGATATCAAGACCAAGCGATGTGGCGTGATTAGCTGTAGCCAATGATGACCAAGCAGGGCTTGACATCAAGAAGCATATGAGTGGGTGAACCAAAATGCCGAATCCCTGAAACTGATTCACCGAGCCCCAGGGGTTCGATCGAGCCCAGGTTTAGAATCACTCAGCTACTGTAATACATGAACATGCATAATGACTATCATCAGTGCTTTAATAACATGCAGTGTTTTCAGTGAAACCAATTTCATATAGCTGTGTTTCGGAAATACATTTACGCTTTATGTCTTGTGTTATTTCTCAAATTCTATGTATGCGAAATAGATTTGTCTTTGATTTGTCAGAAATCCGCTTAGATCACCAAATGTTTTGTTATAATTATATGTGTCCAGTTTAACGGTAAAGCAAGCTGTATTTTTTCATCTTCTGCACTAGCTTAGTGCCAAACACTGATTACGTTATTTTCTCATATTTTGAGAGGTGCGTGACTAGCTTGATACCATACCCCTTTCTTGCATAGTAATCTAAGAGTGAGTATTAGTTAATTATAGCATATTTTTAGGGACACTCTAAAGCTCTTCCGCCATTTTCATACATTACATTTCACTCTCTCAATCTCTCCCTGGATTTATGTTATGTGTATGTGTGTGTGCGTGTGTGTGTGTGTGTGTGTGTGTGCTATTTTATTGTGCATTTTGTGGCATTGCTATCAACAGGTGAGTGTGTATTTTTATGTTTCAATGTTTGTCCTGTGTTCTTTCGCTGACACACACACACACACACTGGCACATTCTCACGCACACATACATACACCCGGGCCCAGCTCAATACGCATGACAGCCAGCACCAGGAGAGCATACATAGGAAGAGCAAGGGAGAAAGAGAGAGAGAAATAACTGGATAGCTAGAAAAAGAGGAAATAAGTTGGAAAAAGTAAGTATCCCACAGTGTGGCACGTTTCATATGCAAATGGCGACTTGGTGATGACGAGCGCCAGAAACACAGCGCCACCTTGCCTCATGACCGTGTGACAAACACACACACAGGAACACACACACACACACACACACATACACAGTAACACACACACACATACACACAAACACAGTAGCACACACATACACACAAACACAGTAGCACACACACACACATACACACACTAGCGCAGATACAGGTGCGTGGAGACGGAGTTGCGACCAGTTTTTGTAGCAATCATGTGTCAACCACTTCGATAATGTGCGCTCTCCCACAGGCGCGCACAAGCATAACACACACACACACACACACAAACATATGCATCAACGACAAATTCCGCCAACCTGAAATCAACGCGCGTTCCTGAATGAATTTGCACCTGTGCGTACATGTGTGTGTGTGTGTGTGTGTGTGTGTGTGTATATATCTGTCTGTCTGCCTGTGTGTGTGTGTGTGTATTTGCATTGTTTCAGCACAGGTTGGCACTCATAGAGGCACCTGCCGGTGGTGCGGTGTTGTTTGTTTGTGCGCCACTGAGCGGGTGAGTCGTGGGAAGCTGGAGTGTGTGTAGAGAGCGTGCGATTCGGCGACGAATAACTGCGCTTTTTACGCGCGTTCGAGCGACGCAGCTGAAACAACTGCGACTCTGCGATCGCATTGTTTCCCACCAGAGAGCCGCCTACCTGAGCAGTACCGATATAGCAGCAGTACCACCGGCCCTCACAAGTGCGTGCATATCAAATCGCTACTGGACTTGCGCAAAAATCGCAAATGCCAAACAAATGCAGCGTTGACGGACGGAAGGGTTGGCGGGCGACATTCTGGCGGGGTTACGGACGAATCTGGCGCAAAAGTCGGCGGCGCTAAAAGTTGTCATCGGCAACAAAAACCCTGCCGTCAACTGGCGTCTTTCATTTTTCATCCGTCTCTCCTAGTTTTCAGTGTTTCAGCTTTCCGTTTCTACTTGATTGTTGGCGCAGAGGAACATTCAGCATTCTGAGCACCCATCCACCCTATTCATCTCACGATCACAGCTGCCCCTCTGCCTCTTCTCAAGAGCACACACACACACACACACACACACACACACACATACACACACACACACACACACACACACACACACACACACACACACACACACACAGCCGAAGGATGCACAAACGACTCTCGGGAGACATATAAAAATGACAGGCAGTTTGATAATCACGCCAAACGCGGGCGCTGTCATAAACATAATCCTATGCAGATTCTATCTGAGCTCGCGTCGGTCGCTGTGTCGAGCGCTGATCTAGCCAGACGGGCTCAATTTGTGCTGCAATGGAGTGCTTGATAGTGCAGTCACGTTGTAAATTGGGTGTTTTCAGGACGCGCACTGCGAATCAAGATCAGAACAGGAGCGAGAAAAAAGTAGAAACAACGGCAGAGAAAGCGGGAGAAATAAATGAAATTCATGATGGAATTTTGTTTGCTGGGCTTGAGCATAAGGGAAAAAATTGGTAGGAGGAAATATCATACAGGGGAAAAAATGTACGTTGAGGCTGATTAGTTTATCAGCTAAAAATCGGTGGAGCATTTTTGGTGTAAAACTGTGCTGATTTTTTACCTCATCACTTTTTTACACACGATAATATTCATGGATTTTCTTATAGAATGAAATAAAATAAGAAGCAATATTATCCTATCTTCGCTATATCGTTCAACAGGAAAATGACCTGGATTAAAATGCGCACAAATGTAAATGAAATTGTGAAAATATACAATGTACCATATACGAAACGATAATTCATGAACGGTCTATAATTTCTAAAATATTTAAAGCAAAAATTATATATTTATGATTGTATCAGAGTGTTTGTCAGTCAAATTAGTTACTTTTTAACGTATTATCAAATGTATATATTGTTGTATGTGCATGTGCGTGTGTTCGCTTTCGTGCTATCTTTGTTTGTTTGTGTTTGTTTGTGTTTGAGTGTGTGTGTGTGTGTGTGTGTGTGTGTGTGTGTGTGTTGGATAATCGAGTTTTCAGTGGACGTTATTGCTGGTAATAGTTTGCAAGTCGTTGTTGTCGGCAATGTTGGCACTTAGCAAGTGTAATTTTCAGGCGGTTGAACCCGGTCACAGCATGCTGTTTCATAATGTAATTATCTGATGATGAAAGTGCGCCCAAGCTCAGTATCAGTTAGAGTTATCAGTTTATGTGTATTCGTAACTGTGATGCTGGAGTTAAATTCTGAGTATGATATTATTATTGACGTATTATTACTGGTTGAACCTACTCTATTCAAGAATTCAATTCAATGTATTATATTCAGGAAATTTTTTATTTCGCCGTAACGTTTCCGCATAAAACCAGAACAATTTCGCAGGAATTTCGAGGCTACCATTAGTCTAACTTTGACAATATGTTATTGTGTGTGTGTGTGTGTGTGTGTGTGTGTGTGTGTGTGTGTGTGTGTGTGTGTGTGTGTGTGTGTGTGTGTGTGTGTGTGTGTGTGTGTGTGTGTGTGTGTGTGTGTGCATGTATGTGTGTGTGTATGTGTGTGTGTGTGTGCAATCTGTTGGTCGAAGGAAAATTGCACAGTGCAACTTTGGTCATTCACGGCACAGAAAACTTGCGATCAACGGAGATGAAAAAAAACGGCCAACAACACAAATTGCCCGCTAGCATCGGCCGGCAGAACAATGGAAATTGGCACGCATCAAGATTGACGCTTTGCAATGCATATATTGTGTGTTTTTGTCACGGCGTTTCTTGTGAACAAGCGCTGATTCCAGGCGGAGCAAATGACTTGTGTTTTCTCTCGAAAATACCATAGCAGTCATATGGGAGAAATATCCCTAATATATTGCAGGGTATTGTATGGCAATGCACACTGACCAAATTTAGTTGGTACTAGGGCTATGTTTCAAACATTTATTCAGTCCGTCCTATTTAGAAGATCTTATTTAGATTTATTTATATTTAATTAGATTAGTCTTATTCTTATTAGATTATTCTTATTTAGAAGATCTCTCAACATAAGCCATGAGATGTTTTCGCGGGGGGCCATCGGACCGAATTTTATAAAATTTGGACCACCATATTTTCTCAGACGTCACGAATATTTTATCTTTGCACTGTTTATTCCGTAGTGTTGTTATTTTCCATGTTGTACACTTCAATCGTGTGATTCACCGCGATAGTGAGACCCCGGGTGTTTGTCTTGCGCGTGCACTTGATACTCCGACGTCCGTGTATACCTGTGTGCTCACCACACCTGCACTAATAGTCACCGGCGTACATCAGTTCTGGAGAAGTCGTGTTGCAACAATCCATGTGTGTACATGGGGCCACAAGGACTTCAGAGGACTTCAAATCCATGGGGCCACAAGGACTTCTTGAGGACCACGGAGTGTTTCTGTGTGGCCGCAAGGACTCGTATCGTGTCGAAGAGGGCCATGACGAAAATAAGGTTGAAAAACATTGTTCTACACAGATATGGGTAGCTTCCATCCATTTCATTCAGCGATATTTAACCATATTTGTAGAAAATGCTGGGATAAATGGATATCTAATTTCCTCATTATTTTTCACAATATATTATATTGATAGAAACTATTATTAATATGCTTGTATATAATATGAATTTTATCTGATGCCAGTGTTGGATACCTTATTAAATTAATATATTCCTGATACCGTATTATTTACACACACACACACAATGCATGTTGTGCAATTGTGGAACTCAGGCTTGAGAGGGGATCTACACTGGGATAGATTGCGTACACGAGTACGTACAGGCAATTGAGATTATGCACAGCGCATGCCGCGTTTGTTTTGTGTCCGTCACATATGTCTTATTTGAATTCAGCGTCAGTTTGAGCCACGCCAGTCACACACACACATACACACATATACACATACATACACGTACACGTACACACACATAGGAACAGACACATGTTCAATTTTCTCATGCGTGAAATATGTCGTAGACACCCTGCTCACTGGAATTCAAACATTTCCATAAGGAAAATTGCTAGCAACAGGAGACAGAAGAAAACATCGTCGCAAACACGACATGCGTCGTATTTGTCTATTTTGGCATTGGCTATAAATTGATTGCGGTTAATACTACCGGCATGGAATGGAATATGCCTGGTTCGATCGTAAACTTTATTGTAAGGAAGTATGCCAGCCTTGGAATAACGAAACATGAGATTAAAAATTGGAAATCAAATTAATTGATATCAAATTAGAAATGCATTATACAAATAGGCAGGACCGATGAAAGGTCTTATGGGCCTCATAAGGCAACGATTGGGGTACCTATTATAAATATAGCTCCATTATATTAGAATTAGGACTTTTGGAAAATGCAGTTACGAGCAGCCCCTCGGCATCTTTGCGACTTATGGTACTCTTATGCGCCATTTTATGTTAAATTTCAATATCATGCGTGAGGCGACGGAGCCCTCAACACTGGCCTCCCCAGCCGGGGGTGCGCGTGGCGGTTGTTACCGCTTTGCAAATGTGAATAATACACAGCATATAACAGCGGTCTCCAGCACAAATGTAGAGACACGTGAAATAGAAATGACACGCCGACCGCATCTATGGAAAATATAACGTTCAATTTCAATGTGCAGAATGAATCAATCTATAATAGAGCAGGGAATTGGCTTCAAGATCCAGAAGAACGGATGACAATGTGAATAGAAATAATGCATTGTCGGGCCGCAAGAGAATGTTTTGAAGACTGCGTGCTTGAGACCCCTGATGTGCGGAAATAACGCAATAACGCAGGAAATACATTATTGGTGCACTTGAGAAATGTAGTGTTGAAAAGCTCAGGATAAAAGCAAATTGTAATGAAATTCATGTTATCCGTGTATCCATGTACCGCATCCAATCAATCTCGTATCTTTTCTAGTTTAACTTTTTTTTCAACCACACAATGTAACAAGAATGTGGTCTGAATGTAGAAAGAAGCCGTAATGTAGATCATGGATTGTAGCCATTCATATATTCTCTCTACAATTGCCAACATGCTTGACTTAGCGATGAGCTAAGCTTTAGGAGTTGGTTTCCAGTGCATTGTAATTTGGATAGTTTCCAGCCACAAGACAACTTCAATACACGTTGGGCATCTCATTACACTGGAAGTCGTTGGCACAGCTCAAAGATGGAGATATATTTGTAAGATGGAGCTGGCCATTGGAAAGACCACCGCGTCTCAAAAAGGTCGCGCAGACACGCGATTAACGTCTCGCACACGATGGAGCCGCTTGGCCTGCTGATCTGCTGATGTAGACTCGCCCCTCACCTCGACCAGATCGAACAAACATAAACGTCAATCGGGGCGCGGCCGGCTTCCGATAACACGCGCCAAAACTGGTTTGACTTCGTTAGCGCAGCATCGCGCAGCATCGGTCAGTTTATGTCCACGGTGCGATAACAGTCGGAGGTGGTGGTAGCCGGGGAGGTGGCGAGTCGTAATCGACGCGGCCGCTGAATTTACTGCCGTTATCGCCGACTTTTGCGACCTCTCGATCGCTGTGTTATCGCGTCTCCGTGCCCAGCCTGCGTCACCTCCAGCGAGCCTGCGCGGTGTCCAGATCCCAGCACATCGCTGGCAGTAGTCGTGTCTTCGGCACTAGTGTTCGGCTCAACAAACTCGTGTCCGCCACTAGCAAACTCAGCACATTTGACGATCTCGGAACCAGTAGCGTTGCGCCTCCGCAACAAATACAATTAATAGAAATTACAAGATACGTACAATTAAAAATAAGATTATCGTGTAATCATACAATTAAAATACAATTAACATGTGATCAGACAATTAATAATACAATACATTAAAAATACAATACAATAAAAAACACAATACAATATAAATTACAATAGACTAAAAAATACAATACAATAAAAAATACAATACAATAAAAAATACAATACAATTAGAAATACAATTATCATGTGATTTACGATCTACAACTGTCTATTTATTTACCTATTTATTTATTTACTCAACCAACCAGAAAAAGTTGCATTTAAACGCAGGTGTGCACTTAAGAGTGGCACAAAAACAAGACCAGAAATTCATTGCAAAATTGCGTCATGTATAAATTATGTGTTTAATAATAGGTAAAATCATGTTTAATAATATATTGAATAATGCGTTTAATAATATATTGAATAATGCGTTTAATAATATATTGAATAATGCGTTTAATAATATATTGAATAATGCGTTTAATAATATGTGAAGTAATATGATTAATCATAAATATCATATTTGTAGATGGAAATGTCACCAAATTTAGTTTTTAAACATTTAAAAACCACCAACCTCATGGAATACATGTGCTGGAAATACGTTATGCCCCATTGATTATTTTAAAAATGCACAGTCGCAGACATGCATGGCTTGTGATATGAAAGTTTACAGCTAGCCAACTCGTAGATGTTACAATCCCCAGCTGTAATGCTTGTTTGCTGTGAACGTTCCCCACTTTGCAGCTTACGAATGTAGAATTCACCAGCTCTAATGCCTGATAGACGAAAGGGTCCCCCAACAACTGTGCAAACATCTCCATTTGCCCAAATCTTCTTCATCTTTCACTTGATGAAGTTCCATAAACTACCAGACACACAACTCCGTATGATTACGTTTCATTTTTCTAGCATGCCGATAAATAGCGCGCACATTCAAAATATCACAAAGGCCAGCACAACAGACATGCTATACATGCTACAATTCCATGCCGTGTGTGTGTACTAACCTATTTGTTTACCACAGGAGATGAGCTATGCTCGTGCTGTCCTGTCTCCAACCAGCCCTCTAGTAACCTATATTCCCTGATATTCCCAGTATCTCACACTATCCAGTCTTTCTTTCAATGTTCCTACGCTTTTTGCTCCTACAATATCCTCCCCTTACTGATTACAGATATCAACACACACATGTGTGTGTGTGTGTATGTATGTGTGTGCGTGTGTGTGTGTGCATGTGTTTGTGTGTGTGTGTTTGTGCCAATGGGCGAGCGCGCTTGAGCAAATCGGTGCTCATGGTTATTTGCGTAGATTTTTTGCCAGCGACTTTTTTCTAAGTACCTGTGTACTGACTTCCTGTGTGTGTGTGTATGTGTGTGTGTGTGTGTGGTTGTGTGTGAGTGTGAGTGTGTGTGTATGTGTGTGTGTGTGTGTGTTTGCGGGCTTAACGCCACCACCATAACCAATGATCGACTCGTGACGCTGACATCAATACCAGCCGGCCACTGGCGTAGTTTTCTCGCCGTCGCTGACTTGGCAGCAACGCTTCTGTCAATCTGCCAACCGCAACTGTCCGGTCACGTGCGCCACAATTGTCGACCGCGCGTCACTCACGCCGCCACCTGTCCGCTGGCAGGCGCATGTGAGCGACACACGCGCACGCATACAAATACAGAGTGTGCAGGGGCACGTACCTGATGGCAGACAATTGTGGGAGTCACATTGTGGTGTGTGTGTGTGTGTTTATGTATGTGTGTGTGTGTGTGTGTATGTATGTGTGTGTGTGTGTGTGTGTCTGTGTGGTTTTGTGTGCGATCTGAAGCGATTCAACCGTGTTTGACATGCACGCACTCTATGGTCTGTGGATAAATGCGTTGATTTTTCAAATCTCTCCCTCTGTGCTCGGTCAATTTTCTCTTTTTTGCGAGTATGTCGTTGGTGTGTGTGTGTGTCTTTGTGCGTTTACAATTGCAAACACTCACTGAAACACACACACACACGCACACACATACACACACACACAATAACACAGACATGCATACACATACAGGCACAGAGAGGTATTTGTGAGTTCGTATGAGCGAATACTCCATTTTTGAGTGTAAATATTTGCCTGTATGGCATACAAGCTCATAAACACACACACACACACACACATGCACACACACATACACACAAACACACAGACAGAAACGCACAGACAGAAACGCACAGAAGGAATGTTCGATTGACACTTTAGAAGTGTTTCGGAAGTACTTCTAAATTCTTCTTAAATGAATCCAGAGGTTCTCAGAAGTTTTAATTGGCTGCCGGGCGTATATTTCGAGCGTAATTCGTTCAGAACGGCTGCAATACA
>OU696571.1:4597500-4612500 GCA_916048095.2 Sacculina carcini | reverse complement strand
TGCTTGTCGTCTCAGTCGAGCCAACCAGAAAAAATGGACGGAAAATTCGTGCTGCGAATCGCAGAACACCCTCAGTTGTTACTGAAATAGTGCAAATAATCACAAAAAGTGCGTAACCGTCGCTAGATAAGTGCAAATATAAAACAGCCGCAAAATAATCTTTGAAACTAAACTCAAATTGCACAGTGGCCTTGCAGTGAGTATTGCACAATTACAAATGCGAAATTTGCTTGCAAGGCGTTATATACTCATTTATGCTTATCTTTATATCAATTTCGAGAAAACAATTGTCTTTGCCTAAGCTGTGCGTTATATTTACTGCAAAATGATGACAAAATCGATCGCTAATTATTTGATAGATTAATTAAATATACTCGATTCTTGGTCAATTATTATATTTGAACAAAGTCGATATTTATTCGGACATCATTTTATCATTTGAGCTAAGGGCAGCTAAGTGTGGCAAATAGCTATATGTTCAGGTTGGGCGGGTGGCAGTCATACAGCATTAGTATTCAAAGTTGACTCAGTTGGCCAATTACATTGGACTATTAACCATTTTCGGCCTATTCAATTACAACACACATACATCAATGAAAAGTATATTGCATATACCACACTTGTATATACACTCACAGTTGCCGTGTATAGTTACTTTCTTGCTATGCTGATTTTGACGATAATATTCCCAATGAACTGAACTCAGCAGAATTTTCGGGATGTATTATTGCATATTTATCCCCCAGCCAATTCGTGGGGAGTATATACACCCTCCGTAAGCCCAGTATCTACGTCCGTGATTTAAACAATCTCAGATAACTCAATTGAGATAACTCAATTGACCAAACTGCTCCAGTCTTTATTACACATTCAACACACCATATTTGGAGTGATTTTTAAACTTTGAGGCGTTTTACCAGTATTTACATGTGGACAATAGTAGACAATCGTGGGGAGCTGGTAGCGATAATGTGTTTGAATGTGGAAGATTCTTAGGGCGTGTCTTCCTCGCATTTCTGGTAGTTGGATTAAATACATGAAAATGAATTTCTCCTCTTATAAACGGTATTTTTATCAGAATAAGATTTCCAAGCGTTTATAATAATATTGAAGAAAATTCTTAAATAAATGGAATTATTAATATTTCTTTTTCTTAATGATTAGTATGAATATTATTAATAGTATTCATATTTCCCACTATTGATAATATTATTTATATTCCCCAATAAAAATAGATTGTCGGAAATTATTCAAGCGACAGTAGTGTTTATCACGCCACTTCTGTATAACAAGACATTTCACTGCACGAGCTCAAATCATATACTCTCAGAGAACAATACTCGCCAGGCCTGTGAAGAACATTGTGTATGCCCGTGTGTGTGTGTGTATGTGTGTGTGCTTGTGCGTGTGTGTGTGTGTGTGTGTGTGTGTGTGTGTGCTTGTGTGTAAGCTAGGATACAGGAGACACGCAGAAAGAGTGAATATGGAATACGAGCTACGTGATAGTTGGACATTGGGAAAATGGGTCGGTGCATGCGTAATCACCGACATAGAAGAGCGCCTTTATTAACCAACCAATCATGAGCGGGCGGTGATTGTCACTGACAGACGCTAAGCCACGCCCACCCGCTGATTCGCGCACGCTCACTGGTCGAGCTAAGTCCCGCCCACTTGAAGAGACTTCGCACACATAGACAATCGAGGCACTAGCGGGTCAGTAGCGTTCGCTGTGTCGTGTTGATGCGTGTGCGTGTTAGTGCTGCGGCCCACTGTGTTGAGATTTGTGTACGTTTGTTTGTGTGTGAGAGTGTGTGTGGCAGTGTGTCACCATGATGCAGCCTGGAGATGGCTTTGCAACCGGACATCCGGCTCTGCCTCCACAGGCACATCTCCCCATGGATCTGCACATGGGACAAGGCTTCCCTTACTATCGGTAAATACGGCAAGACACATTCGACACACTCGCTTGTTCCAGTTTAACCTGGGAGTGGTTCTCTGAATCAGTGGTTCCCAACGATTTCGCTATCGCTTACCACTCATATCGTGTACATACACACACCCACGCACACAAAAACGCAAGCACACACACACACACAAACACATGATATTATGCACGAAAAACAATCACTCACAATTAGTACATACCAAGGACTGCTAAATACGTAATATGTTTTATCCATGCTATATATTTTACCTAAACAAATTTTTTATTACAGTAAATTTAAGATGTATGGGCGAATAAATTTATTTAGAAAGTTTGCTACTACGCCGTTGTACTTTCATTTTTTCATAGCGCATGAAGAATTTCATAGTGCATGAAGATGCGAGAACTCACTTCTGATATGAAAAGTGTGCGAACACTTGATAATATTAGGATCCACTAATCACAAGTCTTAGTTTGTTTCTCTGTACAACATTAGCACTGGGCGTACACTGGACATGTTTCCTGCTGGCACAGACTATGATAAACGTTGCATGATATTCTGTGCGGTATCTGCCATAAAAACGCTTTTAAGCCCCACAGCAAACGCTCATGAAATTCAGATTCTGCATAATTTGTCTGATTTTCACGAGTGGCGGGCATTTTCTAGCTGAGATGAGTGTTCTGTGATCGCTAATTCAGGATTTAATATAAAACAAATTTTAATCAATAATATATTATTGCAAGATATAATTATCACAAATAAAATATCGAATATACTATGTAACTCTGCATATTTATAAATGCATATATATATATATATATATATATATATATGCATTTTATATATATATGCATTTCATATATATATGCATTTCATATATATATGCATTTCATATATATATGCATTTCATATATATATGCATTTCATATATATATGCATTTCATATATGTATGTATATATATATGCATTTTGGCAGATATAATGAGAAAAAATGCACAACAATAGTTGTTCTGGTTGCCGAAGGTCAGGGATTTCTCTTTCGTCAGTGATACTCAGCGTTACTTACAAATCAGTAATTTGTAAGCTTTTGACAACCAGAATAATTATTGTTGTGTTTTCTCATTCTCATTAAATGCATATATATGTGTAAGTGCGTATGTTAAACATATATTCCCATACGCTTACACCCATATTTCTGTTATGGTCTCAACTAAGCGGTATTATACATTATTTGATTATAATTCATTTTATAATTGCGCAATTATGTTGTTTTGGATAAGCATGAAAAATTTTGTCCGAAAATGTTTCTTGTTTAAAAAAAGTTTTTAACTTTAGTTTTGAAAATTATTGAATTCATTAGGCCAGCTTGGAAATGAGTGTCAAGAGAAGGAAGTGTACGCGATATGAACATTAACTTATGATTTCCCCATATCAAGTTATTACTTAAAAAATGCTGGGACACACGAAAATATTTCAAAATAACGGAGCTCTCCCAAAAACAGGGTGTTTCATGTTTTACATAGATCATATTCCTTGATATATTCATTCCAACAATGCTCCATCGAAAATAATAATCTAGTTTCTGTACTAGCTTGAGGTTATTTAGTGTTTTTAAATATGCATCGCCGTTTTAGCTGTACATACACTATGGCTCTACATGACTCCCCACGATAATGTGGCGAAGAAATTGTCAAAAACGAGTAGCAAACTTCTCCCATTGCATTTTTCTATTATCGCCCATAATCAATACGAATTATACCATATAGCCGTGTATTCCCTAGCCTCTTGTATTTTATACGTATCTTCTTTAACTTGTAATTGGCTTGTACGTTTGAAAGCTTCAAATAAATTGAGGAATTTCTTACGCTCGTTCCCACTTAGAGTCGGTATTTGTATGTAAAAACGGGCACAAAATCTTGTCAAGCTTATAATATTGCATAACTCCAAAAACCACTACGAAATCTAATCAAAACAAATTCCACTTTCAAGCGGTCGCTTGCCCTCAGTTGACCCATTCACTACACTTCAAACATGTTCAATGTAAACCACCTTAGCCAAACCATCCAAGTGGTGTAGTGGTAGCTTGAGGGCTTTGTAATCCTAAGGTCGGCGGTTCGAATCCGCGCGCAGACTCATGGATTTCAGCTCCTCCTAGGAGGCTAAAGCTGTGACGTGGAGTTTAAGGATCGTTCTTTATAGATCACCAGTTCGGAACTGACACCACGAAACTTGACAGTCATCCTCAATCAATCAGCCTTCATTAACAATCTTCTCCGATCAGCCAGCCTCACAGCTGTTGTGTGCTGAGCTAGCACTGACTGATTGATTCATTGCCTTCATAGTGCAAACATCAACGCATCCCACGCACACGGCACAGGCAGAACGATGGCTCGTGTCGAACACTTTCTCGAACACGCCCTTCTGTATCGGAACATGATCAAACCACGCAGCTACGCGTGCAAGTGTTAGCACACGCACACACACACACACACACACACACATTCACGCATAACCCGGACTGATAAAAAATGCTTAGCGTCTGCGACACGGGGCAAATGAATATATAATATTTAGCTGGTAGAGTCATCTTTGGCTAAAAAGTAGATGATTGCAAAGTTTGAAGGAAATTATCAATGTGTGTATGTGTGTGTGTGTGTATGTGTGTGTGTGTGGGGGGGGGGGGGGGGGTGTGGGGGTGTGTGTGTATTTATGTGTATGTGTGTGTGTGTGTGGGTGTGTGATTCATTATTAGATATGTATTAGTTATTGGGCTGTTTCTAACGTAGAAAAATACAGTCCTATAGTAGATATTCATATACAACCATACCACCAATAATTGCACGACATTATATGTTCTTATACACTATCATATTATATATCGCATATATTATACACTGCTTTATGGAATCTAATACCGTTGACATCGTATATATGAAACAATTAGGAAAAATATTTACGTTGATTGTATGGCATATGAAGTGATTGATGCTAACGAAATGAATTACCAATAATTAAATATTTATGTTATTCAAGTTGCTGCAGAGTTTGACTATGTCTACATTCTTTTAGTATATATTTGTATGTGAGCATGACTGAGGCCTTGGACTCAAAACGATTCGTGAAATCAACACACTGACATACAACGCTAAATTGTGTGTATGTATGTGTGTGTCGTGATGGACAGGTATGGATATGGGGCAACCGGTGCTGAATATCATCTCTCTCCCACCGGGTGAGAAATATCATCTCTCTCACCTGCACTTCTCACTCTCCCTATCTCCCTATCTCTCTCTCTCTGTGTGTGCGTGTGTCAAATAATTTGTCCTGCACTTGGAGCTGAAGCGAGATTGCAGTTGTGAGAGCGTTTTATAAGGCTAGCCGCTTCTTGCGCCTTTACAAATTTTGCCCTCGATTTCACGTGTGTTCCACTGTTCCTGATCGCTCCAGTATCGGCTCCAGTTTGCCGCTCCACACTGAATTCAGTAGTGAGGTGATCCCAACTACCTGGTGGTGGTGTGATTCCAAGTACCTGGTGGTGAGGTGATCCCATCTGGCCAATCTACCTCACTCGATAGTCCAGTCTAGTAGGATTTGCACAGAATCGGACTGGATTCTGAATGGAAAAACCAAAGCTTGTTCCGAAACGAACTTTTTTTGAAGAACCTCGTCCAACGCAACTCCACCGTGTTCTACGGTTCTCATCAACAAATGAATTGATCATAAACAAACATATACATGCATGTACTATTAACAGATAATGATACGACTGCTTAACGCTAACTCATGCATGCTTCCTCACTGAAGCGGACTCGCTCTGAACGGCGACAGCGGGCAAGGCCGACGTTTTAATCATTTAAACAGACCTTGACATCACAACCGATGGACTCCAGCAGCAGACTCGCGCGGCCATCTAATGAATACAGCCACACACTCACATAAGCACACTACAGCTCGTGTTCGCCAGCTTGACTCACGTCTGTGCGTCGCGTCTGATTGACACTGATGACGGCATGTTGATGGCACACATCACTGCTCACCTGCCAACACGTCTTTGATAGCCCCCCGGGTCGCCCGGCCCTCCTGGTCGCTATCACCTCCCCTCTCCCTCCCTCCCTGCTGCATGCACGCCGAGACACAGGTGGCACACGTGCTGGCACGTGGGCAGACATAGCAGGGCAAGTGCTATCTAGCCATCTGATACGCCGATGACTGCAACGCGTTCAATTAACGACATCTCTCCGCTGATGCATTCACACCGACGCCCGACTCTGCACCCCTATCAATTACCTATCTTCGTCTTATCTCTCTCGCTCGCTCGCTCTCTCTCGCTCTCCACTCTCTATGATTCGAGGCTGAGATGCAGAAATGCGAGATCAGTGGTCCGTAACCTGTGGAGAATATAGGGAATGTCCAGTGGGGTATTAAAGGTTGAACAGAAGGGCAAATATGTGCATTTTATCGACCCATGTTCGTTTATTTTCGTTTCTAAGGACCTCCCAACATTCAATTTGATGGAACAACTGAATTTATTGTTTTTCTCGGAAAAAAATCCAGAGTTGGCTCATCAAGCAGTGTGGAAAAAGATAAAAACGTCACAGACCACTGTGCTAGAGAGGGACAACATCGTTGTTTCTGCCTTTGATTGAGCGCTGGTTGATTTTCTATCAGTCCCTGAATCTGTGTGCATGTCTGTCCGGCTGCACATCTGTGATGTGCACAATGCTTGCACACGGTCGCACCACTTGTGGGCTTGCATGTATGTGTGTGTGTGTGTGTGTGTGTGTACGTGAAGCTGATGCGCAAAGCATAGATGTCGTCTTGCCTGCAAACGTGGCTGTGTTGAATTTTATAATTGCAACCTGTTATTTTGGCTTAATAACACTCTAGATTTTATTGTTTGCCAATTCAATCATCAAATCAAATGATTTGTATACACATGTACGGCTGCGTTTTTTCCAAATACTTGTTTTTATAAAGTTGAAGGGTGTTATTTTACGTTGTTGTGTGAGCGCTTATTTTTATTGATTTGACAGTGAAACTCAAGCTTAAGCTGTTGTGAATTTTGGCTGAATTAAACATGCTCTCGCTATGTGTGTGTGTGTGTGTGTGTGTGTGTGTGTGTGTGTGTGTGTGTGTGTGTGTGTGTGTGTGTGTGTGTGTGTGTGTGTGTGTGTGTGTGTGTGTGTGGCCGTGCATGTGCTATTGTGTGTGTGCTGTGACGAACTACAGCAAGCCAGCTGGAGATGAAATGATGCAGCCACAAAACGGCTTGGCGTCTAGGTAAGCAGCACACCCACACACACACGGACAAATACACACACACATGCACGCACACACACTTGATTGCATTTGCGTGTAATTAATACAGGCAAACACAGTGTATTGGGAAGAGTGCAAATAATATTACCACCGTGCGGTATCCCCCTGTATCGCAAGCTCCCAAGCAAATGTGGAGAGAGAAAGGGAGTATAAGAAATAAATGTGTAGATAGGAAGACGAAAGCAAAATGAAAACAGAAGCAAAATATACAAAAATGAAATGAATTTAGCAATAAAAAGGCAAAATTAGATTCTCTACACACCATAGGAAATATACTGTTCAATTTTATTGAAATTCACTTCAAAATCTAAAAGAATTGATGACAATATTTATTAAATAACGCATAATAAAATTTTAAACGTGCTATATTTGAATTGTGTGTATTTCTTTTATTGTTTGGTTTCCTAATTAGGTTAGCGTGTCCATGTTTAACATACCTGCTATAAATCGTCTGAATACACAATGTGCACTTGTATTCACAAAAATGTATCTATGTGTGTGCGTGTGTGTGTGTGTGCGTGTGTGTGTGTGTTGTCAGATTGCACTGGTATCCTGATATGATGCAGCCCAACCAGACTGGGTGAGTACCATGCAATCCATGCCTCGAATATGTCGTGCATAATTGCAATACTATTTTCGTTAGTTCTCAGATAAGGTCATCGGATAGGCGGTTAACACAGCGGTTCTTAACCGGGGGGTGATCGTACCCCAAGACGGTGCGAATCTTGTTCCTAGGGGTGCGAGGATTTCTGTAGAAATTAAATAAGATATATATTGTACATATGATTTGTATTATATTTCTGATAGGTAAGGTTGTGCTTGATCCTCTGAGACAGTGCTCGAAGGGATATATCTAAATCTGTTTTCCGAATGAGGAGATAAATGTGATCAACAAAAACACGATAGTCGAGCGGTTGTGAGAACTGACTGATGATTTGAAACACTGCGTGCGAACAGTGAACAGCTTCAGAACCACTGCTTAAACACAATCCTAGCAGTTCACTGGATCTTATGCTAGAACATTGACTTAGATAAAGCACAGAAACGTATGATTGGTTGTAATGTGTTTCATGTCGGACAATGGCTAAACAATTTCTTACCACACATTACAATTTATTACCACTGTAAATATAGTCCTGTGAAGGTTAAAGGTTAAAGGCCTAAGGAACAGCTGCTACACGGGAAGAATCCGAAGCTTATGAACACACAGGTGTGTCCCGTGCAGCTCGCTGCCACCGCAGAACCGACCCTCTCCACGCTATGGCGCCACAAGGACGGAAGACGAATTAGAGAGGGTCATCTCCACAGAATGCATGTCACAACTCATGACTGGTATCTGGTACCATTTTCTGCTGAGTGGACAGGGGCTGTGGGATTATAGAATTTGCCCAATGAAATTCTGCTTCGCCGGGTTACGAACCACGGACCTCCCGCTTGTGAGGCGGGTGTGCTACCACTACACCACGGAGTCCACACTTGGTTCAATTTTGGTTCAAGTTCAAGGACTGAATCAGTGTGCACCAGTCCCTTATTATAATATTATGTAGTCAGCGTTCGAGTGTGGCTCTTCATGTTTCGCCAATCCCCCTCAACCTTTTCCTTAGCCCCTTAAAATTTATAATCTCCAAATATATTTTACACATTGTTTTGAAGCAAAAGAAATGATGATTCTACCCGCACTTATTGAAATTCAAACTTGCCTAAAATAATTGTCACTCTAATGTATATATATATATATATATATATATATATATATATATATATATATATATATATATATATATATATATATGTTGGCCTCATCAATAATGGCTGTAAAACTTCTCATTGAATTTCGGTTTCAGATGTAATGCATTTTTTTAACTTTTGGTTCAATGTGGCTGCTGCAAGAGTTGTGACGGCATCCCACATGCTAAATCTTTGCGTGCACCTCCGTCTTTTTCGCCCATGAAAGCCAGACGAACACAGAACAGAACACACGCACACACACACACACACACAGACACACACACACACACATACAAACACACAATATGATATATACACACGTACACACATCTACCTATATGCAGTATAAACACACACAACCAATACAGCTAGAAATGTGGCAAGGAGTGTTTCATTCTTTTATTTCCTGAATTCTAAGGCTTTCTGTGTGTGAACCTTTCCTTTCCGCTTCTGTCTGTCTGTGTGTGCGTGTGTGTGTGTGCGTGTGTATACGTATGTGTGCGTGTGTGTGTACTTTTTCCCGTACTAAAAGCTCACTCATCCGCAACCTACACAAGAGTGTTTCATGTGTGTGTGTGTGTGTGTCTGTATTTGAGTGCATGTGTGTTTTCAGCAGCGTGTTTTGCTCATGGTTGCATAAGTTTTTGCCATTGTGTCTGCATGCGTGTGTGTGTGTGTGTGTGTGTGTGTGTGTGTGTGTGTGTGTGTGTGTGTGTGTGTGTGTGTGTGTGTGCTTGCGCTCGCTTGCACCGGAGCGCCACTTTTTCTGACGGAACCGCTCGTTGCCAGCGTGGCAAAAAGATCCGCTTCTTGTTCCTTCCACTCTCTCTCTCTCTCTCGCTCTCTCTCTATCTCTCACTTCCTCTCTCTTCCAACTTCTCTGTTTCATTGCTTCTCCCGTCCACACTGACACTCTGTCCGCTTATCTGTGCTGTTCTCTGCCGGGCTGGCATCGAGATACGATCACCGGCTGACAGTGGACCGCGGCCAACTCTCCGGCTATCCGACTGTCCGTCCGTCCGTCCGTCCATCCGTTTATTCGTCCGTCCGACAACACGAGCTTCTTTCTGGCTGACTGCTGACAGCGGTCACTGTTTCTGTCGTCGCCGTGTGTTCGTGTGACCGCGTGCGCACATGCAAATGCGTGTGTGTGTGTAAGATCTCCGTGTTACCACTGTTGAGGTCATCTAGGGTCAATGCATCTATGCTTGGCTGATATCATGAGATGAATCATGCTGTTGTTGATGAATTTCAAAAGCAACAGAGTGAGAGACATTTGAGCAATCATCTGAGATTTTCAGTCCACTCATAAACGATGAAGTTATTTATGCGTCTGATCAATTGCGTTCTTGCACGTGAATTCATTTCAGTTGTATCCACGAATATGTGTGCGGCAAATTTTTCATAGAAAAACATGAGTGCCGATCTGGACAGATTCAACCTGCTAGATTATTAAGATGATTAAATATCAAATACTGATAGAATCATCAGCCAAGCTCGTCTACAAAACAATTTGTCACTCTGAAACGGTCCAAACATCTCCTGTTTTCTATCACCATATTCAAAGTAGACATACCAAAAACTTGCGAAGATTCAGAAGACACCGAAAGAGCTTACTTACTATATCATCTTAGTTCAAAACGCGACTCAACTCATTTTAGTTAGCGATGTCATATTAAAACACAATAACTGACATCGAATTTAATTTTGTTTAAGCGACATAAGCAAGACGCGTTGTACGCTACACATGTGCTTGTATTCGTGCGTGCTTGTGTGTGTATGTGTGTGTGTGTATGTGTGTGTGTATGTGTGTGTATGTGTGTGTGTGTATGTGTGTGTGTGTGTGTGTGTGCTGCTTCGTCGTGATAATGGGTGCCATTTGTGGCGACAATCGTATTTTTGCGCAATCTTGTGCAGACAGTTTTCGCACGCCTGTTATTGATGGTGGGCCGCATGTTGAAACGCAATAACACATCCCTTCATCCCGTCTGCCTGTTTGTCTGTCTGTCTGTCTGTCTGTCTGTTTCTATTCTTTTCGCTAGTTTTCACGCCTGCTGCTAAAGAACACATACACACTACTACTGCTTGCGTGTGTGTATGTGTGTGTGTGTGTGTGTGTGTGTGTGTGTGTGTGTGTGTGTGTGTGTGTGTGTGTGTGTGTGTGTGTGTGTGTCTAGTGAAATTGCTCGTTGACGCTATATCAAGATATTCTTGTTAGTGATGGCGCTGTCAGCCCATGGAATCAAGTCGTGCTAATGAATTGAGCACACTGATCCACACACACACACACACACACACATACACACACACACACACACACACACATACACACACACACATACACACACACACACATTTTGAGCAGCATCCGCGACATATCTTATCAAAACAGATTGAGTAAATTAGGTCTATGGATATTGGAGGAAAGGCGAAAAAGAGGGGATTCAATTGCAATCTATAAATATCTTTCGAAAAAAGAAGTGGTACAAAATCAAGACTTATTCGAATTGGCAAAATCAAAAAGAGGTCACAAATTTGGTCTACAGAAACGAAGAATAAAAAGAGACGTTCAAAAATTTTGTTTCCCCAATAGGGCGATAGATGATTGGAAGAAGCTACCAGAGGAGATCGTAAATAAAAAAACAAAGCAATCATTCAAAATAAAATATGATACTTGGAAGGCAGGAGTCACGAGTCTTTGACTCATTCCTGCGGAGTTAACTAGGTAAGAACAACTAGGTAAAAACACACTCACACCGAAGAAGATAATGTACCTGTAGAAAAATCGGCAGTATGAAGTTCCGGCAATGTGTGGTTGAATCGACTGGAAAAATATGCTAATGACAATATAACTTATTTTGAATATAAGTCAGCACGTAATCGCAGCCATTCTAAACAAATATTTTAATTATAATATAACAATGTATTTCCTCTAAATATCACTTGGCAAACGGCAACATGAGTCTTAGATCAGACCATGGGTGTAGATCCTGTGGGATGCGGGGGTATAATACCCCAGGCAAATGGGCTGGGGGTATGAATATGCAATCCTATCCCTCGATAATTATGCTGAGTTCATTTAATTGTGTATATTATTTCAAAACCAGCATAGTAAAAAGTAACAATAAACGACAAGTGTGTGTATGCAATTGTATGAAATATGCTTTTAATTGAGGTATGCGTGTTGACTAGGCATGAAATGGTTGAGGGTCTCATGCAATTGGCCAACTGAGCCATATTTGAACGCATGATGGATGTCATCTCCCCTAGCCTCGACACAAATCTACGCCCATGGATCAAACACCGAACATTAACTTGACCAAAGCGAGCTGGAGGGTCGCATAATTCCAATTAGGGACGTCAAATGTCAGAAAATATATGTTTTAACTATGCATGATACTTTCCCCGGAAAAAACCTCAAGGAAACTTGAAGGAGCTTTATGTTGTATAAAGAAATATTGAATAAAAGTTTGGTTATTACGTTGTTTTTATTTATATATTTGTATAGCTCTCAAGAGTCCAGCGTGTGCGAGAACTGAATGTTGATCAGAAAAGGGTGCTAACACTGAAAAGGTTATGAGCCACTCGTATAGATACACAGATAGTATATGGTACAATGCTGCATATACCGCTTGCTAGTGCGCCCCTGCAAACAACACCAAACGACCAAGTTTGTCATATTGCGTCTTGTTATCTTGTCTTATTTCCCTGCCACAACGGCAATATGACAAAGTGTCGCCGACACGACACCGACAAGTGTTCCACACGCACACAACAAATCCGCCCTATCCTCGCCACCAATGTCTCATCCACATTACGACCCCAATGGAAATATGCCTGTGTATGTTTGCATGTGTGTGTGTGTGTGTGTGTCACTGCGCTGTAGATCTTACGATGAAGTGGCTTTAACCTACACGTTTGTGCATGTCAACCCTCCTGAATCGCACAGCATGTAGACACATACACACACACACACACACATAAACACGCATACACAAACACACATACACACTAGGGCGCGCGAAGCTCTATTAAATATTTAGGAACACTTTGACGCCGCAAAGAATCAAGGGAGTACATGGGTGGCACAGGAAGAGCACCAGGGGAAATGAGAGAGAGAGAGGGGGAGACAGGGAAGACGCGGTAGAAGGCAAGGCAATCACCAGGACATGTCGATGATTGGAGTTATGATGACACTCCGGTGGGACTGGCGAGACACACACACGTGCGCTCGCATCAGGGATAGATTGAGCAAAGCAGGGGTGACAGGCGAGGCCGGATGAGAAGTAGAAACATCGGCACCTCACGAGTGCCAGTGGTCATAAGTGTGTGTGTGTGTGTGTGTGTGTGTGTGTGTGTGTGTGTGTGTGTGTGTGTGTGTGTGTGTGTGTGTGTGTGTGTGTGTGTGTGTGTGTGTGTGTGTGTGTGTGTGTGTGTGTGTTGTGTGATGACGTACAGACACAGTCTGTCTTGCCGGGCGTCAGTCTGTCTCCCCTTGTGTACCCTTGGGAATGGGCCGACGTGTTGATCAATCGGTCGTTGGTAAATTTGTTGTGAGACGTGCGAAAGAAGAATTTCAACTTCTTGCGCGGCCATTTCGGCGGTGCGCCAGTGATTCGTTCCATTGAGGGGACTTGTACTCAGTTGTTCTCCCCACGGC
The DNA here is from genome assembly GCA_916048095.2 of Sacculina carcini. NCBI lineage: Eukaryota > Metazoa > Arthropoda > Thecostraca > Sacculinidae > Sacculina > Sacculina carcini. Next base: position 4,598,868 of record OU696571.1, on the reverse strand, counting down.
TGGTTTCATCCAAATACGAGTGTATTATTTGCTTTTGAAATGAAAGTTTCATCTGTCAGCGGCTATTGGCATATCGCATGGAGAGTAATCCCTTGATGGTTCTCTGCGCTTTGATTCTACTGAGCAGTCACAATACACAATCAAACACTCGATCTATAAGAATATATTACAATGGAAAATACTAATGTAATTCCTTTTTTCTTTCTGTTCTTGTAGTGTCTTCTACCTTGTTCTTTGTTTCTCCCTCCATATTCCCTTCTTCATCCTTCCTCTCCATCATTTCATTGTGCCTTCTTTCTTTTTCGTTTCTGTTCACTCTTGTAATCGTACGTCCAGTTTTCACTTATATGTGCATTTATCAGCGATGAATGATCAGCTGTGCGCCGGCAAAAAGTCTACGTCGCGGCCGATTTTCTGCCGCGTTTGCTGTCGGATGTCGTGTGCTTCCGGACGCTGCGCCACACTGGTCCAGACGACTTTCCAATTTGCATAGCGAGCGCAATGACGCCCTGCCAGCTGGAGTGTGTTTGTATGCCCGTGTGTGCGTCCATGTGTGTGTGTGTGTGTGTTTGCTGATTGGTGGCCATAAAAGCTGCTTGCTATCACTTGAACCGGGATCTGAGATTGCTGCCCCTGGTGTCATTGTTGTGAGCCCAGTCATTATCGTCAGCGATACCAAGTGAGATAATGTCTTTTTGATATGAGTTATCGTTTAGCATTTACTAGAAGATATTCTAGGCAAACGACATACACAAAATTGACACTGTTGACAAAATTATTGTTGAAATTTATTAAAAAAACGTAGCGATAATAAGTTGAATACGCTTGGTGTAAAGTATACAAAGCTAAAAAATATGTTTGGATTGGATTTGACTTGGATTTGATGCTGATTAAAATGACATCAAAGAAAGAGCAAATGCTGATGTTGCCTCATACATTTTTGAAAGTATCATATAAACTCCAAAAATGAAGAAAAGCTTACTTCATCGTGCAAAAGATCCTGAATTACGGAGCTGCGCGGTCCAAGCCAGTCGGCGGCAAGATGGGAAAGAGGAGCGGGTAGAAAGGGTGAGAGTGTGAGAGTGTGAGATGAGCCAAGATAGAGTGTGGACATGAGATGGACTGATTAGCATCGCTGGATTTATCTAACAGGCCAGTGGACACCGCGTCAAGCCACCTACACCTACAAATAAGCACAGAGGCGTTTGCAGCCGGTGTAGAAGCGAAGGTCATTGCTGACCTCAAAGAGAAAACCCAACAACTTGGATTTTTCAACAGTGGAAGCTCTTCCTTAAGTATATTATTGATCGTAATTTCCTGCATTTCCCGAGCTGCGACGGACACTGTCGTCGGATCAATGAAAAGGAG
>OU696571.1:4567500-4592500 GCA_916048095.2 Sacculina carcini | reverse complement strand
TTTTCAGCGCTGTTGTGGAAAATGAGGAGTTGGCTCATCAAGAAGTGAGGAATTAGAGAAAAAGCTACGCACCACTGTCCTAGATGAACACAACAAACAAACGATCTCAGGCAATCGCCTTGTCGGTAATTTGTAAACTACTTGGCTGTATTAAAGAGTAAATAAATAAGTGACTAAATATCGGCATATATATACAGTGAAAAACTCTTGAGATTTTCTAACAACCACTAGTAGCTTAACTGCTTGATTTTTTATAAAAAGTTTCTACCATAGTCAATGCGTCTCCCGCAATTGGTATGAATAATTTAGAGGTCCACCATTCGTGCTGATGAATGACAAGTCTAATAATGAATCGATTCTTCAGTGGAAAAACACTGTATCAAATTCCTCAGTTAATTCTCCCGTCATCCATCGCAATCAATCTAGCTATGCTATTGTTTTATACGCAATATCCCCTAGATATCTAGATACCAAGTTGAAATCAACAGCTGGCTGGCTGTGATCATGAAGCAGTTGACTCGGGCTTAATCATGCTCAACTCAAGTGTACGCGATTGTACCACGTCAGATGCACCTCCCGTGGAGCCTCGTGGTCTGCAACCTATACCCCATTCACGTGTCGACAACACACGCACACACACATACACACACACACACACACACACACACACACACACACACACACACACACACACACACACACACACACACACACACACACACACACACACACACACACACACACACAAATACACGGCGTACGTCGACCGGATCTGATTATTCCATTAGAAGATGTCTGTCAGACGTTCGTCATACTGCAACTGCCTGGCTTGCTACTCACTTCTTCATCTGCTCACCCGCACACACACAACCTCTCTCTCTCATCTGCTGTGTGCGTGTGTGTGTGTGTGCGTGTGTGTGCATGGATGCATGTCGACGCTATTAAAGTGTTGCCAAATGCAGCCGTCATCAGCTGGCGGAAAAATGTCTAGCACACGCGCATACATTCGCATTCACATGCACACACACACACACACAAGCACACACACACACACACACATACACACGCATACACGCACACTCTCACACACATACATACAGATATGCACACGTGTACTGGTGTACTCAGTTCCAAGTTTGCATGCTGATCGCGGGGTGTATGACACAAATAGATTGGCTACTTCTGCTGTGTAATGCTTGCCCGTAGCCTTCCTTGTGGTTATGGATGAGTGTTATGAGTGCACGAATGCCCCACTGTGGGCGACCATTTACCACCGATAAGCCACCGGTAGACTCAGAGGGAGAAGTTGATGAATGAACCCGAGCCGGGATTCGAACCTCAGACCTCCGGCACGATACAGCGGCAATCCTCATTGTGAAGATTTGGTTGAATGTTCTCTGCTGGATCGTCCTATGAAAAACACTATTTTGTTCACATTTGGTACAAGCTGAACTGAGTAGGAATGAATATTCAATGGGAGATGGATATATTAAATTATTCACTGTACTCAGACTAACTCACTGACCTGACCCGACCTCACCTCTCTTCAAGGGCAGGCCTGCACACAGACATACACACAAATGGGGAGTAGCAGCATTTTCGTGGCTCCCTCGTATATACATTTCCAAATCTCACCTACCGAATACAGTTAAGAAAATGTTTCTGAAAGCAACACTTTTGCTTTTTACAAACATTTGACAAACGATGACACTTTTCATTATAAAATTCAAAATTATTAATGAACACCTAATTTACAACATCCTATTATAGGTCTTATTGTATACATGACCTCCAAGTTGAAAGCCACTGATACAGACAAACACACGTATTTTCTTTCATGTGTAACAACGCTCAAATGTAAATACAATTAAAAGACGAGTGTACGAATGAACCTTAATCATCACACTGCAATTTGCACATTGATTGCAGACGCCTTGGGTGTTAATGTGATTGCTACAGATGAAAGAGAGCACGCTCTTATATTATCGAAATTGACGCTAAGTGGGCGTGTTCATCTGCAAGAAAAACACTTGACTCCCCCTTGCCCCCCCTCTTCTCTGACTGGTCATCCCCTCTGTAATATCTGCGCCAGGCTGCGGAGTCAATATGAATTGATAAATTGAGAGGATGATGAAAATATATAGTTTTATTGCTTGAGTCTACGGGTATGTTTTATTTTTGTGTCTGATTTTGATACCGTTCTCGAACGATATGATATAGATGATATATTGTTGAGAAAATGTATGTATATATTAACTACATTAATCACTTATAAATTTATAAGGAATTATATAAATAATGTTTGAAAGCTCCTCTAGGGACATAGTTATTATGTACACAGCAACGAAGTGTCATCGGTGCTTGCAATACTGGTGTTGTGTGTGTGTGTGTGTGTGTGTGTGTGTGTGTGTGGCGGTTAGTAGTGGTTAATTGGTGGCACACTCACGTACGGCTTCTTCAAGCTCTTCATATTGTTTTTTTTTTGCTTTGCTCCGTGTAACCACAGAAACCGTTCAGCAAAAGCTTGCCACGCCTTGCGGCCGCTGAAAATTTGCATATAGCTTTGTTGCAGCCAATGTTGTACGTAGTTCAACACACACACAACAAAAAATCAATTTTTCAGTGTTCAAAAGCAATACGTTTGTATAGATGTGAGGAATCAGATGTGAAGACTTGGATTGAACAATTACATGGCAAATTCGCTTGTAACGGAAAAATGTGTATGCCAGTGGCGGCGCCAGTGTTTTTCCGATGGGGGGGGGGGGGGGTTGAGGGGGAAGAGCTAAAAAAATTGAGGGGGGTTGAAGAAACATGAAGAGCTACACTCAAACACTGGCTATATAATATTATAATAAGAGACTAGGGCAATGAAATAAGAGTACAATGCACCACGGATATAAGAGAGAACGGAGAAATAGAGTCTCATATTCGGAGTTCTCTTATATCCGGGGAAACGTACACAGCATTACGTACGTACGTAAAAACGTATAAAACGTATATAACGTTTAAACGTACGTATAAACGTACGTTCAGCATAGAAGATGAACCTGAATAAATGCTCTCTTATACACGAGGTTTTCTTATATCTGGGGTGCATCGCAATTAACATAGAACCACCTTTATATTATAATGAAATGGTGTGCATTTATCACAATACAGCTTCATTTACAGTGGTAAGATTTTAATGTCCATGATTATGATTGTTCTGGGGCTTAGGGGGGCTTGGCATATATTGGGAGAGGCTACAGCCCCCCCCCCCCTTGGCGCCCCCACTGGGCGTATTCGTTTTGATATTACTGTGCTGAAAGAAATCACCCATTAATTGTTCACCACGCGCATAATCAGAATTTTGTTTGGGGGGAAACAAAGCTAGTACTATTGCGAATTCCTATCTAATCTGTATAAATACCACCACTGACTCGCAACTGGGCTTTACGTGGCTTGGGGGATTGATGGTCCCACCACGTTTACTCACTGATTACGCTATTAAAGCCAACTGTATTGTAACAAAGCCACTAGACAATAGAGTCGCAGAAACACGCGGGCTATGTTTATGTCGTGTATGCTTCGCCGGTCTTATGCGGTCGGACCACGTGCGAGGTGGTAATAAGTGCCTACGCGCACTAAATTATCACTTCAATTTAACTTGCCAATAACCACGGCAGCCCGCGCGACAGTGCCAGATGTGGCGCGCTATTGGTGGCGTGCTATTGGTGGCGTGCTATTGGTGGCGTGCTATTGGTGGCGTCTGATTATTTGCTATCAACGACCAGGAGATATTTCAACCGATGTTCGTGCGTGTGCGAACTCTGACACAGCTAATGACGACACCACTGACACGCCACCACTGACACACCACCACTGACACACCACCACTGACACACCACCACTGACACACCACCACTGACACTCCACCACTGACACACCACCACTGACATGCCACCACTGACACACCACCACTGACATGCCACCACTGACACGACACCACTGACACACCACCACTGACACGCCACCACTGACACACCACCACTGAAACACCACCACTGACACGCCACCACTGACACACCGCCACTGACACGACATCACTGACACGCCACCACTGACACACCACCACTGACACGACACCACTGACACGACACCACTGACATGCCACCACTGACACGACACCACTGACACACCACCACTGACACGCCACCACTGACACACCACCACTGACACGACACCACTGACACACCACCAATGACACACCACCACTGACACACCACCATTGCAGACTCGCACAATAGCATTGTCCAGTGTGGTGTCAACTATGAGCCGGCATATTACAAACGAAAATCCCAGTTGATGTATGGAGCCATCGTGTTCATCCTACCGCTATAACATCTCCCCTAGCTAACTGTCCGCGCAATCTCTCTGTGTGTGTGTGTGTGTGTGTGTGTGTGTGTGTGTGTGTGTGTGTGTGTGTGTGTGTGTGTGTGTGTGTGTGTGTGTGTGTTTATGTGCATATCAGTAAATTTATGCGTGTATCTACACTAATAAGTGAGCAAATACACAGAAAAAAGCAGAAAAATTATCCGATTTATTGCGCATACTTTCATACACTATTTCAAATCAATGCTGTGACACGCTGTAGCTAAACTACACTATAATTTGTATGTCGCGTCATTTGAACTTTTCCCGATTGTCACTTATTATATGATCAATAATGTGACAGTTTTTCTTTGCGTAAACAAACGAAGATGTCTGTTTGCAGGAAGCATCGATATACAGAGCCGTAGCAACCGCCCCCCATACCCCCCGGCCGGGGGGTCCCGAATGTCGAGGGGCCCATTTGCTTCACGTATTATGTGATTATGTCTAATAAATGCATTCAATATTCACAATGGGGGCCCCAAGTGTTGCCTTCGGGGGGGGGGGCATAATTCCTCGCAACGGCTCTGTCGATATATACGCGTATATTTATGCAAGTTTGGCATCCAAGGCGTTATTTGTATTTACTAGTTTTATATTCTTTGCTCGGTTGCTATTTTCTATTGTTCTTTTTCTTCTCACTATTCCTCTATCCCTTCAGAGCAAAAACAGAAAACGCACTTCCTCACCTACTGGTACCTCATGACATGAACTTAGCATCATCTGAAAATGCATCATAAGAGCTCACTAAAAGAGAAATAAGGACCTCATTTTATGAGAGCAATGTGTACATGTGAACATATGTATGTATGTGTGTGTGTGTATACGCTTGCGAATATTTGTACATGTATGTGTCCGCTTGTTCAATGCCGCATTGTGTAATTATTGTACTGTCTGCGCATCTGAAACATTGTGTGGAGACTGCGCAATCTAAATGAAATATTAATAAATGAAATGCGTGTGTGTGTGTGCCTGGCAGTATTCAGGAGGTGCGCAAGGAGAAGTCGCGAGACGCGGCCAGGTCGCGGCGTGGCAAGGAGAACTACGAATTCTACGAGCTGGCCAAGATGCTGCCTCTGCCGTCGGCCATCACCAGTCAGCTGGACAAGGCGTCCATCATCAGACTCACCATCAGCTACCTCAAGATTGGCGAGTTCAGCAGTCACGGAGACCCAACGTGGACGTCCGGCTCCTCCAAGATCAAAGGTGAGAGACAACGTTCCACAATCTTCCCTCTTGTTGCTTCGCTATGAAGGGGAGGCCTATTCCTATTGTAGCAGCCGCACCGCGTTCGACGCTGCACAAGAACTTTTAAAATGTGTTTATTGCCAATACGGGAGCATATCGTATTCGTGCAATTTATTTTATATTGTCATGGTCATCGATTGTATTGTAAATTCATTATCCCGTTTAGTATCCCGTACACAGTACGATATGCCAAACTTTGTGCGCGGTTCAGCTCTCGTCGCAGTTACGATACGCTCTTCTCCACGCTGGTTTTTTGGTCCGCGTTTTTGCTAGTCCGTGCTTATAATATATTGGTTTCATTGTGCATTGTATCGCCGGCTATTATTGCGCTCGCGCCGATATAATATTGGCTAATTAATATCGTGTCTGCACGCACTAAACTATACCTTTCACAAAGCCGCAACAAGACGTTATGGAGGTTTTCCGCAAAAACTACAAAATGAGTCCCAATAGGAAACGGACTATGACATGCTGTGTATATCGCTTACGATAGCTCGCGACAAAACATTATATATTTATGGCGCTTGGGACTCATATATTGTTGGCTCGGGGGGGCGATTACAGGGCTGTAGATCTATGTGGAGGCTCGGGGAGATGACAGCCATCATGCACTAATGTTCAAAGTTGACTCAATCGTTCAATTGCCAGTGACCTCAAGCTATTGTCGGCCTATGAAAAATATAAAATATATATAAAAGTACATCAATAATAAATAGATTGCGTAAAGTATAATTTTTCACATATTTTCACTTTATATATTTTACGTGCATTGTTATTTTTTGCTATGCTGATTTTGAGGGAAATATACCCAATCAACAGAAAATGACCTCAACAGAATCATCCGGGGTATAAATGCATATTCATAACCCCCAGTCAATTTGTCTTGGGTATATGTACCCCCATACCCCCATGATCTACGGGCGATTACTACAGGTTTGGTTCATTTTATGTATCAGTATAAATGATAAGTAATATATGCTAGGGAAATTATGGTGTAAACAATTTGTAAGGCATAATGTTTAAATCAAGTAGCGTTGTAGATCACTTTTAACTTCACTGGTTTTTCGTTGAGTAATCTACTCTAATGATCGAACATTCAGAGCCATTGATGGATTTTGTACTGTAATATATGCTGTGTTACTTCACTTTGAATTACTTACCACAGGCTATTTTAATGGAGTATTCATTTCACATAAACAAATTCAGATAAATCTAGTCATACAATATTATTGATATTCAGAAATAATAGATTGGTTGCTATATTAAACTGAATATTCAACTTTGAAGAGCTGTTATCAAAATGTCACATCACACAATTATGCAATCGCAAGTCTAAAAAAGCGCTGATTAATTTTTGGAAAATATCCAGTACAAATTAAGAAAATATTAAAAATAAAATGTTATTATAATAACTATAATAACAATCAAACCTACCCTAGCAGTCATGAGCAAAACTAAAATCATAATGTAAACCGTATTATTTAAAATCAGATTTATGCTTAACTAAATTTCGTTGAATCTATGCACCAGTCTCTTATATTATTGGAAATTTGAAAAAATGTTCAATTTCATCCCGTGTGTGTGTGTGTGTGTGTGTGTGTGTGTGTGTGTGTGTGTGTGTGTGTGTGTGTGTGTGTGTGTGTGTGTAACAGCTAGCCAACTGAGATCTCGCTGCATCCCGCCAGCTGTGATGGATATCTACGAGAGACATCACGGCACACATGTGCTGCAGGTCAGTCAGTCAGACAGACAGACACACACACACAAATACACACACATACATGCACACAGACTCGACAAGTGCCCACTTTACAACAATGGCAAATGTTAATAATATATATTACCAAAGGAGCAGGAGCACATAATCAGCCAGATATTATTATAAATTATTGAAAAATATTGAAGAACAAATACTCAACTGTGTATGTGTGTGTGTGTATGTGTGTGTGTCTGCTTGATGTGCAGTCGATGGACGGCTTTCCGTTCACGTTGGGCAGCGATGGGCGCTTCCTGTACGTATCGGAAACGGTGTCCATGTACCTGGGCTTATCACAGGTGAGCGATTATCCTTGTCTCTCTCTTCATCTCATCATTACACTTACTTGCTGGCATAATGTGGGTATGTTCGATTCAGCTTCAGAAGTACTCCCGAAGTACTTGTACGCATTCGCTTCACACTTCAGAAGTACTTCGCAATTACTTCTACGCGCTTCTGAAGTGAATCCAGAAGTTCTCAGAAGTTGTCATTCGTGACGCGGATTAGTCATTCATTTTGTTTGTTTTCGCTTTCCAAGCATGTTTTTTCAGTCCAATTAGGCGTGAACATAACACTGAATTAATTTGGGAATATCAACAAGAAATGAAAGTGTAAGCTAAAATATTCATACGCGATCGGAACAAACAACACCACAATTGACTGATGAACAGTAATGTGTGCCGCACTTCTGAACGTGTTCGATTCATGCAATTAGGAAGTCCTTACTTCTGAAATGGTGAATCGAACAGACCCTTTATGTACAAACTATTGAACACGTCATCGGCAAGGACTCCAACAATAATATCGATCCATACCAACAATGCGTCTATCATCTAACACACCGTGTCAAAGTCAACATCCCAAACTCTCCCTCCATCAATGGGGAAAAATAAAACTCAGATCTATGTGTGTGTGTGTGTGTGTGTGTGTGTGTGTGTGCCAGGTGGAGATGTGTGGCAGTAGTATATTCGACTACATTCACCCGCACGATCACAGCGAGTTTGCAGATCAAACCGGACTGTTGCTAAGCAACGGACGACCGCTGGCTTCGCCCGGCGAGGAAACTTCAGGCCCAGTGGGCACCCACAACCCTGACGGTCAGTAGCTACACACACACACATACATATATACACATAAATACATATTTGAAGTTTAGTCACTGACGAAAGTCTCAAGACCGAAACGTTTGACTAAAGTGGCAGTCATTTGTGTGTTCTTCTCTCTCTTCATATATACATATATACATATATACCTACACATACACATACACATACACATACACATACACATACACATACACATACACATACACATACACATACACATACACATACACATACACATACACATATACATACACATACACATACACATACACATACACATACACATACACATACACATACACATACACATACACATACACATACACATACACATACACATTGGCACAAACATTCATTCATTCAATCATTCGATATGTTGTGTAGCCCGGAACAAATACAACTATGGCAGGGATTCTTAAGCGGGGGTATTCATGCCCTTGGGGGTATGGGACCCAAGAGCCGGGACTCTGGGACTCGATTTCTGGGTACTGGCATGAATTACCATTGGTTAATAATGAATAAAATTATACATGGCTATGTTTTATAGTAAGTTCGAATGTATAAAATACAGTAAATTCCAGCGATTGAAATACTCGTTGATCTGGATGACATACGAGGATAATAGCAAATAATAGGATTGGTGATAATTAATTAAGCCTTAAAGTAAACGATGTACGGAACCATATTCGTCAATCCATTCGGTATGGAAGTATTAGCGACCTAAGTGGAATCGTCTATACCAGTGGTTCGTCAGTTTTTTCTCTGATTCCCTACTTCTTAAGGAGCCATCTCTTCATTTTGCACAACAGCGCCGATAAATTCAATATATTCAGTTGTTACATCAGAGTAAATAATGAACGAAGGTCATAGAAAATTAACGAATTTAAATTGATAAAAACACACATTTGTCCTGTTCTGTACGACTTTTAGCTTCCCACTTGGTAACTCTTCCATTCCCCACCAGTGGGGAATTCCCCACAGGTTAAGAACCACTGGTCTATACAAATCATAGCAGCGATAAAAGAGCACGGAAGTATAACATTAAAAGGATGAAAATATCGCAATAGCTACAAACCTAGCCTACACAGTGCTATAGGAGGTTCGGCACATGTATATCACATATCATATACCACCCATACACTTGTTATGACATTACACTAGTTCGTTTTCTGATCAGCAGTGGAACCAGAACTTCTCACACCGAGGAAGGATAATCAGGTGTTTATATGTAGATCATTCAGAGATTCTTATGAGATTCATTACAGATATTTGTGTCCTCCGTGGTGTAGTGGTTAGCACACCCGCCTCACAAGCGGGAGGACCGTGGTGTATGTATGTGTATGTGTATGTGTATGTGTATGTGTATGTGTATGTGTATGTGTATGTGTATGTGTATGTGTATGTGTATGTGTATGTGTATGTGTATGTGTATGTGTGTGTGTGTATGTGTATGTGTATGTGTATGTGTATGTGTATGTGTATGTGTATGTGTATGTGTATGTGTATGTGTATGTGTATGTGTGTGTGTATGTGTATGTGTATGTGTATGTGTGTGTGTGTGACAGTGAATGCGGCCATGACCGCCGAGTCTACAAGTGAATACAACGGGCTGGATCGTTCGCTGTGTGTGCGTCTCAAGTCTACACTGACCAAACGAGGCTGCCACTTCAAAACGCCCGGCTACAGGGTGAGCTGAGCAGAATATTCTCCTTTGATTTGTAAGCACAGCAAAGTAAAAACAGAGGATTAAATGCATAGTAATGTGCGTAATTAGTGAAACCTTGATTAAATTTGATTAATCTGGTTGTATTTAAACACTGAAATATATTTGGTTTTTGTTTGGAATAATTTTTATATTTTCGAGTGAATTATTGAGTGAACTATTTCTGTTTTTGAGGTAATTTCTGTTTTTGAGTGAGCCAAATGAGTACAATTTACCGGCGTTAAAATACCTCCATACCTATTTCTACGCCTACCTTCATACATATACCTATACCTGCCTTCATACCTATACCTTCATTGTGGATGCATTATGCTGCCAAAATTACAATAGAATATGATACAAAAGATAAATAGCGGGAAAATACCTTTGTGGTGGAAAAACAACGCCCGAGCAGGGGCTCGAACCCTGGACCGTTAGGTTAAAAGCCTAACGCTCTACCGACTGAGCTACCCGGGCTCTGCTTACATGTTGGTATAACATGATGTAATTGTCAACTATGTCTTGAGCACAACTTGTGATGTATTGCTTGAGTGCAACTAGGATCTCTGCAATAAAATACGATAAATTAAATTAAATTCATTACATTTCTGCAATGACATTAACATTCCTGCAATATCGATCTCGGTAGTTTTGTTTGTGGGTTTGATTTCAATTGAATCAGTGATTGTCAACGGGTGTGCTGCGGCACCAAGGGCTGCCATGACATCTGTTGAGAGTGCCGCCAAAATGCAGAGGAAAAATAGGATATTTGTATTATAATACCATTTCTTGTAGCAGCAGGATCAGTGTGAAGAAAATTTACATGTCTATGTATATGGTGTTGTAACAACGATGCAAATTGTCTAAATGAAAATATATATACAATAAAAACAAGGGAGATTTTAAATATTTATCTCCTCATAAGGGTGCCATGGAGTTTTAAAATGCTGGCCAAAGGTGCCGCAAACTAAAAAAGGTTGGGAGCCACTGACTTAAATGTGCAAGTCACTTAAATGATTGTACAATACATATTATGCATGTGTGTGTGTGTGTGTGCGTGTGTGTGTGTGTGACAGGTGATGTTGATGCAATGTCGACTGCGACGACAGTGCACATCGGTCGACGCGCACGGTCAGCCCAAATCGTCGTCTCCGACGCCTTCCCAATCGTCGACATCGACGGCCACACTGCTGGGCATGTCGGGCCTGGCTATTGCCATGCCTCCGCCCAATATCAACGACGTGCGCCTCGATCCCGACATGTTTGTCACAAGAGTGACCTTCGACCTGCGTGTTGTTCACTGCGAGCCGCGGTCAGTTATTGCCCGATGTGTCAGTTGATTGCTTGCTCAACGTATTTCAATACGTTGATGTTGGTGTGATTTTACTGCAACTCATCCCAAATTCACAGTTACACAGATGTCTATGACAAATTTATACATGTGCATAAGTCTTATGAATGGAAAATAATACATAATTTGTATTTATAATTATTATATCTCTTCCTCTTTTCTATTTTCTATTTTCTATTTTTTCCCGTGCAAAGTGCGTTGAGGCTGCATGATACTGTTTATAGCGCTTGCACTCTTCTTGTGTTATTTTGTTTTTATCATGCAAAAAGTATAATAATCTGAATGCAATTCAGCTTGTATAAAAATCAAAGAAGAAAAATCTACTGATGTCTTTTTAGACACCTGAGATACACTATCATAGACACAAATCATTAACTACAGTAGTCAGCCATGTATTAGTGTATACAATTCGGTGACAAAACCAGCCACAAATACTGTTTACTGTTTCCAGGAGTAATAATGAGGCCTCGGTAATGATCAGCTAGCTATTTTTTGCTGGGGGAAATTTGGCTCATGATGATTGAGGAACGTTTGATATCTGTTCACTAAATTCCGTGATTGATTTGTCTGTCGTGCCTTGGAATAGTAGCTTAACAGTTTATTTTCTTCACAACGTACATCCACATGTACATACAAAGTGCTCTCACATGGAATGTAGGTGATTTACACTAGAATATCATCAACAGAAAACTCCAGAATGTTTCTGTTCCATTGCCGACCCTTTTCGCTGGAGTGCGGCCATCGCCAGATTGAACTATAATTTTGCCTAGCTCACACACACGCACACACACACAGACATACACACTCGCTAGTACGCGCGATACACCCCAGTCGACTGGACACGTCATCCATCTCTATTTGCGTACTCATTTCTTGGACCGTCGCGACATAAGGCTATATAACCGGCCAGCCGATGCAAATTGGCCGGATTCTGGACGCGCAACGGGTGCGCCACTTTGATTCGATGCGCGCCACTGCGTCGCGTTTGTCGCCGGTCGGCCACTCTTTGCCGAGGCGCGCCACTCTTTGCCGTTCGTGCTCCGTCGAATATCTAGCTGACCATCCGTCATCGGAGCAGCCGAATATTACGGCGAAATGATACGGACGCCATCATTTGCTCCACTTGTGCCGTACATTCGAGCCCTTACTCTTCCTCTCACATCATCTTTCTTTGCTTCTCTTTTTCACCCGCTGTCAGGTCTCTCTAGCATCCAGAGCGATAGGATCAGTGTGGCGGACACGGCTCGATGGAGTAGAAGAGGCGAAAGAAGTTAAGAACAGAGGAAAGGTCGGAGGAAAAGCGACCGCGGGCCTGTCGGCTGCATTATCTCGGCCAAATCCCTGTCCATGATCTCACATCATCTCACATGATATCATCCTGATCCTGGCACATATATGGTCGTGTTATGTCTGTATGTGATCAAGATCACCGCTGTCTGTGGCTCAAAATGTCAGCCGAACTTGTCGTAATCGCTTTTGTGTGAGTGGTGCTAGCGGTGGATGCAAATATATCGACTAGAGACGCTCTTAATATATGAGTGTATGATGATGTAGAGGACATCCAGCGAATTCGCAAGACAATTGTTATGAATATACACGTGCATAGAAGCGAGCCTCCAATGATGACATTGCCACATATATTTAAATCTCAAAACTATATCATAAACACACTTGACCACTCTGAAATTGTTCCTAGATAATTTTCTCATCTTTGTGCAAGCTTATCAATTGACCTAATGTCTTGATTCGTTCTATTCCTGCCTTCGTTATATTTAATTCGTTCTATTCGTTCTATTGGTTGTCTTCAAGCTGTGGCCAAAACACTGAAACAGAATAATGGCTATCATGCTACACAAACCGACTACAAGCGATTAATCATTCACTTTTATTATGTCAATTATAATTGATATATATATATATATATAATTAAATCAAAAAAATTATGATTGATAAAATTATAATTACATGTGACTTAATTTTTTCTAAATATTACATCACTTAAAAAGTTGACCAGTCATTTTTAATAATGAAGTTACTACGTAACATCAAATGCAGCTGAATGTAATTGTTTTTGACTTATATGTCAAGAATACTAGCCAAGCAAATTAGTAGATAGTTTCGCAGGGGTGGTCACATGGTTCTCTCGCATCTGTCAATGTGGCAATTGTTCTGAACTGAAATGCAATGTATTTGTTGCAGGGTGTCCGATCTGGTCGAGTATTCTGCCGACGACCTGTGTGGACGCAGCATGTACAGCCTGTGTCACGGCGCAGACATTGGCACGATGAAGAAGGCACACCAGGACTGTGAGTGCTCCTTGATAAACACAGTTGATACACATTATAAACCTGAGTCTATGATGAGTTTGACTCAAGCCTCAGACAACTGTTTCTCATGCGTAGCATATCGCTGAATCGCGAATGTTTCTCTACTTTTGTGTCATAAATTATATTTTTCAAAAATAATCTTCACTCTTGTTGATGTATGTAATAGTTTTCAATACTAAAAACATTCTAACTGAACATTTTGAAAAAACGAATGTGTTTGCTTAACAACAACAACAACAACATATATTTAATATAGCGCACGATAAAATGCAAAGGCGCGAAAAACATGATAAAAGATAAAAGCTAGCGGAAAAAACAAACGTAAAACAGCACGCACAAGGAAAGATATACCGTGCACAACATGAGAAAAACAAGAGCAATCAGAGGTAACAACATAAAAAACTGCAAAGAGTTCAAGAAACGCATTATTCAGAAGAAGAAGCAAGAAGACGTTTAACGTTTTTATTTGAAACGTTTATAACGTAAACGTTTATATTTGAAATCACCGTTATATTGAAAAAAATTCAATTCTGTTTTACTTCAAATAACTTAGCATGAATCAGGTCGAATTTCACTTCTACGGAAGAACTCATGGATAAATCATGGTATCTTTCATATGAGGCAGTTGGACTCCCTTGACATCAGTGATATGAGCTTGATGACCCATCTTTATATACTGTTGCATATCTCTCGTTATATCGATTGTTCTTCATGGAAATTGAACAACGAAAATGCATAGACATTAAATGTTTATACAGTGCGCTTTATAGGGCCAAAATTCGTGAGAATATCGCTGCGATAAATTATAATTTTTTTAATAGTAGAAAACTAAAAACCAGAAAAAAGAGAGATATGAAAAGCAACAACGACTCAATATATTTTTACACTTTCAAAGACCCGCTTTTACAGAGAACTGAAAGGAGTTCAGTGTGGCTTGCCTTCTTCGTTCATACCGTCAACTAGTTATATAGAATCCTAGAATTAGATCAGAGCAGTGGCTTTCTACGTTTTTGTGATCGAGTACCACTTGAAGGTCACATACAGTCACCGCGTACCACCTGGTTCCAGAGAAACTCATTTCGATCAGATATCACTGTATTTACATAGTTGTACAAGTAGAACATATAAATCAACTGTAAAAACAACTCAATGCGAGGACTGATTTTTGTCCACCAGCTGGTCAATTCGGGGTCTTTCTGTACCACAGGCTGGGAAATACCGTGCTAAAGCATACGCTAGTGTTTTAGCGAAGAAAACCACTGTATGTGGGCCACAGGCAGTCCTAGAGGCTGGTGATATTGCTCCGTCTGCTTAGGACAGTGGACAGCTTCGTTGCCAGGCCTTGTCAGCTTGTTTTCCCATTCAGCGTCCCACACTTAGCATGTTACCCCTTAACAAAATGTCTTCAACATCGATATATATGGCTAAACTAAAACACTTTTCTGCCACTCCTCCATTGTGTCCGGAAGATTGCTAAATCACCATCAGGGGGTAAATTAGCAATTAAAGGGGTAAATTATCCCTTGGGGTAATTACCCCAGGAGGTAATTCACGTCCCACGTTGGAAACAAATGCCTTATGAGGTTTTCTGGGCCCGCTCTTGACCCCATTGCATTGTGTGCGGACTTGTGTTGATTGTAGTGTTGAAGAAGGGGCAGGTGTTGACGCAGTTCTATCGACTACTCAACAAATCTGGCGGTGTTGTGTGGACGCAGAGTTGCATGATCATGGTGTGCAATCATAAGAGCTCCGACGAGAAAGTCATCATTTGCATCAACTATGTGATAAGCGGGTGAGAATTTGACACACGCGCCATTTGACGTCCTGTGATTACGACAAATATGTTAATATCGTAGATGGGGTAAAAAGATAAATTTGAATGAATCAATTCATCTACCTGAGCCCAGATAGCTTTCAACTAAAACTGGATTCTGGTATCCCAACTTAAATCTCTCTCAATGCACCCAAGCCATTAGCAGTGAGCTGGTATTGTCTGCATGCATTGTGTGTGCAGTACGCCCAATTTGGTGAACGAGGCGATGGACGTGTGTCAATTGCCCGACTATGTTCAGGTGAAAACAGACCAGACCAGCCTATCAGAACCGGCAACTCAGCGACGACTTTCCAGAGGTAAGCATCCTATAAATTTGAGCAAAAAAACTGAGCCAAATGAACTTTTCCAGACACTCTGGAAAAGTAAGTTACATATAACAGACATTTGTCTTGATGAAGGCTATGGAGAAACAAAATCGGAGCACGAGGTGTACAAAAAAGTAATTGACCACACGTCTGCAAGTATTAATTAAATCGATTCACTATTTTGGCTGTGCAGGACCAATCCTGATTGTGTGTTCACATCAGTTACGTTATTAATAATTTATACTCTTATAAATTTATGCGAAAGACAATTGGCTTGTGTGTTTTAGTGGATTGTATATCAAGCTGTTGCTTCATGCGATTCAACACAGAACTTGACATTTGATTCTGCGGATAACAGAAATACATATGCAAATTTTGAACTTGATGTGGATTGTGGGATTGTGGGATTGTGGGATTATACATTAGCGTTCATGCTACAAGGTCACAATAGTTCTTTTGGAAGAGGGATAAAGTATGGGCGTAGATCCTGGAGTATGAAGGTACATATCTCGTCAAAATATGTTGTAACTATATTATATAATTAAATTACAGATATATTATATTATAATTATATCTGGGGGTAGAATATGCAATTTAGCCCTGATATATATTTTGAGTTCAGTTCGAAGGGTATATTGTCTTCAAGATCAGCAAAAACAAAAAATTTAAACACGATAAGTATGTGCGTATGCAATTATAGGCAATACACCTTTCATTGAGGTATGTGTCTTGTACAGTGGTTGCCGCGTGCAGCCAAATGAACGATAAACGGTAAACGATAATTATCGCTGAGGTCAAAACATTTATCGCTTATCGTCTATCGCAAGGCCTTCTAAAATTATCGCTCGTTCACTAACCGTTAGTCCCTAAAAACGAGAAACGATAAACGATAAATTCAAAACACGACTTTTTTATACATTTAAAAATGTGCACGGCGGCAATAGTCACAACAGCCAGAGCCGTTGCGAGGAATTATGCCCCCCCCCCGAAGGCAACACTTGGGGCCCCCATTATAAATAAATCACCAAATAATGAATGTATTTATTAGACAAAATTACATAATACAAACTCAGGTGAAAACATCTGAGCAAAAAAGTAAAGGCTATACACAATAAATATGATAAATTTTAATATCATACGTGAAGCAACGGAGCCCCTCGATAGTCTGGGCCTCCCCCGGCCGGGGGTACGGGGTGCGGTTGCTACGGCTCTGACAACAGCCCGCCTGACGTTTTCAGACCAGTTCAAGCTGGGAGTCTATATAGGGTAGGTACTAGATGGAGCAACACTGGCCTGCCAATGAATCCTGAAAAAACTCATATGAGAGCTGCCAAGTGTGTGTGTAGCTGGCCAATCACATTATTCACAGCTGCAGTGCACCAGTCTCGATGGAGTTCTCGAGTTAGGAGAGTGTGTGCCGCTCTCTCAGATGTGCCTTGACCCACCAAAACCATGGCCACTTAGTGTTGAACAATGTGGCCCCTCTTCTTGAAGAAGACATCAAGGAGAGGCTTATCAGGGAGATCGTCACCTCCATCATATTCACACGTGATCCTCTTCCCTCAAGCCAGAGCCAGGACATGGTGACAGAAAAACCTAAGGAAGCCAGCGACGACCCATTTGCCTTCCTGGATAACCCCACTGACATGGAGGAGATTAGGCCCAACATTGAGGAGCTCATCAACAAGGAGATCGACACCTGGGGCAGGAGCAAGATGGCAGAGGTGAAATTTGGGCAATCCTCCAGCATGTACAGGCAGAAGTACAACACGGCCTTGCCCAGCTCTACTGCTGCCGTAAAGCGCATGTTCAGCACTGCTGGTGACTTCCTCAGGCCCAAGCGTGCAAACATGACCAGCGACAGGCTTGAGAAGCTGGCCTTCACCAAAGGAAACATGCAGCTCCCGCATGCTGTCTTGAGGAGAGAGGGAGAGTCTGAATCAGAAAGAGACTGATGTGGAATAGAGCTTGCAGGTCATAGACTGGTTCCAGTGACAGTTTTTTTAGTTTAATTAATTTCCACTGTGTAAAAATACTTTGTGTGTTTCTTGTTATATATTTGAACTAAATAAGTGTGACTTATCGTTTTTGATATCGCAAGTTACAATTTGTAAATGGCTATGGTTTTAACGTTTAACACTTACCGCAGGTTAGGTTTTGAAGAAAAAAATCGTTTATCGTGTATCGAAAAAACCGTCGTTTTATCTTTATCGCAAGTTAAAAAAAGTTATCGTAGAAACCGCTGGTCATATAATTCACACAAAACTGTCGAGGGTCGCATGCAATTGACCAATTGAGCCATCCTTGAGCACTAATGCATGATGGCTGTCATCGTTCCAAGCGTCGACACAAACCTATGCTCTTGGTATACATGTACAACATTTACATTGGTGCAATTATAATTCTCACCAATTTCACTCGATAAGCGTTTCAAATGTTGTGGATTATTTATATTGCACTAATATTCTACATATGATAGGCATCTCTTAGGCGTTCGTGTAATCGGTAACTTATTTACTTTCTCCAATAAGAAGCATAAAAGTTTGATGATTCATCTGTTGATGATGCTCTCTGTGCAGATGGCAGTGGTCCGCTGAGGAAGACGTCCATGTCGAAGAACACAGCGGAACCTCCCAGTTCAGACCGATCCCCTGCAAGCGTGGACAGCACAAGTTCTCGGGAAAGTCCAATTCAGAAACATCTGAGCGCAGCCAATACAGAGGTTTGTATGACCATATGTATGCTTTCTCTGGATACGCGCTAAATTGATAAGTTTGAGGAAAAGAGCATCAGAGAAGCCGAGCGAAGTTTGTATTGCAAAAACTATGTCTTCTGAGCTGAAAAATGAGATGAAATATGTGTGAAAAGCATTCAGCGATAGAACATGATATATAATACACATGTATGGTTGGTAAAGCAAGGAAACATCCAGCAAAATATTGCTCCTAAAAATGCACGAATAATAAAACAATAGAATACGGAAAATGTATACCTCTGCCACTTAAACTTGTCAGTTACCTCAATACAATGTTTGAATTATCATTCAGTTAATCAACAAATCTGTTATTACATTAACAAATATCTCACACATTAACAAAAGCTCACTATATGATCATTACCAGCACACTGGTTTGGTATAGTTAAAACTGCTCAATTTGCTCAACAGACTCGACAGCGCTCTGGAAAACGAAAGGGTCGCTCCAATTGCAACAACACCACCAGCACCAACAGCAGCCATAGCCAGGCTATGAACAAACGCTTTGCCGACGACTCGCCTGCGACCGGTCGTGATCCAGTCTGCGAAACGCCTTCGGGCGCCTGCGTTGGCGTTGACAACGAAGATTTGACTGCTGACGCTGGAGCTTCTGTCAGCTCGGTTAAAGACCTTGAATCAGCAATGTCGAAGCACCTTCCTAGTCACGAACCGACCGATTTCAGCGCTGACTCGCTGCTGCGCTGTCAGTCAGTGTCCGGTCAGTCCCGCTCGGCCATCCAATGGGTGGGAGCTGCAGCGGCCGCAGCTGCCGCTGCCGGCTCCTCCTCCAGCCTGCTGCGACAGCTGTACGGCGGACGAGAATCGGTGATCCGGTCAGGAGCACACAACGGAGTCGTCGTCACTTCAGCAGCAGGAGAAGCAGGAGCAACGTCGGCAGCAACGGGTGGGAACGGAATAGTCTCCGGCGACGGTGCACGTTATCCCGTGGAGTTCTTGCCGACACCGCCGATGGCCGCCGCCGTCCCCTCTGTCGTTCCCTCCGATCTCTACCACCAACAACACGTGGCACCGCAACCGGGCGTCGCGGCGCATCCACACGCACATCATCTGCCACTGCATCAGTCCGACCAGCAGTTCTACCCGACGCTGGGCGGCTCGTATCCGGCGGCAGCGGCTGCGGCGGCGATGGAGGCGGCTGCAGCGGCGGCTGCCGTCGCAGTCTCGGGCTACGACTATCACAACATGACGCCGCCGTCGTCGGTATCGCCGCGCGACAAGGCCGCCGGCGTTCAGTTGACCGAGCTGACCGACCACAGAGTGGCGGCGTTGAGGAACCAGCAGAGCTACGCGTTCATGCCGTCCGGCCTGGACACGATCGGTCATTTTGTTGCTGCGTCGACCGGCGGCGAGGATTCGACGGCCGAGCGTGCCGGACTTATCTATCCGGATGCCGGAAAGCTGGCCGGATTGTGTCATCCGGCAGCGGCGGCGGCGGCAGCAGCTGCGGGTGCCGTAGCCGGTCGGTCCGAGTACGAGCAACTGAAGCCGCCGTCGGCCGTCACTTGGTGTACGCCGCCGTCATAGCTTTGACGTAGCGATCCGTTCATTCATCTGCACATATCCCATTGGCAATGTGATGAGCATCGCATCACCTGTGTACCTGCATGTGTGTGTGTGTGTGTGTGTGTGTGTGTGTGTGTGTGTGTGTGTGTGTGTGTGTGTGTGTGTGTGTGTGTGTGTGTGTGTGTGTGTGTGTGTGTGTGTAGTGGAGGTGTAGACACAAGGTGTGGACAAATTGGTCGCAATTGATTGCGGCTCAGCATAGGTTACGTTTATCTCGTATACACATGTGTGTGTGTGTGTGTTTGTTTGTGTGTGTGTGTGTGTGTGTGTGTGTGTGTGTGTGTGTGTGTGTGTGTGTAGGGTGACACACAGGCACTTGTGTGGGTTCGCGCAATATGCAATATGATGTGAAACTGTTAGTAGCGTGAGTTTTGAACAACAATATTGTTTGCTGGGTTGGTTGCATATTTTAAGTACAAAATGCGTCTGTGCGTTTGTGATACACACGCACACGCACGCATACTGATGTGTATCGCTACACACGCACTTACATTGCAAGTTCGTTGAGACACTCATTGAACTCAATGAGTGTCTGTGCGAAGGAATATTCATTTGTAGCTCAAACATAGAATGCTTGTTTGTGTCGGCGAGTCCTTGCTTTTTTCAAAACGTGTTTATTTGTTTGTGTGGAGATGAATGAGATGCGCATGCGCTTTGTCATTTCAAGTCTCTAAAGTGCAACACAAAAAATGCGAGAAAACAAGCGCAGAAAGACAATATTTAATCAGATTTGACGTTTGATCTCAAGGTGATGTTGAAGCAAACAAGTCGTCAATTCCAGCTGATGAAGTGTTGTTGAGTGTATAATAAAGATGAAATGTTTAAAACTGCGGTCTTCTGTCATTTAGCACGGCTAATGGTGCATTTCATTTAGAGAAAAATTGGCAAGATTTTGGTCGAATCAAAATCAAGAGTGGTGTTGTGAGATATGCGGCAAAAATCTAGAACATATCTAAGTCTTCTGTGTTTCGAGGCATTACTTATCAGTGGCGTAGACAAGAGTGAATATCAACGGTGTTAAAAGTATTGGAGTCATTGCTTTGTTTTAATTTAAAGGTATTCTTTGTATTCATTCCCAGTTTTCGTTTTGCATAGCAAATTTCCGTTAAACAAACTTGTCAGCCAATCAACGTAGTTGCAAAGAATTATCTATTCACAATTTGCAAAATTGCATTTTATATGTACGGAACGATCAATGCCAGTTTCACAGTGGATTTTGTGCAATTAATCGATTGGAATCACATGCAATTGGATTGCTTAATTTACCACCGATATTTATTACTTGGAAAACATTCGTTCCAGACTGATTTTTTTTTCGAATTATACGCCGGTGTAAAATATCATATCTAATAAGAAAACATTAACCGAAAGATATCAGTTAAAAATCAAAGCACACGTGACAATATTAAGCACTCCCACACTAGCACTGTATCTTCGGTTGATCGTATGCTGGTGTGGTTGATGCATTTTCAACTTCTTGCTGGGTCTTCCACACCCTTCATATATAATACGCACGTGCATATAAGCATGTACAGGCCGGCTGGTTGCAAGCCTGTAAAACTACTGCCAGTTTAATATACATCTCTGAGAAACCGCAACCACAGACACAGCATATAAGGTTTGCATATACGGCTCAAGTTCTGCCAACCCACTGGAGGCAATGATGTCAGTGCGGGGAACAGAAGAAACACACACACACGTGTGTGTATGTGTGTGTGTGTGTGTGTGTGTGTGTGTGTGTGTGTGTGTGTGTGTGTGTGTGTGTGTGTGTGTGTGTGTGTGTATGTGTGTGTCTGGACAGAGTGACGCGTCCAACACGCTGACAGATGCAAATCGCCGCGTCACAAATGTTTCCGCGGCGTCGCCATTGTCTACGCTCGCAGACCGCCACAATAATGGATGATGCGCTATGATAACGCCTCGCGCCAGAGGTAGTGCGCCCACATCATGATCGCACACACACACACACACACGGACACTCACACACGCACGGACACACACACACGGACACACACACACGGACGGAAAGACTATATACTGGAAACTGTTAGTGTTTCGTTAAAATGGGATAGATTACATCATTTTCATTATTTTCATTAATATTTTTATTATTAGTATTATTATCATTACTATTATTTATAGTATTATTTATAATATTATTATTAATAAGATCAATGACCAAGGTGGAATGGTAAGATTGTGGACGATATAGATCGTATGACTACAATCTTCTTGAATCTTGATCAATAAATATACAGAAAAACAGAGAGAGAGAGAGAGAGTATTGGGGAGAGCACAAGAAAGCAAAAACACCCTGGAAACAAAAAACAGAAAAAGAATAAGTTGTATTTACTTTAGCCGGCAAATGCCAACACAGGTACGTTATTCGTGTGCAGAAGCAACAACAGGGAGAAAGAGAGAATGAAGAGAGGGCGAGAAGGCGAGATACAACGAGAAACAAGTTTGTGCATGTTCAAAAATCATAGATGCTGTGCTCTCTGCCTTAGACTCAGCCAGTGTGAGATTCTGCTTTTCGTTGAGTTTTGGTGTAGGTCGTTCTGTATCGTTGTCGAATGATTTTGTGTCCAACTTTTCCTAATAATTGTCTCATCTAAATATATTTCAAAAGTTTATATACTGTGACAGCTGTAATAACGCACTCTGTCATTTAAAACCTCACCTTTGCTACAATCCTGCACACACACACACACATATAGATACATAGATATATTGCATAGTGATAATCTCAAACTACCAAATGCGGTAAAAATTGCTATTTTCTTCACTGGTTCATTTTTCATTGAATTCTAGCCAAGTTTATATACACCCCTCTTTCTATGCGAGTTGGCATGCTCCTTCGCTCTGCAATCATCGACTAGAGCACTTGTGAGTGCATGCTTGTCAGTGTGTATTTGTGTGTGTGTGTGTGTGTGTGTGTGTGTGTGTGTGTGTGTGTGTGTGTGTGTGTGTGTGTGTGTGTGTGTGTGTGTGTGTGTGTGTGTGTGTGTGTGTGTAAGTGTGTATATGTATGTGTGTATGAATGCGTGTGTGTAAGTGTTTATGTGTATGTGTGTATGTTTGTGTGTGTGTGTAAGTGTGTATATGTATGTGTGTATGAATGCGTGCGTGTAAGTGTTTATGTGTATGTGTGTATGTGTGTATGTGTGTGTGTGTGTGTGTGTCTGTAGTGTAGCCTTCTCCAAATATGTCTTCTGGAGAATACGCACGTATACTTGTCACTCAAGCACACACACGCATACACACACACACACATACGCACACACATACGCACACACACACACACACCAACGTTCACTTTCAGATTGTATCTTGTGTGAATATTTCCACTGAACGTGGTTTCTCTCTCGCTAAATATATTTGGCTATGTAGCAATTGTTGGTGGAGCTTTGTGCAAGTACACTTGGTAAAAATGATTTTACTGACATAAGTGGTTTTCGGTTTGAGGTAAGTAATTAATATCTTAGCCTGTTATTATTATTACTATTAACATTATTAAAATCAATGCTACAAAATGTGAACGCTACAAAATGTATAACTGCAACTTTTATGCACCTTCACCATCAACAGACACAGAGAGAAGAACAAACATTGAAAAAATGAAAAAGACATTGTAAATGAAATAAAATTATACGTAATAAAAGTACCGACAAGCACAAAACTAACATTTTTTTGAGAGAATGTCTTTTAATGAAAACAATTGCACATATGCGAAAGTTTTTGTCTTAGCGAATCAATTCCGACTGCGATACACAAATAAAGAATTCATCTAAAATATAGTCATCACTTGTATTGCTATCAAATATCTTTTTGACGGAGTGATTAGGAATCTTAGATGGATAACCTTGTCATTCAAGAATTGATCGTCTCAATTATAACTTTGATCCTCAACTCTTTTTGCGTCCCAGTCTCTCCACATCAGAAGTCTCAAATACGAATGAAGTAATGAGTCATTCATATAGAACAAAAATTACACACGGGTCGCGTCTATAGGAAATATGGCGTTCATTTTGATTGTGCCAAGTAAAGCAATCTACAAAAATCGGGGAATTCACTTTAAGATTCCGAAGAACTGCTGACAACGTTAACTAAATAATGTGAAATAAAATCGTATTATTAATCGCATATATATATTTATCCATCTTATTTTGTCCGGTTTCTCAATTATATATCGCCGAATGAAATGCTTGTATGAAAATGCTTGGCGGGCCGCGTCTTTGAGACTCGTGGTCTACACTCACGATAAGGTCAGAAAATATCTAATCCACTGCCGGCCAGAAGTGTCTTGCGCTCGGAAGCGCGCGGCACCGCACGATGATATCTGCTCGAAGCACTTCCACACGACAGCGTGTGTATTATGCGCTGTGAACGACCGACTTTTTGTCCACTCTCAGCTCGCTGAGTTTTTGCTAGCTATCTGCTGAGATGCGGAGAGTACCGTGTGTGAAGCCGGTGACACGACACCGCAATATCGCTCACGGATCGGAGATTTGAGAGAAACGGTCGTCACACGAAGATGTCATATGTGATTGTGAATCAGGTATAGGTTGGAAGAGAACGCAACGAGAAAACTAAGAATAACAGAGTAGTATTGATATATCTTT
>OU696571.1:4555000-4562500 GCA_916048095.2 Sacculina carcini | reverse complement strand
CCTCGTCTGCACGACATACGACCGCAACACGACGGTGAAACGCAAAAATCACGATCCAATTAGCGGCCGATATCTGCGCCACACACACACACACACACACACACACACACACACACACATTACATTACATTACATTACATTAAGACATTTATATCGCGCTTTTCACCCGAGGGTCTCAAAAGCGCTCACACACACACACTCACACATACACACAACACACACACACACACAAACACACAAGCAAAAGAGTCATACACATACACAATCACGAACACACACACTCACCTACATACACACACCCATACACACACACAAAACAGACATATAACAGACATATAGACAAGTACATATACGCACAATCACGAACATACACTCACGTTTACATACTCAAAAACACAAAAATGCACACGCACACACACATACATATTGAATAAGATAGCAAAGCCGACATACAGCACAGAAGACAACACAACATACAACACATTAAGACAACACAACAGGCATACAACGACATACACTCAGATTGACAAATCACAACAAAATAGACACACAAATACAAACCAGAAAACACAACATAACAGACACACACAGACATACACTCAAACAAATAGACAGAGAACACAACACAACAGACACACAAACACAGATAACAGAGCTCAACACAACAACACACATACAGCATACAATGGAGAAACATACAGACACAAGAACAGAAAACACACGCATGAAGCACATACACATAGAAGACAGAATTAGGAAACAATCAGACCTTATATTCAGTACTAATATATACAATATTATTAAGACAGTAATAAGACTTAGTGAGAAAGAAATTTTTAGTATGTTTTTTGAAAAGAGATAGAGATTTGATTGAGCGTATTGAGGGAGAAAGCCTATTGTAGATACGAGGTCCTAAGATAGAGAAACAACGATTGTAGTGAGAATGCCTAGAAGGAAAGGAAGGTTCAACTAGTAGAAAAGGATCGTTAGAAGACCTAAGAGAAAGAGATGAGGTTTTATAAGACAGAAGGTCAAACAGATACGCAGGCTTACGAAGATAAAGAGCTGAATGAATAATTAAACAAATACGATACTCAACAAGAGCCTTAATGGGAAGTAACCTAAGTTTTTGTAAATAAGAAGATACATGAGAACCCGAAGGAAGATTAAATATCATACGACATGCTTTATTAATAATACATTGAAGTTTCCTAAGCTGGCGGTGGTTGAGAGATAGTAGAAGAGAACAGCAGTACTGAGTTTTACTAAAGATGAATGAGTTAGCTAACTTAAAGGCAGCAGAGATGGTTATATATCTACGAATGGAATAGATACGCCTAAGTTGATAGTTACAACACCTGATAGTGTCGGATATGTGTGGATCAAAAGAAAGAGAGTTATCGAGTATGATACCAAGACTACGTACAGAGCAGGATAGAGGTATACTAAGAGAAGTAGTACTATTAGAAGATGGAAAGAGAATATACTTAGTCTTATCAGGATTAAGTTTGAGATGACGAGTGAACGCCCATCTTTCTATATCAGATAGGATGGTACTAACTGAAGAGTGAGAAATAGACTCAGACGAGAGAAGGATTTGAATGTCGTCAGCGAATATTTGGAAGGACACATCGTGACGACGAAGAACTTTCCCTACAGAGGTAAGATACATATTGAAGAGGAGAGGGCCTAAGACAGAGCCTTGAGGTACACCACAAGTTAGTGGGCAAGCCTCACTACAAGAATCAGCAGAGGTAGAAACAAACTGAAGTCTATTAGAAAGATAAGAGCGAAAGAAAGAGAGAGCTGTGCCGCTAATGCCTAAATCTAACAGAGTATCAATAAGAAGCAGATGATTAACAGTGTCAAATGCAGCAGAGAAGTCTAGTTGTATAAGTAGAACATCATTACCAGAGAGAGTAGATTTGACAATAGAATCATAGAGAAAAATGAGAGAAGTTTCAGTAGAGTGAAAGTGCCGGAAGCCAGACTGCTCAGCAAGAAACAAATTGTTAGATTCAAGATATTCGGATATCTGTATGTAGGCAGCCATTTCAAGAACCTTAGACAGCCAAGGAATTCTAGAGATTGGTCGATAGTTAGAAAGCGTGTTAGCATCCAGACCAGATTTCTTAAGTATAGGGAGAATACTGGAAGTTTTAGATGCAAGAAATTCCCCAAGAGTGAAAGAAGCATTGATGAAATTAGCTAAGAAAGGAAGGAGCAATTCAATGGAGTGAGGAATCCTGGAAAGATCAATGGGGTCGAGAGATGAAGAATGGATTTTAACATGCCTTAAAATAGTTCTACAGTCAGAAAGGGTAACTAAAGTAAAAGAGTGAATAACAGAGGAGGGTAAGGGCGGAGAGTATAATGGTAGAGCAGCAGGGAACAAGCAACGAATCTTATCATTTTTAGACTGGAAGAAATTCATAAATATGGAAGGTAACTGATCAGAAGCAGAATCTGGGAAAACAAGACTACGGGAATTACCTAAAATACTGTCAAAAAGCTTCCAAAGTATCTTAGAATTGAGACAGGAAGAAATTTTAGAATTATAGTAAGATTTTTTGGCGGAATCACAAAGAAGATGATGATGACGGCGGGCAGAACAGAAAGATTGCCAGGAAGAGTCAGTCTTGAGACGACGCCATTGGCGCTCAAGCCGACGAAGGGAGGTTTTTGAATTTTTAATATCAGAGTTATACCAAGGACAGCGAGTATTAGTGGAACGAAAGACTTTAATAGGAATAAAGGTTGATTTGAGAGAATCGAGGGATGAGTTAAAGTATCCTAAGAGAGAATTAGGAGGTATATGAACGAAACATTCAGTAGCAAAAGACAAATGCATATTGACATAAAGAGAGTCCAAATCAGCGTTACGATAATCCGAGAAACTAATAAGTTTGGGAGATTTGTAAGTGATAGGGAGGCGGGCAGAAAATTCAACTAATGAGTGATCAGAAATGAAGGAATCAATAGGAAAAACAGTGAGATCTCTAATAAGAATAGTAGAATCGGAGAAAGAAAGGAGGAGATCAAGTGTGTGGCCGTGAACATGAGTAGGGCAGCAGATATGATTACAAAGACCTAATGAATCGATTAATTGTAAAAACATAGAAGAACAAGACTTGAGATGAGGCGCATCAACCCAAAGGTTGAAGTCACCACTAATCACTATTCTAGAAGAAAAAATTGGAAGAAGTGTGTCTATAAGAGAAGAAAACTCATCAAGAAAAATTGAGGAAGAGAAAGAATTAAGACGGTAAATGTTGACAATACATACAGGCAGAGTAGTTTTGCCAATTACTTTACAACAGATGTATTCAAATGACTTAATAGGAATTTCTACACTACATAGATAGGCATTAATGATGTTAGAATTATAGACAAAAGAAACACCACCGCCAGCGCATTTAGTAGGATTAGATACATTCAAAGGGCGACAATTATGAAAAGCTGAGTAGCCAGCAGGAAGAGAGCGGTCAAAGGAGGATATTTCAGCAACAGAGAGCCATGACTCAATAATCAGAAAAATATCATACTTAGGAAGGATGGACGCAAAAAGTGATATTTTAGACCTAATAGACCTGAAATTCAAGAAAGCACATTTTAATAAACCAATTGCATTATTAGATTTAGAACGAGAAATAATAGAAAATGAGTCAGAGAGAGAAGAAAGACACTTATCAGCGGATGAAGTGCTGATTGAAGGAAGCAGAACTGAAGATCCAGTATCTATTTCCGAAGTCAACTGCTGAGCACAGTCAGTCAGGCCGGAGGTCACATCTAGTTTTCCGAGTTGGAATCCTCGACGGTCTGAGTGCGGCTGATCAGATGAGTCCTCGATGATGTGAAGCAAGGACACGACGGGTCGAATGACGTGTGGCCGACGTTCGCACGACCCGCACGTGCACAGTTGATGCACTTGCGGACATTCTTCGCCGGGCACGACTTGGTAGTGTGCTTTCCAGCACACCACCCACAAGTGGCCTCCTGGGCTCTACACTTGTCAGACTTGTGGCCATGTCGCTGACATTTGATGCAACGCGTGACCCAGAAGCGATCGTATACAAGGCATCTGCTGTCACCCAAGTAGACGAATCCGGACTTCATGATGATGTCACGGATTGTAGGAGAGACAGCCACAACAACTGTTTTGGTGTGCTCCGACGACTTCTTGGAAAACAGCACACGAAAGTCAGATGCGCGGTTAACTGCAGCTTTGACCAGGCTGTTTTTCCTGCTGACGAATTCAGTTATGTTGTCGTTGGCAATATCAGAGCTGACAGAAGTGATTGTCAACTTGGGCAGAACCTTTCCAGGGCACTTTCCACACACACACACACACTCACACACACACACACATACACACACACACACACACACACACACACACACACACACACACACACACACACACACACACACACACACACACACATACTCACTGAGTCGGCCCAACAGGTGTGAGGCTTGTGAAGGACAGGTGTGACCAGCATCACCACCGCATCACAACCCGACATACACGGTAGCAGTGTGTGTGTGTGTGTGTGTGTGTGTGTGTGTGTGTGTGTGTGTGTGTGTGTGTGTGTGTGTGTGTGTGTGTGGTCATGTTTTATGACGTAATCGGCAATTAGCGGCTTCTGTCTAAACGGCGGAGTTTTTCATGTATTGCTCCGTATTAACTCTCTCTCTCTGTGTGTCGCGGCCGGTCCAATTACGTCTTGTACTCCTTCCGTTTCTTTTATATCCCCAAATGTACCCTTTCTCTATCTCTCGCTCTCTCTGTCATTTCTCTTTCAATCACTGTCCTCATTTCCAGTGTGCTGGCATGGTGGTCAGAGTCGCATAGAAGCAGGTGGAAAGTGATAGGGTAATTGAGGGAAAATCACTGGTCCCGATTATGAGGGCGAGTCGTGTCGGTGTCAGGTGTACGCTGAAAACCACTAATCACACACTGACACACACACACACACACACACACACACACACACACACACAGACACACACAAACTCCGCGTGTGGAAAATCAACCGCAAACTGCCGGTCACACACACACACACAGACACACACACACACACACACAGCACGCATGTATACACATTCATAGACGCAATTGAATCCAAGTGGAGTTTTGTTCGCTGGAAAATATTCTGGATTTTCAGAGTGCTATGACGATTTATGCTCCAAGAATCGAAATAAATTTTTTAATTGCTTGCCATTGATGTATAATGTATATATATAGTACTTTTAATTGATTTAATTATGGGAGTGTAAATTTGTGTTTGTTTTATATACTTTTTTAGTTTTTTCATTGGTTTTATTCTAGTGTTTTTGATTGATTAAAAATAGCGCTTCCAATTGAATATGAGATTGGTTCTCGTGTGAACGACTATCAGTATTGACGAAATTTCCATATAAAAAGATCATTTGGAATAAAATCAAATTCAGTCAAGCCAAACGTTGAAAAAGCAAACTACAAAAAAATGTGAATCTGCTTGAGTATAACCTGCAAAAAATAGCAGAGAATTAGCTTGGCAAGCGACAAGACTTCTATGACAAAACGGAAATGAAATTTGTTGTGAAAATTTCACCACACGCTCGTTGAGTTTTGTACACAAACTTCTCACTTAATTGATTATTTAACGTATGGTTTTCCATTTAATTTTAAACATATAGTAAATTTTTGCACACAAAATTTTGTACATTAACAACTGATGGCAACGAATTAATAATATTTACTCTGCAAAGTCCGTATTTGTGCTTATGATTGCAACTACGCGTCTCGGGAAATATTCATTGTGAAATATATTCAATAGTCACCCTGTGAAGGACAGAAAATTTCAAATACATAACTACACCACTTCTTGGCAAAACACCGACACAAAATACACTTAGATAGCGAGAAAAAAGCAAAGAAATCTGGTAGAAATCGCAGTTTAACTGAGGTCATATATTCTACACAACACGGACTACTTTCTGTGTTCTTGTAAAAACGAATGAAATACAGCCGAAAATCATAAAGGCTGCACTGCAGAACACAGCTGGGGACGGTCCCTTGATTGCTCACACACTCTTTCTAGCTCTTACTGCCGCTCTCTCTCTCTCCCTCTTCCGTCTTCTATGCATGCCAATGAATTGGCGCATTTCTCGCCGGACGGCGTGTCGTTTATCAAGATTTATTCTGTTCTCGGGTGTTCGACATAACCACACTAGCGCTTCATAAAATCTGACGCACACACACACACACACACACGCACACACGCACACACACATACACGGATAAACACTAGGGAACACGTGTTGGGAATAAAAATGCAATTTGCATGCAAAAATGGCTCGACAGACTGTGTGGATGGCCAGTAGGCGGATGTCAATGAGCGCCACGAACGTAGCACATTGGCAGCAAATGTCGCACTTCTTCAGGGCTTGACTCATGTAAATATATGACTGATTTTGTAAAAAACAATGAAGGAATGGATCAAGATAAAAACGGTGTCTGGTACAAAATGTTGAATTTCGTATAAAATGCATGTGTGTTTTAATGCGCGCGCTGTATCTTAAATAAGTACTTGGATTTAGTTCAAAAGTCTAATTGCAAAATTTTAGTGAACTTCCAACTAGATCAACATTAAAAAATCTAGCATTTTCCTAATTTTTCTCAACTTCTTGATTACAATTGTTGCTGCTGTATTTTTGCAACTCATAATAATTGGCGCCTACTAGCAAATTGATGTGTGAACATTTGAGACGCCGCAGAATATCTTCACAAGACGTTCTGCCAGAATAAACTCAATTTTCTGATCAATATATAGACAGTTCCCCACTCAATCTGCGTGTATGTGTGTGTGTATATATATGTATGTGTGTGTGGGGGGGTTTGTTCATGCGTAGCCGCTGATTGCAACCGCATGGGTGTCTGTGTGTGTGTCTGTGTGTCTGTGTGTGTGTGTGTGTGTCGAGGGTGTTGGCTAGGACAGTAGTCGTGTTAAATCTTGTTATACACGCAGTACGCCCACGTAACAAGGCCACTTTGAACACACACACACACACACACACACACACACGTGCACGAGTAACACAGTTAGCTGCAAGGCCTGAGAGCCACTCTCAAACGCTTTCTTGCGTGTACTCTTTCAATTTATGAGACTGTGTCCACACGTGCGTCCGCTGTGACGACGAGTCAGTGTGCACATGCACGCACATGTATGTCCGTCTGTTCGTCGTGTCCGACACTAACTTGGGCGTCGATAATCTCCCACGCTCTCCCGTGGGGACTGCCTAGTGTGTATGTGTGTGTGTGTGTGTGTGTTCTTATTTGCCTGCGGGGGCACGCGTCTCCGCAAAAAACCCTCAATATAAACACTCAAAGACACAAGCACACACACACACATACACACACACACACAACGGAAAATGTGGTGTGATAGCTCTACATGCATCTATGAAGAGAGTGCGTGTATGCTTGTGTGTGTGTGTGTGTGTGTATGTGTGTGT